>VXAD01006416.1:932152-964465 GCA_013399195.1 Dicrurus megarhynchus
TCTGTTCGTTCTTAAATGTGTATCACAGAGGCGTACCAAGCTTCTTAAGTGGCTTAAAGAAGTTGTCAATATTCCAACTAGCCAGTTGATTGGTTAGGTCAGGTCTAGAGGAAGCTGTAAGCACCTCTGTGCAAAAAAATCACTTCCGAGGCTGAAGGAGTCTTTCCTCAAAAACTCAAACTATGCTAACCCATGACAAACTGTTAAATCCTTAACTATTACTTATGCTCAGAAAATATATACCAGTAGCTACGATGAACAGAATCACTCACAAGCACATTTCTTGATGACTGATTTGTTCATTAAGTCACCAAAACCCAGTGCTGTGATGTTCACCCTTCAGCTGTCTGCTGCAGTCAATGAAGTCAAAGGGAATTTGTTCACTGGCTTCAGAGGGTGGTTAATTGAGCTTCCTGCCCTTCTTGAGATGTTTAGGATCTTCTGGGTAAAAACTCTCTGAATTGCTCCCTGATTACATTGAATTCTCTGCTCTGTTTAAATATTCTCTAGTTGTAGCATTGATGTACGCTAATTCAGTAAAATTTCTAATTAAGATTTAGCTTCTGTGCAAATGCTGGATGACAAAACTGCCTCCAAAGTTTTAATCAGCAAGTATAATTCATTATGGCATCTCTGTGAAAATTTATTCAATCTCCAGGAGCCTGTTTTCCTTTCTGAAAAGCAGGACAATAAAAAGTAACTTCCTGTCATGACTTGTTGATGGCATAAGGCACTGTTTTTGATTACAGAAGTGATTTTCCAAAATCATAAAAAGAACAGAAGTCTACTCATTAACACGGAAAAACAAGTGACTTTACCTGAGTTCCCCTAAGAGTAGTATCTTTTACAAGGTTATTGTTCCAGGCTTGGAAATAAAGATAGTTTTACTGTTTAGGAAGAGTTAGAAAGAAATTCAGAATAAATTCTAAGAGGAAAACAATTAATAATTTAAGATTATTTCAGCAGAAATGCCCCAGTGCCTTGGGCATTCATAATCACAGCATTAGTCTTCTCAAAGGGGCAAGTAAATAATCCAATATAGCTTTTACCCAGTCCTTACCATCCTTCATTTCATTGCTCATTTACTCAAACACTCTTGTGTAACAGACCTACTGCCCATGTCAGCCTGTGTTGCAGGTAGTTAAGGTGAGCATGACAAGGTTCCTTTGACCAAAGACAGATGTCTCTCCACTCTAGCAGCTGTGACATTGCTTTTCCCACAGTGCTTAAGAGAGAATAAATCACTTGTTACCAGGGAGGCCTATTTGGTTAAAGTTGGGATGGATGACTTCAAAGATCTCCTCTCTTACAGTTCCTCACCCAAGTCATAATAAGGTCATTTGTCCTATCATTAAACAAGAAACATGATGGCATTTCAATCTCCTTAGTCCATCCATTTATCCATATATCCATGAATAACCCAAGTAATTTAAATGACCAAGAGTCGGAATTCCCTCTGTAATGTTTCATGGTGTCTTGTGTGAGGCAGTGCAGTGTCACCTTGGGGTAGAACTATTTCGGTCACACCTGTTTAGTCAGTAACATTTGGCATCCTGTGAGGTGCAAACCGTCTTGGAAGGCCAGTTCAGGAACCCAGTCTACAAAGAAACATAAAAAACAAAGTCAGACTCTTAAATGTGCTAGAAAAGAAATGCCAAAGTGCAAATATTTCTCCCTTTTAACCTTTTGGAGAAGAAGAATTAAATAAAGTTATGACAACATGGAGAGGAGAAAAATAATGAGACTGAATCTTGTGGAAATTCAGTTCTGTCTTTTCTACTTCTTGCTATGTGGTAGACAATTAAAATGTTCATGGTCTCATCCCTAAAATGTAGTAATTGTTATTGCTTATAGTTTGAACTGTATCAAAAGCCTCTCCACCAGAAATATTAGGTAGTTATGGATAATAAAAGAAATGGCTTGACTTACTGTAGAAGGTGAATAGGCTGAATACACAGCTTTCAGAATGCCAGTCACTCACATTTAGAAAAGTCAGAGTTGCTTGTTGGTTTGCAGTAATGTTCCCTGCTGCACTGAAATGTGCTCAGAATAAACTGTAGTAAAAGAAAAACTTAAATTTCTGGTTTTCCTCTCACAAAAACAAAAATAAATTTGAGTTGTTTGGGATTTTGCTGATTAATATGCTCATTCCTTTCCATTCATTCTTTGAGATGCAGGTAATTTTCAATCCAGCTCTGGAATCTTCTTTTCTGAATAAAGGAAAATATAGTTCCAGAGTCTGGTCTATCAGTAGGATTTTTTGGTGCTGAAGTCTACTGCATGAGAGGGGAAAAGTTGCTGCTTTTGTGGACAGGAAAATACACTTTCTAAAACCAACCAGTAAGGAGACAAATCATTCTAACCTGCAGTATTAATATAATTAATTGATTTGTTGGAGGTGAATTATTTATGTTCCTCAGTCAAGCTAGAACAAGCATAGCACAAAGCAGTTTATAGGTATTCTAGACCTTAATTCCTACCTGCCACCCTCAGACTAAGAACAAGGGTCAGAGAAAAAGACAAAAGCAGTCCTCCAGTTGCCCAGACCATAGAAGTAGTAATGTCTCTTCTGGTGAGTTTCACACACCCTATTTGAAACAAAACCAAAAAAAAGTATGTAAACACAAAATTATTTCTGCATAAACTCATATACATATTGAAATAAAATAATGTTATATTAGATATAAATCAACCTAATAACTGGAATAAAACAAAGTAAGACCATTCTTTTAAAGAATTATAATTTTGAAGTTACTTGGTTGTTCTGAAATCCTCCCGTGGGAGGGGATTCTTTGCCAAAGATCTAACCTATTTTGGAGGCAAAAGAGGTCTTTCAGCAGCGTAGGCCTTCCTTAGTTAGTGACTTTACACCCAAAGGGAGGTCTGATTTTTTTCTCTCCCAGACACTAAAGATAAACACTCCAGGCATGGTCCTAAACACTGCCGTTGCCAAGGACCCTTATGTCACACGTTTTAAATCTTAAACCTGCACTCAGCATTTGCCAAGGATCCATTTGAAAATGTTTTCAAGAGAAATTATTGTTACAAGCTAAGCCTTCCTTTGACAGACCCTCTACAGCCCCACTACAGATGCACCTCAGCTATTTTTGCCTTCCCTATCCTCACCCTAACCATAACTCTACACACATCCTGACCCTCAGCCAAGGACCCCCTGACCTGGCCCAAATTAAATAGGTCTCTGAGAAGGTACTATGTGCAACCTACCCACGTTTAGCAGACTCTGTAGCTCCAATCTAAATGGTATACTAGGTTTTGACTCTCTCCTATTTTGAATTGCTGAGACTTATCTTAAATTTTTGTATGGACTAAAACTAAAATAATATGGTTCCAGTCAGGCCTATTCCAGATGAAAAAAATTATCATGGGATGATTTTTTTATGTAGCTTTTCCTTTCCTTTGTCAGTCACTTTGCAGCACCCAACTCCAACCCTAAGGCTACAGATAATTTTCTTGGGATAAATCTCAACAAAGTGAAAGGTTGAGAAAGGGAAATCCTTCCGTTTCTGTCATGCATGTACTAATACTTAAACATGTATATGCATAGACTGAGGGAAGAGGGTCTTGAAACTAGATGTTTCTTAAGGTCCCTTCAGAGCCAAACCACTCTGTGATTTCATCACTCAATGATTCCATGATATAATGGTTCTGTGATTCTGTATCTCTGTCTTTAAGACATATATGTATGACTGATATATGCACATGCATACACATATGTGTTTACATACCTACACGTGTGTGCTAAAATACTCAGTAATTCCAACAATATGAGACCAAGTTCCACAGAAGTGTAACCCAACATGAAGTGTTTTTCCCCACTATACCATCTCAAGTTTTGTCTTTAATGCCTGTGAGCCCTCTAGCCCTGTGCTTCAAGACCATGGCTGGGGGAATGACAAACTTGCAGCTGACACTAAACTTGTTCAGTAGTTGCTGCTCCAGCTGCATGCACATAAGTATATGGGGTTTGATGGGAATCATCCCAGAGAACTGAAATAGCTGGCTGATGTTATCGCAGGCCCTCTCCATTATTTTTCGATGTTTGTGAGTGCCTAGAGAGGTCCCAGTCAACTGGAAGATAAGAAATGTTGTCCTAATTTTCAGGAAGAGTAAGGAGGACCCGAGTAATTTCAGTCCTGTCAGTCTCACTTCAGTGCTTGGTAAAATTATGGAGGCAGTTGTTCTGGGGGTTCTTGAAAAACACTTGAGAGACAATGCATTCTTTGGTCATAGCCAGCATGGGTTCCTGAGGGGAAAGTCCTGGTCAACCAACTCAATTTCTTTATATGACAAGGTTATCCATCTAGTTGACCAAGGGAAGAGAGCAGATGTAGGGGTTTTATTTCAGCAAAGATTTTGATACTGTCTCTCACTTCATCTTTCTGGATGTGTCCAGCACACTTCTAGACAAGTCCATAATATGTTGGGTGATCAATTAGCTGATGGGTCAGGCTCAAAGAGCTGCAGTGAATGGGGCTGGTGGCTCTTCCCCAGAGCTCAATTTTAGGGCCAGTGCCCTTCTAGTGTTTTTATAAATTATCTGGATGCAGGAACAGAATGTACATTAAGTAAATTTGCTGATGATACTAGACAAAGAGGGGCTGTGGACTTCTAGAGCTTGGAAAGCAGCCCTGCAGGAAAAGATCTGGGGCACTTGGCAAGTTGAATATGAGTCAGCAGTGCCCTGGGAGTCAAAAGGGCCCACAGTGTCCTGGGATGCATCAGGCACAGCAAAACGAGCCATTTGAGGGAGGAGATTGTCTCACTCTGCACTGGTGTGGCCTCACGTTGGGTACTGTATTCAGTTTTGGGTGCCTCAACATAAAAGGGACGTCAAAGTATCAGAGTGTGTACAGAGAAAAGCGATCAAGATGGTGAAAGGCCCTGAGGGCAAGACTTATGAGGAGCAGCTGAAGTCACTTGTTTTTTTCATCCTGGGGAAGAGAAGGCTGAAGGGTGACAGTCTAGAACTCGCTCAAAGCAGGCAGTAGAGAGGGAGGTGCTTGATACCTCTCTGGTGACCAGCAACACAACATGAGGAAATGGAAAGAGGCTGCATCAAGGGAAGTCCACAGTGAACATTAGGAAAAGGTTCTTCACTGAGAGGGCGGTTTGTCACCAGAACAGGCTTCCCAGGAAGTGATCATGGCACCAAACCTGCCAGAGTTCAAGGAGCATCTGGATCATGTTCTTAGTCATAAGAGTTAAGATTTAGGTAGTCCTGTGAGGAGCAGTAATTGGACTTGATGGTGATGATAGGTACTTTGCAATTCAAGATATTCTATGATTCTATGTATTTGGTTCGTTTTTTACACATATTCTGGATTACTGATGAGTGGGGAGGGTAGAGGGAAAAGGCTGTATGCGCATCTGTGGGCACTCTTTTCATAACGAACTAAGGTAATATGCATACCTTGAATAACAGTAAGTTTTAAACTGTATCTTTTCCAGATATTAATGTCAGTTAAGGGGGTTTTTTTCTTTATTCTACTGGAAGAAAGGAAATCGAAGGAACTAAGGATTTTTAGACTGGGTGACATTTATGTAAATTGATACTGTAGCAGTAAGTAACAACTTCAAAAAATCACTGATGCTTGTGGAACAAGACATTGTACTAATAAAGACTACTCCTCTGAAGCTGTGTCAGAGTCTGTGTGTATTGGGTACGGCTAAGATGGAGCTAATTTTCCCCATAGCAACCCTCACAGTGCTGTGCTCTGCACTGGTATCTAGAAAGGTGCTGGTAACACACCACTGTTTTGTCAACTGCTGTGCAGCTCTGGCACAGCATCAGTGCTGTCTCTCCAACATTCTGTTCCCCGTCAGTAGGCTGGGGGTGGGCAAGGTCTTGGAAGGGGATGCTACCAGGCCAGCTGATCAAAGGGATATTCCATCCCTTATCATGTCAGCTCAGACATAGAAGGTAAGAAAAGGATGAGGAAGATGGGCATTCATCATTTAAAATGTTTGCCTCCTGGAGCAACCACTACATGTACTGAGGCCCTGCTTCCCAGGAAGTGGCTGGACATCACTTGCTGATGGGAAGTACAGAATAAAATCCTTTTTTGCTTTTTTTTCTTTTTGCTTGTGCAACATTTCACTTTTGCTTTAACAAACTGCCTTATTTCAACTTACAAGTTGTTTTCCATCTTATTTTCTCTCCCCTGTCCAGCTGAGAAGGGGGAGTGATAGAGTGGCTTGGTGGACACATGGCATCCAGTCAAGGGCAACCCATTACAGTTTGATAATTCTGTCCCAGGCAGTCCCAGGAGAATCCAGCAGGATGCTTCTAACAGATGAGGTTCCCTCATGTGAATGGCAGAAAACTCATGAGTTTTGATTGTTATTTGCCTGAGTTTGTCAGACAGGTGTGATAAAAATGACACAGATCCACTAACTGGCACTGCTGGAACTCACACAAGAAAATAAATCAAAAAAGATGGTTCCCTTTGCAAAGAGTTACTTAGCTCATAACATAAACAGAACTTGTTTCAGCATAAAAGGTACAGGAGATACTAAGAAAGTATTGCTTTGTATTGCTTAGTATGCATTGCTTTACTTTGATAGCAACTCTTTCAAAATGTGAAGACTATTGGGAAATAGAGAAACATGCAAAAATGTCACAACTGGTTTATAAAAACATTCTGTAAAGTCTATGTTGCAACTGCACACAGAAGCCCATTGAAAAATATAAAAACAAACTCTTAATAAAACAGACCAAAAAAGAAGATGGAGGAAATGTAAACAGCTTTAAAATATTATGCCTGTACTTGATGTTGGTTTTGTTAAAATTTTTAGGATCTGCTGATTCAAACAGCCTGAACCACACCTATTATAAAGCACTGTAATCCACAGTCCACAATCTCTGCCACCTGATACTAACCTTTTAGTCAGCTCAGTTTTTACATCACTGATTCTGGGAAGCAATTCAGATCACTTATCTGAGATTAAAGTTGTTCTAAAAATAAGTAGATTACCCGTACATGACTCTTCAATTTCAAGTGGACAACAAAAATTGTAGCAAGGTGGGGGGTGAGCACTTCTCCCAGGCAATCAGTGACAGGACAAGAGGAAATTGTCTCAAGCTGCACCAAGGGAGGTTCAGGTTGGACATTAGGAAGAATTTCTTCACTGAAAGTGTTGTCAAGCATTGGAATGGGCTGCCCAGGGTAGTAGTGGAGTCACTGTCCCTTGGAAGTGCTCAAGAACTGACTGCATGTGGCACTTTGTGACAGGGTTCAGTTGATATGGTAGTGTTTGGTCAAAGGCTGGACTCCATTATCTTGGAGGTGCTTTCCAACCTTAATGATTCTAAAATCATGAAACTTCCTTAGTTTCTTTCTGTAAGCCTTTACTTTCATGGACAAAGGTACTCAGAAGGACCATGTTTTAAGGTCAAATATTTGAATTTTTCAAAATTAAGTTTCAAACTGCATTTTCAGTGCCTGTATTCACAGCACACACATGGTGCTTATGCCTGATTAGTTGATGGTAAAATACTGATCATAGTATATGACCATAGTATGCTGAGCAGCCCTTTAAATATCTCTTGAGTTTCTTTGGAAACACCAGAGACAAATTGTGCTTAATGTAATGGTAACCAAGCTTGACTGGGAAGGGAAGAGCTCCTGTGAAGAGTAAGGAGGCATAAGAACAGTAAGAACTGGGGAGGACTTCGTAAGAGAAACTTCCAGAAGTTTATAAATATTCTTATGAAGAAAATCAGTCTAAACTTTCACTGAGTTGTACTGCTCTACCATGTTTTGATATTAAAGATCAAATATTCTATAGAAATTATCTCAAAGAATTTTAAGACAAAAGAGACATAATTTACTCTTGCTGGTGGTTGGCCTATTATATGTTAATGGATCTTTATAAATAATATGTTGAGGAAGGGAATATGCCAACCAGGAATAATAGAGTAGTGTAGAGGAACAATAGTGTAGTGTAGATCTTTACTCAGGAATCAATAGCTGCTTTCTTCACCGAAAGTCATGTCCTATGAGAAGCAGCAAAGGACATGGAGCTTGTCTAGTTTGGAGAAAAAGAGACTGAAAGGTGACCTCATCACTGTCTACAGCCTCCTGAGGAGGGGAAGTGGAGAGGTCGGTGCTGAGCTCTTTTCCGTGGGGTCCACTGATAGGACACGTGGGCAATGGTTCAAAGATGCACCAGAGGAGATTCAGACTGGACATTTCTGTACAGAGAGGGTGGTCAAATACTAGAACAGGCTTCGTTGAGAGGTGTTGGATACCCCAAATCTGTTAGTGGTTAGGAGGCATTTGTACAATGACTTTAAAAACAGGATGTAGTTTTGGTCAGCCCTGAAGCAGTCATGCCATTGGACTAGATCACTGTTGTAGGTCCCTTCCAACTTAAACATACTTTCCTTTTTTTGGGCTATATTTTGACCAGCTGAAAACCAGTGATAATTTTATTGAATGCCTTTATAATTTTTAGGGGGCTTTAACACTAAAAATCATTTTAAAAGTGACTTTGAAAGCTGTTTCTGCTTGACCAAGAGAAGTGATGGAGCGAGAGAGACTGAAGGTTTCCCTTGAGAGTTATGAACTGAGCACAGTTTTTCAGTTTTCATTTAATTTCCCTTTCTGTCAAATTCAAGAAGTATAGCTTAGAATGAATGAAAGATTAATAAATTAAGGATTAATATTTTTGGAAAACCTGCTTTAGGATTTTCAGGCCTTGATCGATCTTCTGTGTGAAGACTTATTTCAATAAAATACAGGAACTTGAAATACAAGTCCGAATTCAGTGCTGCAGTGTAGCAACTCCTATTTGTCTCTTCTGTGAGTTTGTCTTGTTGCCATTGAGGCACCTGGTAAATTCTTCTTGACATCAAAAATGTTATTTAGAAACAGGGAACAGGAGTCAAAGACTTTATACTGAGTTATGCTCCACATTTATAGAAAGTAATCCAGCATTCAGAGGTTTCTGCATCCAAATCATGAACTTACATAAAAGTGTACATTGACTGGTGCAATTAAAAAAGAATAGCTTTCAAAATAACAATATCACTTTGGATAACTTCAGTTTAAGCATTTGATACTGTAGTTTCATAATTCCTAGTCCAGTCTCCTAAATTTTTAAATAGCAGTAACATAAACATGCAATGAATACTTTTACAAGACACAAAACACAGATGCTTACGGACACTAGGCAAATTCTACTTATGCCAGAACAGCCTAATAAAGTTTCTCATAGACTAGAATGCCCTGAGATTTATTCCAAAATTTGTCCTGTTTTGAAAAGTACCACAACCTGAGGGGTTTCACAGTTTGAGTGCTGAGAATGAGGTCAAATACACACAAAAAGAAAGGAGTGTAAAATGTCATCACTTATGACATATCTTTTTAAAGGAGGCCATTTTATCAAGGCTTTTTCCCAATATTGGATAAAAAGAGCAAGAGTAACAAATGCCATAATTAGATGGTGATGATTCTTTTGTTTTGTTCTCTGTGCTTCACAATCACATTCAGCAAGTCCAAATAAAGCCCTGAAACAAGACACATCTAAACCAGTAGCACTGTCTGCCGCAGCATACGCCTAAGGTCACAGATCTCTGCTGCCTCTCATTCGTTTACAGCCCAACAGGGAGCCAGGGCCACAATGTGAATGTCAGAATAGCCTGCTATCACCGATTTTCAACTCCCAGTGATGCTTTTTTAATGCTTTAACGAAAACACACTGGTATTTTCACCAGAAATTGCACTAGAAAGACCGTAGCGGACAGATCATTGTGGGTAGCACAGTGGCCAGCATTTGGACCCAAATTCCCAGTGCAAAGGAGACGTGAGCCAACACCACCAGTGGCTGTGCCAGAAAACATCCAGCCTTACAGCAGACTGCCAGGGCTTTTTGGATATGGTTGTCATGAAACCAGCTCATCAACTCTCCCTCAGTCTGAACTAGGTTGTGTATATCTTGTTGCTCTTAACAAGGCAGGTCTGTAATTTTTAGATACAGAAAGTTTGTCTATGTGTCTCTCTATGTGGCAGAACTATGTACAGGAAACTGTAGAAATGAGCACACTTAATGTGTCTGGCATCACTCTGCTCACCGTCATTGGCACCTACTCATAGCGATAGTCATTACTCATTAAACATGCTTTGTCTTAATTTCAGTCAAAAACTTGAGCAATGAATATGTTATATTTTGATAGAAATAAAATAGTTTTCTCTCCCTGCATATTGCTAAGAGAAGGAGAATATCCAGAAAACTGTGTCTCTTTAAAACATTCTACAGACACCCCTATCAGGAAGTGTTGTTCAAAAGTAAGGTAGTCTTTTATTGTACAGAGAAATGCTTTAAACCATGACCATTAGATTACTTTGGAACTAAATTCTTTTTAGACATATAATTTCTCGTAGACCATGAGTGTCTGTAAAGAGTTTTAAACCTTAAGTACCTCTCCTCCCAAATGCGTTCCTAAATTGTGGTCTGTCTTATTTACACAGTATTGCTTTGAGATGCACTTAGAAATAATGTCTTTGCTAAGTGGTTTTAGAAAAAAGCAAAATTTGCAAACTGCTTTTAATGCACTACAAAAAATTCAATTAAATTTGATATTTACTGTATTTGCTTTGTAGTAGAAAATAAACATCTAGTGTTACTGGCTCAAAAAAAACCCCAAACAGTAAAAAAAAAATCTTCATACTTCTTTCTTACCGAGTGTTCTCAGTCTTTGTGAGCAATACATTCTGTTTATGTGTAGGACCCTACTGGGCTGAATTACAGAGCAGGAGATGGGAGAGATGAGGGGAAATACTCATAAACATCAAAAATTCACATAGAAGGATACATCTAAGTTGACAGAAACACTCTTTAGGCACATATAACATGATGTAATGTTGTTATAATGGTAGGCAAATCTCTCATCAGATATTCAGCCTATGCCTTGGCTCTGGCAAAAATCCCTTATGCTATTTTGCTGAGAGAAACAATCCTAAAATCAGCTGTCATGTTTAAGTCCACCAAAGCACTAAGTCTAGTTTTAGGCTCTTTCTACACTAACGGAGCCAGAGGAGAAAGATGTGCACACCCATCACTGTTGTCCCACAAAGAAATTAATTTTGCCTGCCTATTTTAGAAAGGGATAATAATATTTCTGGGAACCCAGGTTCCTCCAACTAATTATAGAGAAAATAGAATAAATTCCTTAGAACTAAGATTTAATAGTAAGGTAGTTTAGTTAAAGCAATCGTCTAAGTACATACAGATTACGGCATTAAAAATAAGACATCTATTGACAGTCTAGAAAGCAAGCACAGTACTCCTTGTAACACGCCTTTACTATCTGTTATCTATCAGTAGTTAATAAGTCATGGACCTTGGGTAAGATTGTTAAGACTGAAAAAGGATTGAAAATAAATAGATGAAAATTGTAAGTGGGCCCAGTAAGCAAAGAATCATTCAGCCTGTGATCAGTGGACTGCTTGCACTTTGTAAAGCATCTGGAAATACTCTACAAAATGATTACAAAACCCAACGTGCATGCAGACATCATCAGGAGCCAGTCCTTGATGGCACATGTAATTCAATCTGTTACTGCACATTAACCAAGCAATTGCAAATTATTAAACAATGTCGATAAAGTGGTCCATGCCTGGGGTTTGGTTTTTCTTCAGATAAAAGTTCAGAAGCCCATAAATTCAAAACCCCTATTCAAAACAGCAACTGTCTGTGTAATGAGAATTGTCTTTGAAAGAGTAAATACACTGGGAGACCTCAGAAGCAGCATGAAAAAATGAATAATCGCCTTTTCAACAATAGTTTCTAAGATAATGTCAGGGAGCTATTTGTGACAGTGGACACATTACCTCTACAGCTATTGTGCTTGTGTTATTATGGGATGTGGTTTTGATTCCAAGGTTTTCATTTGGATGGTTCTTTGAAAAACACACTTATTTTTTAAATTGCTCTAATCAATCCTACATTGTTGTATTGTTCTTCAAGTGTTTCTTGTAATATGATTACAATTTAATCACATTAGCATTTAAAAACTTCCAAACTAGATTCTTGAATTAACATTTTCTTGGGTTTTATTCAAATTTTAGCAAGTATCCAAAAAGTAGAGATGTAAATGGGAATATTATTGTGAAAAAGTAAAATGGAATGCAAGGATGGACTACCAGCTTCCAGCAAAAAGGTTTAAGAGGTCTTCAGTTCAGTAGGCTACATCTGCTTTCCTGCATAAGACAGACGAACTGTGAATATAGATCAGACAATTTAAAATCGTTTCACATTGATTAATCCCTTATTCACAGTTGTGTCTACTTCTTTGAAGTATAAACATGTGTAGAAACACAGAAACATGCACAGTTTATTCATCAGCTTCTCAAATAACAACTCACTCTAGCAAAACCTCACAGATGGATGCCTTGTCTTTCTTCCACAGAGCAGAACAATTCCTCCAACACAGTGTAAATTTGTTTTTTAAAAGATTTTTTTTGTTTTTCTGGACAAATGATAAAACACATATATGACAGCATTTTTTTTCCTAAATTTAAAGTATTGCAATAAAAGTACCAGATAGCTGGACTAATCCTCTGTTTGTTAAATATGTGTAATGTTATTGATGGGCATTAAAAAAAAATATCCTGGAAGTTTGGACTTTCTTCAAAGAAGGTGAATGTATTTTCATTTACACATTTGAGATCGCCGCACCCTGAATACCGATAATGTTATGGTTGTTTTTTCCTCAACAAGAAAATGCTAGATTTATTTTTCCCAGTTGCAGAAAATAAATTTGAGAATCTAAGATGTTGGGTGTTTGTTCTACATCATAAGATAAAATTCAAATGATGTTCTCTAAATATTTTATAAACCATCAGTTTATCTTTTCCATTCAGTAAAGCTGTCACCATTCCCTTTCACCTTACACAATGACATTGTAAAGTAAACTGTGCCTGATTAAGCCTGATGTTGAAGTTAAGAAAGATGTCTGAGGCAATTTATCACCTAATGACTGCACAGAAAAAGAGGCCTCTCTTCTTTGCTCCCTTACTGTGTTTTTCTCTTGTATAGCCACATCTGTGGGGTTTTATTTTTCCTGAAGCAGCTTTTCTGGTATTCACTAGGTATCTCTTTGTGCCAGTTCACCTTACCAATCCTGCAACCAATAATCCAGAGAAAAATAAAGACATTTCTTCCACTTGAGTTGACACATAAAAGGTTGCAACTGACACCAGTGGTGCAGGGTAAGAAACAAGTGCGTGCAATTTGTTCTGTTCTAAAGAAGTTTCGTGTGCATATGCTTCCCTTCTACCTGGAGTATTTGGAGGATACTATGATCATAGATGTGATCTCATAAAGCAGTTTAGTTAATGAGTGGGTTTTTTATTGCATTGAAATAAGAAAACAAAGAAAAGCCCAATTAAATTGGGCTAAAAGCCCTAATAGATTTTTAAACAGTTTCCCTAAAACCGTAAATTATATTTGCAAAACCGTTTTTTTTCCTACCATTTATTTCATCTACACATTTATTTATTTGTTATTTACACATTTATTTATAAATTTGTTTAACCAAAACGAAGGAAAATGTTCCTGTGACGTTATTATAAACAATCTATTAGGAGTTAATTTAAGTATTTTGTTGATCATTAGTCTTCTCAGTTTCAGCAGCAGCATTATGGAAAGACATTTGCATGGTTTATCAGTGTGTGAATATTTGTGGCCTTTCTTTGTTACTTGTTGATGACTCTCCTGCAGATAGCTGTCTTGCTTTCCTTGGAATTGGCTGAGAAAATGCTCTCAAGTGACTTTACAGTTTGCATATTCAGGTTGAATAGCTGAGAAAATGTACTTTCGACAAGTTTCCAAGTCCCCTGTGTGGTGCTGAAACAGCATTTATGAGCAAAATATAGTGACTTGGACATGAGCAAGTTGATTGTTTTGTCTAAAAACAGAAATGGACAGAATTCAACCTAATGATACATGAAATAACAGTTTAGCAGGCGACAAAACTGTCCTGAGATTTGTTGAGATTCCATATTTATGATCATATGCTGAAGCTGGAGGTTAGCTGCAAACTGCATAATGACCACATGCAAGAATCATGTTGTGCTGTTGATTTCTTGCCATGGGTCACTATGAGGTCAAGTAACTTAAAAAAGGAAAAAAGGAGGCAGGCTGAGGAGGACTGAAGAGAGGGAAGGGTGGGAGGAAGAAAGGTGGAAAGGATGGCAGGAAAAAAGAGGGGAGAAAGGGAGGAAGCAAGCAAGAAAGCAAGCAGAGAAATTACTGGAAAGACTAAGGAAAACATGTTTCAATACTAACAAGAAAACAAAAACAAAAAGAAGACTCTCAAAGAAATAGTCACAAGAAGCACAACAACTCATCGTGTAGAAAGTGTTTGCTAGAGCTTTAAGCTGAAGCCTTATCAAGGTAAAGACATAAGGAAGATTTTTCCGAGAGTTAAAAAAAACAAACATGTTTTATGGGACAGAATCCTCTTTATTTCGACCTCAAAAATCACAAGCAAGCAAGCAAAATGCAGTGACCAATAAAATGAGAATGCTGAAATTCAAAGAGGAGGACTGTACCCATAAGCTAAAAAATAGACTAAAATACAGAATACTCGGTCTCACTATAGACAGCAAGGCAGAGATTGTGGTTATTTAGGCTGTCCACATGAAGTGCACAAGACTGTGGTGATAAAGTACAAGCAGATAATAGTTAAGGAGTGAACTGGCTGTGTTCTCAAAGCAGTTACACTTTGCAGGTTTAATCACATTTATTACTCAGGGAAGTGGACAGTATTTGATTATTTACACTGGCTGCTGATAAGGAAGCGACATTGTTCTGTGAAGGTAGAGCAGAGTCATGACCAGACCAGCATAGACCAACACAGAAATGTGGGGCACTGCTTCTCTTTCACTGCCAGAGCAAGCACATAAGCATTCACTGTTCAGGACCAAGTAGGAAAGCCCTGGAATTTAAAAATCAGCTAGTGCTCATTCTTTGCCAATTTGTGAGGAAGCTTATTTGCAGTTCATGAGTTTCTTTCTTTAGGACTATTTATTGCCTTCTGTATGGTTTCAGAGCCAGTACTGGCATGAAAGATTTTCAGCAAAATCTCTCCAATGAAAAATTTCCTATGTGTTGATGAAATTTCCTGTATGTCTTACCTTTCAGAGCAATCCCTCGGGCAAATTCATCTCAAAAATCAGAGGAAGACATAGCAAGGACTAGACTTCCTAAAGTTTTCCTAAAACATCTATTTTGACAGATGTTGGCAATACAGTGGTAACACTCAAAAAGTGGTCTTCTTCAGAGTGTTTTGCTTACAAGGTCACAATATTTTTCCACTTCAAATCCAATCAAATCCACAAATCAGACTCTTACAGTTATACCAGATCTTTAACAGATGCACTTATGGCTTACAGGAATGCTTTGAAATAGACAGTCCTAATATATTACCACAATTTTTCCTTTTTAATTTCTAAAAATACTCTTACAAAATCAAGAAATATTTTCTATCCATTATTTCTAGTAAGCCTGAAACAACAAAAACCAAATAATTCAATTGATTTCAACAGTGTAATGATGTTATTTATTACAAATAAAAAAGGACCTTCAAATTATTTCCTGTCAGTTTAGAGTAGCTACCATCTGGTATGTCTTTCAATAATGTAATTACAATCTTGAACTAGACTTTACTGCTATAATATTTATAACAAGGTCCTCAGGAAGGTTCTAGACATTTCTGAATACCAAACAGAAAGATGGACTTTATAGAATAATTTGAAACATTAAAAGAATATTATGATCTATTTTTGCATAATTGAAACGTCATACAGCATGGGTCATACCAATATATTTTAATGCAAGCCAACTTCTGAGCAGGACAGGTTTGAAAGAGCAAGTAGGAAAAATAGATCCAGGAAGAAGTATCAATAAACCAACACATGTGCTAGTCTTTTATGAAACTAGAACATAAGCAGCAGAACCTAGGGCAAAATAATGAGTTTGGTTCAAATATACCACACTTATTAAAAAGAATAAGAATTGTTATCTCTGAACTGCCTGTTAAAAACTTTGTAGCCTCAGCAGAACATAAAATGAAGAAATGTTCTACATTTTAATGCTACTACATTCATTACATGGCCTGCAGGGGCCATTGTGCGAATCTTGTCTGACCTTCTGCACAGCACAAGCAACAAGACTGCAGTGAGTTCGGTCTTGCTGGGAACAGAGAATATGGAAGTTTTCTTTTACAAGTCTGTGATTTTATCACAGACATTCAAAAAGTTCTATGAGGTAATTTAGGAAAAGATAGGAGTGGTGAGCACATAGCTGTAACTAGGCATATATCTAGAGATGTCATTCTCCTTAAACTTACACAGAGAGGCATCAAACACTTCAGAGTCCTGCCTGTGCTCTGGACTCTCAGCATCTTTTTTATACAGTTAGCAGAGACCTCTGAAGAGAAACTCCAACAAATTCAATATGGCCTTCATTACATACCATTAATGTACCTAAAATTATGGGATTTGGATTTTCATACAGATCATGCATTTAAAAATGCATTTAAAGTCCATCTATCCCATAAGAACCAAGGAAGGAAATTCCACTACTTTTCATACCTCACCAAGAAGTACACAAGACTGTTAAAACAGTGTTTATTGATGTAATCAAGACATTATTTTTTTATAATAACAGGTTTACAAAATAATTTTTATCTTCTATAATTCATATGAACTAACTGTAAGAATAAACTTTTCTATGCTATTCCACACACGCATAATGTAAATTACCAAAACTGTCTTACAACCTTGTTGAGACTCACATCTGCATCTATTTAGTCCTCAGAATTATTTCAAAACTTACTAAAATCAATTTTCCAAACTGCTGTTATTAACTAATAAAGAAATACAGTCCAACTTTTTACATGGATGCAAGTTTTGGTATTACTTTACCAAAGCAAAGTCATCCCTTCTAGAGAAAAAATTTCTCCATATTTTCTGTCTGTTCTGTGTTTTGACTTCTCAGAAAGATAAGTTGGACACATTTTCTTACAAGGACTTTAAATTAAAAGTTCTAGTTAAGCTTTTTTTACCCTCCATTTTGTGAAGATATAGACAGTGTAAGAACTAGAATTTTCAATTTGAAGGCATTCCTGCACTTCAGTATATTTTTCACATGGCCCCCTACCTTGAGCAGTAAAATGTCCCCCTCAGTTGATCCTTAAACACTGTGCTGTGTTTAGGCTGTAGCACATTGATAGCTCAGCTTGTGCTCCATAATCATGGGAATGGACAGGATTGGAAAATATGAAGTTAGAGTCAGTCTTAGTTATCAAGTAAATATTATGTCTATAACTTTCTCTTTTTTTCTACGTAAATAATTTAATTTTAACACAATTTTAAGCCTGAAATGGTAGAGTGGCTGAAAAATGCTTTCTTGTTATACATATTAAAGTTGTTAGGGGAATAGTGAGATGCAGTAGTGTAATTTTGCTGGTAAAAATTCATAAGGTTTCCCTCTGGCTAGAATATACTATTTGCTTTAAAATCAAAGAATAAGTCAAACTGCTGAATAGAAAGGGTGAGTTTATTATTTCTGATTATAAGAAAAGGATTATAGTTCCTCTTCCAGGCTTACAAAGGCATCTTTAAAATATTGAAGATAAATATGTTTGGGTCTGAATTCAGACATGGCAATAATAAAAACTGACATATTTCAGGCAAAGATGTCAGTAAATTCTACAAACTAATTAAAAATTGTATTTACAGGGATCACTTCCCCATCACTGGAATCTTGACAACCCTAGGGTGAAAATCAGCAACACTTACAACTAAAACACAGAAAGCAGTATGTTCAACATTGAAATATTGAGTTCCCTTGAAACCAGTAGAAATGTAGACAGGCAGAGAACATAAGCTCTAGTGCAATTTATCCAGTACATTAGGCCACTGCTTCAAAACAAGTCTGTATCACTTTGTGCTTAGAAAAAATACAGACAATGTCTAAAAGGATCAGCATGTATATCTGCTTTGCATTCAGGGCCATTAGCCAACCAAGCTAGAGCAATCTATGTACTTGCACCTTGTTCCAAAACTGGAATGAGCAGAGCTGAAGTTGTCTGAACACTCCAGATTTACGTGCTTCAGAGCAATGGGGCTCAGCAAAGGCTATGGGTGATTCACATCCTGTCCTAGACAGCAACTCTGCTTTGCCTGTCCTAGGCCTTCACAGAGCAGCCGGCTCACTGGAGGGTTGAAGGACACAATGCTGAGGATCTGAAAACCACCAAAGTATTCTCATGCAATTCTCCTCAGTCTCCCCCAGCAGGAATGAATGGACAGTTTTCCTCTGACATGTTGGAGCTCACACATCAGTTCTCATGCATGTATTTTTCTTATGTGAAGCTCAAGGTCATGTTCTCATTTATTACATTTTTGTACACTATTACAGTTTTGCCCATTCATTGTCTAGTAAAACCCCAAAAACAAGTCTGTGCAAGGATGTGTGTGAGATGTGTGCAAGGGCCCTTGCTGACAATGAGCTGACATAAAAATGTCAGAGTGAGGGACTGCCTCTAGGTCTTTACTGTCAGAGGGTGGTCTTCCTGCCAGTGTGGGTGACACTGAACAAAGGAAGGAAATGAAAGGTAATTCTATCCTTTAAATAGACAAAATAGGATAATCACAAATTTAGGCATTAAAGAATATTTCACAGGAAAACTCTAAACTCTGTTTTGTTTTTGTTTTTGTTTTTTTTCTGGGATATTTATCCTTTTTTAGCCCTTTCTCAAACCTCATGCTATACAAATGATATCAAAAAATGTTACCAGCAGAGTTAGCTTACGTCTACAGATTATGAATGCTCTTCTACACAATTAATATATAATTTTAAACCAGTATTTGTTTTCATGTATTTTTTAAATTAAGGTTAAAATGAGTTAGCTTAAAATTGAGTCACATCATAAATAAAATTCTCATTTCATTTAACCTTAATTTATCGTCTCCTTTTTGTTTTTTTATCTCTTCAAAATAATTGTCTCCTATTTCCTTGTCATTACCTTGGAAATTTCCTTCACCGCTTGATTTACAAAATGGTATTAAAAAGGGCAGTTGAGTATGAATGGGCTAAGATGTAATAATTTTGTTTATTGTTTTACAGATTATAGGGAGCAATTTGTTTTATGAGGCAGCACAGAAGAAAACAGGCACTATTCTGGAAATTGTGATGCACAATTCTCTCCTGAATTGAAGATTAGTTGAATACCTTTTAAAAAAATCAAAGTAAATGTCAGAGAGCTGAAATTAAAGAATATAGAATAACTATTGCAAGCAGAGCTAAGACAAAATAATTTAAAATATTATCATAAATAATGCATAATTATATCTGAAAAATAATCTTCTCTTTTTCAGGTCTGGGATTCCGCATAAACAGACATTGATATGGTAACAATGATATGTTGGTGTGCGCTTAATTAATGTGGGTTTAGAATTGAGCATGTTGCTTTCCTCTCATGTATATTAAACTACTTACAATTTCCAAATAAATAACAAAGGAATTTCTTTATGTAAATGGGTTTGATTGATGAAAGTCTTCTAGACCTTTGTTTCTCTGGAGAAAGAGGAACTGTGAGCATTTTAAATTGAAAAGACATGGTCTGAAATACTGAAAAATTGTTAACTGTTAAGGCAAATGTGGGACACCATGAATGAAAATTTTCTCCCACCAAACTACTCTCCCGCTATTTACTCCATGATTTAAGTATTGACTGCTGTGAAAGTTAAGCCTTTTTTAAATAAAAAGGACCAAGAGACACTAGAAGGCTTCTTTTCAATTTACATTTTGGTGAAGAGCACACTAGGAGGGGAGGAGGAAGAATCTTAAACATTATAAATACAAAAAGCAATGAAGACTATTTTCTGTCTTGCAGCCTTCTTTTCCACTTTCCCTTCTCTATCCTAATGTCTACATGTGCTCTTTTCTTTTTGAACTCTTCCTAATCTTGTGTTTCACATTCCAGCTCTTTACATCTCCCTCTTCCTCTTCTACATATTTTCTTTTTGTAGTCTTGTAAATTTTCTAATTCCCCTGTTATAACTTCTCTATTGTAACTTTATTTAGGTGGTCAAGTTGTTGAAGAACTATATGAAAACATAATCTCACCCTTTGTTAGCAAGCAGTGGTGAGCACAGCCCAGCTAGGCTAGCATGACCCTCCTTTCAGGCAGAGACAGACACTCCTTACTGCCTTCTCTTGCTCAGTCAATTGCTGACTTGTCTTCTTCCTTGGATAGGGTTCTTAATTATCTATAATTGTTCACAGCCTCTAGGTTCTGGTCAAAAATGTCCCAATATTCTGAAATGTCACATGCCCCACTTAGTAGTAGTAGCAGGGCGTGAGGTAGTATTACATGATGACAGACAAGACTAAATCAAAGGCACTGCATACATGGATATTAAAATATTTTAGAGAACCTACAGATGAAAGAAGGATATTAAAGTCACTGAATACACTCTTCAAAGAGTCTTAAGCAGCAGAGAGCTGTGCTTAGGACATAGGCAAAGAGAAAAGGAGGAAATCAGATGGTATATTGACTTGTGTTGATTAGAAATTCTTTCACTGGTCTTCTAAAGATAGATACTCTTTTGAGAAATGACAGGGGGTTTTAGCTCAGCAAGTATGTGCATTATATGCATCAGACTTACTGAGAACAAATTCTTACTGTGAATTATCAGTCAAGAATCTCAGCTCTCTAAATACATCTACTTACGAATTTGCATTTGAACAGAATGTGAAGCTGAACTGTATGCATCTATTTTAGATAACATACTCAAGCTTTGAGGGAGAAAATCTTTTGCAGACCTACAAAACTTTTATCATTTTTGTCTAATTTTTTTGCTTGCTATTTTAAATATAAAAGACAGAAGCATACTTCTAGAGGTAATTCACTGAGTCGCGGACACAAGTAAACAAAAAAATGAAAGAATAAGCATTATATTAATATTTCTTCTTTTACAGCTTGTTTATTTGTACATTTCAATGGATGTTGTTGTTATGTCTATGAGCATGTGTGTGTTTTATGAAATGGATTTTTAAGTAAGACAATGGAGATCAATTTTTAGATTGTATGTTACTGAAGTTTCTAGTAAGCACATTTGGGAGGAACTCTAAATAACTGTCTATTGAACAAGATGTTCAGAAGGAAGTTTTAACAGTTCTCTTTTTGTCCTCTTTTAAATTGCCAAGAGAGAACAAAGTTTGCATGGCTTGAATGGATCTTTCAAAATAAAACAGGAACAGAAAGGATAGGGAGCAGATAATTGATGGTGTATTTCTACATCTGTCATCTCCTGCTGACATTAATAAGCTGCTTCTAAAACACCTTGAGAACCTTCAGAGGAAATTGGAGTCATGCTCACTTGCATCCATTTGTTTATTTTTGACTTATCCACCAAGATGATGCTGGTTTATTGTGGTTCACGGAATCGCAAAATCACAGAATGTTTGTGATTGGAAGGGACCTCCTGAGGTCACCTGGTCCAACACCCCTGCTCCACCAGGGACACCCAGAGTCAGTCGCCCAGGACCATGTCCAGATGTCATTTGAACATCTTCTTTTTCACCTGACTTTCAGTTAATTAATTTGTATTGAACTACTGATTTTTTTACTTATTTAAAATTGTCCTTTCTTCCTTTAGTAATCAAATGGTTATAGTTAGCAGTTATGATCTTGAAATCTGAGGCCCACATAAACTAGCAGGAAATCCCATCCCTGATTTGATATTAAGGCAGAAAACCTTTGGGGAGCTATGCTAACCTGCCACTACTTGGCAATTTTTAGAGAAAAAATTTTGATGCTTCATACTTGGAAACAAACCTTTCTTAGTGTTCTCTGGGGTTTGCTTAAAAGAATCTGTATTATCTCTTGCTGTTACTATTTTACACATTGCGCATTTTAGTAGTCCACAAGTATTGCTATAGTTTGTTCACTTTTTCATGTTTAAATAACTGCTGAGCTTACACCTATCCTTCATGATCAGCTCAAGGAACTACTCTCAGCAGTCAGGCAAAAGATGTGCCCACATATCAAAGAGATTACAATACATACTGGAGCTCAGGAGATTTAAGGCTTCTAACCCTACCTCTACTATAAAGATAACACCATAATCTCTATAGTAAAAGTAGAAAAGCAAATTACTGGTGGCTAGGCACCAATAAATCTGAAGACAGCACTAAATTTCTTGCAGAGGTGGGTGAAAACCAAACTCACTGGCAAACACACAGATCTTACCTTCCATATATTTCAGGCTCTTTGGCTGTTTCAGAAATATTTTTTTTCCATTGCATATTTACTTTTTTTTCAGCTATCTCAGGGATATATGAAGATATGCAAAACACACCAGAACATTATTGGCACTGAAGTGCAAAGCAGATTTGAGTTATGCTCTACTTCTCTGCAGTTTTATGTGAGCTTTGACTTTATCCTTAACCATTCCCACAACTCCTTCTCTCCTCCTCTACTTGGTGTTCTCCAAGAGGATATAATTTTACTTCAGTGGGTACTGAATCTAGCTCTGAGTACATTTCAGACTTGACATATGAAGCTATTTGCTCAAAAGTATTTTCAAGCTAGTTTTCTCAACTTGAATATAATTTATATTCATTACTACACAGTGATTTTGCATTGAAACTTTGTACTAATAAGTGCTCAACTAAGTGCTATATACTTATGTTTTCTTCTACTCCCATTATTTCTCTTGTTTACCTACCTGAGACATAAAAAGAAATTTAAACAGTTAATATATGCCAACAATGATATAGATTTCCAGGTATGCAAGTGTGACAGATGTGAGTTATTTTTTACACAAGAATAAATCACTCTGCCCTTTAGCTGCCAGGCTGTCAGCTTCACCTATGTAATTGGGAGGGAGCATCTCCTAATTTTCATAAAATGGCAGATTTCAGGTTCACAGACTTCTTTGTGAATAATTGCTGGTTTCAGAAGAGTCAATGCTCTCCTTTCATGATGATCTTTAACATCTTGGGAATTAATTCTATTTTGTAGAAAGAAACTCCCACACCTACTTTTTCAAAGTCTAGGCAATTAATCCAATCCATGAAAGGGGGAAAAAAAAAAAGTAAAACCTGAGATTTTTCTAGTACAAGTTGTAGTTACAGCAAATTTTACAGGAGACTTATTTTTATATCATGTCTTTCAGGAATATGGCACAATTAACTATGTTTAGTTACCAAGGAATATAATGGGGTTTAGACACATAGGAACATGACCTCTTATGCCAAATTCAAACTATTTGTACTATTTTGCCCTTGGCTGAATTCAGCCAAGATAAAACTAGGCTTCTTTGTCTTCACCTTTCAGATACAAGATGTCTGCATCACAGGAATTTTTACATGTCTTAGTTCTGTTATCATTCATTATTTTTCATCAAATGTTTTGAGATTTTCAGATGAAAGATGATGAAAAAGTGGGATTTTTTTTCTTGTCATAGCAGGATTGTAAACATATAAGCAAAGTAAAGGACAGGTGGATACCTGAAATGTAAAGACCTTTGAGGATGTAAGGGTTTTGAGGGTATCTGGTAAACAGCTATTCAAATTAAGAAGAAAAGTCAAAAGACTGAAAAACTAATGAAGTGAACATCAAGGTACACAAAGCCTAATCAGAGATAATGAAGACAATAACAAAAATGAGAGCACTTAGGTCTCTGATTGATGGACTCCAGTGAATAAGGGTCTGCCACCAGTGACTTCCACCTAATCAGCTGGGAAGGACCAGGCAGCCTGTGCTGCTCGTGTCTGTGTGAGTGATGTTTTTGTGGCTGAAGGTTCTGCTCTGCCTCTACTGGTCTGTGAGACTGGAAAGTTGGACTCATTCAAACAAATTCGTTTGAACAGAGGCAAATGAAAACCTGTTCTGGTTTTCCCTGGAAGTAAGTAATCTTAGCTAACATTAACTGCCTAAAATGCAGGTTTTCAGTCAGAGGAGTCTCTAGATAGTCAGGTCATGTATGTTAGCACTGGATGAAACAACTTCTGTAAGAAACCATCTCTGTTCATTCACAGGAGAAGGAACTGAGGTGACTTAAGCAAGAAAAGGAAATTTTAAAAGGCTAAGGTTACCCGAGTGAAAATCTTGACCTTAGGCATTGAAAAAGGAGAGAAGGCTGTTTTTCTGAAATAAAAAAAAAATTAGAAATTATGGAAATTCTGGAGCAAACCTGTAATTAATGTGACTCTGCTTATAAAAATGGGGTGGAAATAATTAGGGAGATAGTCCTTTTTCACACAGTGTTGATAAAATCAATATAATAGATTGTTTCCAACAGAGCCTTCTTAAATGGTTTGAAGAGGATGCTGGCAAACTAGAGATTGTGCAGGAAAAGCTATTTAAAAAGAGTTCAAGGGCTCAGTATGCGCAGGGTGCATGTCACTTCAGGAGATCATCACATGAACTCTAAGGGTCTCTGGATCTCTGAAACACATTTAAATGTATTTCCCAAACATATAAGAAAGATTGAAATATTCTTTGACTTCTGTATTAACCTGATTGTTCCAGGTTATATTTCTTATACAACATTAATGTTACTCATAAAATTCTGCAAAAATGTGGTTTGGAATGTTATTCCTGAGCTGTTCCAAAAACAAATTACAAACACAATTCATTGCATAAAATCATTATTCAGAGTTCATATACCAGTTTGAAAGATCTTGATTTATGGCACAGACTTTTTCCTCTTGAGCTCCTAAAGTGATTGACATAACTCGTTATCATCCTTTGGATGAACAAGCCAGTAAAAAGGATAAGATACTGAACTTCTATGTTTCACAGGCTATTCTTTTGGTAGGGAAAACAGCATGACTCAAATATCTTTGGTTTGTTCTAGATATTTCACTGCGTCATGCTCAACCTCATACTTTTTGCATGCTTTCTTCCACTTCTTTTCTCCCACAAAGCACATCTTCTTTTTGTGAAAATTGTTCTGGTTTTATTCCTGAATAAAGCCTGTAACTTTGATTTACCATATCTCCTTAACCAAAGAGATTGTTGGCTCAAGAAATTTGTCACTATATCCTATCTTTTTAATGTTTACTTTTTTGACACCCCCTAACAATAATTGATACCAAGAGACTGTTAGAAATCAATACCATAGAGATAAAGCTTTCACAGAGAGAGATAAAAAAAGTATTTATAATTTTATAGGTAATGTTGTGAATAAAGAACTGCATGATTCAGGTATGACACAGGCCACTGTTGATGTAATACAGTGTTGTGAAATAAATCACCAGTAATTATATGGTTACTAAATGAAATGTGTTTTCAAGCAGAAGAGAAGAAAAGGAAACTAAAACTATGGTTTATAGTTTTATGGATTCAGTTTTGGAAACTAAGCCAAGACTTCAATAACAAGTGACATTGAGGTGAAACAAGAACAATGAACCCCAAGTTCACTATTCACTGTTGGGGGATACAAAATTAACTTTTGAGAGAAGTGTTATAGTATGACATATAGCAGAGCTTTTTTCTTAATATCCCTGAGGCTGAACAATGCTAGTAAGTAGAAATGAAAGAATATAAGAAAATATAATAAAGAAAAACCCTTGAACAGAGTTGTACATGTCAGAGAATTCAGTATAAGCCAAATTAGGCAGTGGATTACATCATTTTTCAGGAGCTCGCAGTCAGTAGGAGGAGAGCAGGTAGCAAAATAACCAAAGAAACCATTACTGCTACTGAATTCCTCATTATGTACTCACATAGGACAAAATATCAACTGGTTGGGCACTATATTGTAAGTCAATGTATTGCTACATTCATTGGTAATTTTTTCCACAAGCACATAGTTGATCATAAGAAAGTAAATTTCATGGTTTAAAGTGCTGAGTTTAGCCCCACTGAAGAAGCGATGGGCCACGATAACTGTTTTAAAAAGGTACATTTGCAGTGGTACGGTAAAAAATGGACTGATTATTGCATTAATCTCATGTCAGCATTGAAGTTGAGGGTTTTCTTTAAGAGATAAATGTAAATTAAGGGAGAAGAGAATGAGGAACATACAAGTTCGCCTCCCAGCTTGGAAAAATATCCACTTGTCTCAAAGTACGCTTCTCTAGATTCCCTTTCTTAAGGCAAAAGCTGATAGTTCAGCCACATAAAGGCTTTGCTGTGAGAATCTGCTAATCAGAGAGGATCAAAGCAGGTCTGCTTCTTGGCCATTACAGAAGAAAAGACAATGCGGGTCTGGAAAGCACATCTTTCAGTGAAGACATGTGCCTTTTAATTGAGTGGTAAAACAATAGATGTCTTTTTAAAAGACAGAGCTGAAAAATATCATTTTATTCTCTCCTGTTCTTTGAATTTATTTGGGATATTATTTTTTGTTTATTCTACCAGTCTCTAAAAGACTCAAGTTTCTTGTCAAAATTGAAACTTCTGTGGATATTCATTATTTAAAAGGCTTTTTACAGCTAGCTTCCCATGGAGTATTTTTATTTTATCACTTACTTTTATCATTTGTCTGGTTTGTTTTCAATAGTGAGTAGTTTTTTTTATTATTATTTTGAGCTTTATCTATGCCATTTTCTAGTTAACATTTTATGCTGTCTTATTCTTTTACAGATACCCTGTAGAACATCCTTTATTTAACAGCACACTCAGAACACCAGATGATACTTGCATTGCTTATTATGGTTAATTTTGAAGAAGTTCCATTAAACCTATGTGAGAAATATCTCTTTGTTCTGCCTCGAGCAACATAAAGCACACACTTTATTTTTCCTTGCTTATCATTCAGCTATATTACTATTAATAAAAGGGCGAAGAGTTGATAAAACCACCCTGTTGAGAAGCCCACACTGTGTTTAATGTGGCCCACAGGTGAATATCACTCCTATTTATAGGACACTAAATTGTACTTGGAGTGTTAGAGACAGTTAGAAGACACGGGATTTGCCTGACAGAATATAGGAACTCAAAGGAAAAAGAAAATCCAAAGGATGAGGAACAGGTTGCAATGCTGGAGTGGAAGGCATCTCCTACACCACCGTGTGGTGTTCTCATCTCCAGCAGGTAAATCTGTGACAGAATGACTTTTGGTAACTGTCGTGGCTCTGCTCCTCAAAGACTCTCCTGGAATACTGTTCCTACAGTTAGAAATCAGTTTTTATTTTCCAGTTTAAAGATGAATAGGGACAGCTATCCTGGTGATTTGGTATCAACAGCTGATTTTTAAGATAGGAGTTCTGAGCTTAGTGCTGTTCCTAGGCTTTCCTGGAATATACTCTCTTATGTCCTACAAATGTAGGAGCTCCACAGGTCTGTTTGGTGGGGGGTTTTTTGTCCACTGAAAGGCAGGAGGAGAAAGATGGCAGTGGCATATGGGAAAGGAAATCTAATACAGAAGGATTTGGAGCTTAAGAGTGAAGTGATTTCAGTCAGACAAAAGGCAGCTGCTCCTGGGATTCCCCTGGGGAAACTGGACTCCTTGGGAAGAAAGGGAGGGTCATGGAGTGTATGAAGCCAAGCAAAGGGGGCTTGACCATGAAGTACAGAAATAGTTGGAGACACGAGTATAAGGGCACAGGAAAGTGAGAGTGGGGAGTTCAAGACAGGAGGACTGTCTTGAAAGTGTAAGGAACTTGTGTGTGTCCATGGGGAGCATCCCTGAACGCTGCTGTTATGCACACCCTGCCCCACACTGATTTCTTGGCACGCTCTTCTCCTACTGCATCCTTCATTATTGGGAGAGATGTAGTCCTAATGAAAGGATTTCTTGACTTATTTTTTTTTAACATGGATCTGTGTAAAAAGTTGGTGGACATGCAGCTGTATGAGGGCTTTGTAAGCTCTCGTGTTAGTAAGAAGATTGATTCAGGAGACTGAGAATGCTAAAGTATAGGTAAGTATAGACTGAGAGAAGGAACTTTTATTATGACTGACTCAGATGACTCAACTGTTTGGCTGATTTTACTGTGATAAAAGCAAATATTTCCTCTGTGTTTTGTGATTCGCAACATCTCCATATTTTTATTTCATCTTCTAAGAAAGAAATCTCACTTTGTGAAGGATCATTTAAAAATAGCAAAAGAAAAGAATTTTGGGGTTTTTGCATGAAATCACATTACAGCAAAACCAGAGACTGAAGAAGAGCATCCAGCAATCTGTTTGTTGCAGGGTTCAGTGATACTGGGTAGAAGTACATAGGCTGATACCAAAATAAATCAAGAATCTCCTGGCTGAGGTCCCATTCCCATATAGGTATACACATATCATGTTTTCAAAGGAATGAATGTCTGAGAATGTTAAAATCCTCCAACACTGGGATTTTGGCTTCTGGATGACTTAGGAAAAATACCTAAAATATGCTAAATATAGAAACCGTGTAACTATCATTCCCATTGATTAAGAGTTTAACAATCTAGTTCTGGTTTTGAAAGTAGTTAAATTCCTTAGATACTTTTATCACAAAGTTCCTTTCAAAATTATAGCATATGTTGTGTGCACAACTCTGGAAGGTGGCCATATACACGTTATTGCCTGCACTGGATTTGGATAAATAGATAAATAAATAAATAAATAAGACTATTCTTTCTCCACTCAGAGGATCCCTCACAAAACCACAGATGAAGAAAGGCCAAGATGACTGGGCATAGATGAATGCTAATACATTTGAACTTTTGCTAGCAGTAGTCAGACTTGATATTAACACAATCCCCTCTTTTGTTATGCTCAGTATATTGAAAAGTTATTTTAACTGCCTAAATCTAATAACATCACCACCCACAATCCATTCCAGAATCCAAGGAAAGTCATTGACTTTTTTGCCGCTCCTCAGTCATCTTCATCATCTGCCTAGACCGAACAAGGCAAAATTATTTATA
This sequence comes from Dicrurus megarhynchus, assembly GCA_013399195.1. Lineage (NCBI taxonomy): Eukaryota > Metazoa > Chordata > Aves > Passeriformes > Dicruridae > Dicrurus > Dicrurus megarhynchus. The sequence goes on from VXAD01006416.1 coordinate 961,052, forward strand.
CTCACCAGGGATTTCATAAATCACTAATACTCTAATAATTGTCAAGTATCACAAGACTTCTGCTAGTATTTAAGGAAGTTTGGCTTGATATTCATGCCATTGAGGAATGAAAACACAGTTTTCAGAGACTGTTTTTAATGTGTTTTTTGTCAGACCACTATCAAATCACATTGACCACAAAAGAATAAGCAAAATTTAAGTTATACTCTTTATATTATGAATACACTTCTTGTAAGTTGTTATTAAGGTGAGCGTCTGGGTAAAATTTAAGCGTATTTAACAATTATATTTTAATGGATTCTGCACAACTGCTCTGTTATGACTCTGTAAGATCTGGTTTCCTAGTTATTACTAAGATAATGATGCAACTCCTACTTTTAGGGCTTGCCAGTTTTGTTGTTAAATATCATGACAGTCTTTAGATCTCTGAGAATTTCCATCCATCTTTTTCACAAGATGCTGAAGAGTAGTGAAGCAAAATATATAGAACACATCAACCACCATGTCCTTGAAATTTCACATACTTATCATATTTTTGGTATTATGTCATTCAGCATTTGGATATTTTCTTGAGAGTTCTCAGCATAGGGCTGTAGTCTCCCAAATAGCATGAAATTTTGGACTAGTAAAATAAAATTTAAAGCAAGCATGCTAAGTAAGAAAAAATCGCAACCAGTATTTTAAGACAAAATTTAAAAATCATATATAAGTGAATAAAGAAAAATATTATGAGTATCCCAGTATTTAATGAATTTATTAGTGAAAATATGCTGTACTTGACTTTAAAACTGAAATTTACCTTGAAAAATCAAAGAATGTGTGTAGCCAAGTGCATAACACCATAAGTATGCAATAAATCACCATCAAGATTAATCCAAGTAAAGCCCAGCAGTTATTCATTCACATAATAAGTGTTATCAGAGCTCTTCACAACTAAGAGTCAATTAGAAGTTATGGTGCTTTAAAAAGATCAAATAAATCTACAATTTTTGAGTAAAACATAATCAATTTTATTAAAAGTAATCCTTGATCAGTCACAATCAAGATGAATCAGGTAATTGTACAAGAGAACATAGCAACTAAGGAATAATAATTTAACAACAAAAAACAGTTTAGGGGAAGAAGAAAGAGGTATCTCTACCATTTTTTTCTACATAATTTAGGCAATATCACTGCTGCCATGACTTAAATTAGGACATTTGTTCCCAGGAGATAGATAGTGAACAAGTATTTGACTGAATGGAACAATAAACTAAAACTGTTTTTTATCAGCTCATGAATTTATCAATGTCACTCTCTTAAAAAAAATGGGTTTATCTACAAAAAACATCCAGTAAGAATGTGAAATTATATGCTCTATCCTCATTGCAAATGTATAGTAGGTGGTTTAAAATTATGAATACCTAGTTCTAGACTAAAAGCACAAGCAAAAAGACCCCTAACAAACAAGCAAACACCCGCCATCCCCCAAACCAAAACCCAAACCAAACAGAAATGCAGCGATGTCAGTCAATTTAATCATTCTAAAATCCTGGCAAACCCTGGAGACCTGTGTGGACCAATGTAGTCATTTGTATCTTGTAAGTTTATTGAATGTTTTCTGTTCTTGAAAGTGAAAAAAAATCAGGTGCAAACAAATTTATAGCAGGAAAATGGGTGCACGATCTCACTTCTCATGTACTGAAGAGCAGAAGAGACATTTATTAAAAACATTGTGTGACTGAGTTGCTGGCAATAGGATGGGGCTTGGATTTCACCCCTCAGGTCTACATGATTCGTATGTTCCTAGCAACTAAAATTTTATGTAGACAGTTCAGTCTTCTCCTCATTCCTTCTGCCTCGGATGGATGTAACTGTTTCAATATTAATACTTGATTATACATAGAAATCACCCATGTTGATTTAATTCTAGGTCCTCATCAGATCTAACAACCAGATAAATACGAGTGAGTTATATGACCAGTCCACACTTCATGAGCCCAAAATAAAATTAAAATTCAATGAACAATGCCATTGAATTAAGTGCAGGTGTTCAAGAGCAGTCTGTCAGATATTATATGTGTTTGTAATAACAAAGCACAAACAGGTGCTTTGTCAAACAGCTGTAGTTTGACAGTAACTTGGTGATTTATCGACAGGTTTATTTTTAGAGAGTGGAATAGTATGAAACTGGTAACAGTCACTAACTGAAATGAAATAAGTTTTTCATCAGAGGGGTTTTTTCAGTACCCACATTTTCTGTGTCTTTAAAGGAAGTTAGCTGCTTTTGCCTTTAGCTGTCTTTGTGTTAAACCTATTGTCATAGATCATAGAATAGCTTAGGTTAAATGGGACCTTTAAAGGTCATCTAGTCTAACCCCCCTGGAATGAGGAAGGACAGCTTCAGCTAGATCAGGTTGTTCAGAGCCCCGTCCAGCCTGACTTGGAATGTTTCCAGGGATATGGCATCCACCACCCCTCTGGGCAACCCGTGCCAGTATTTCACCACGCTCACTGTAAAAAGTTCATCCCTACATCTAATCTAAATCAACCCTCTTTCAGTTTAAATCTATTACCCCTATTGCTACAGGCTTTGCTAAAAAAGTCTGTCCCTACCTTTCTTGGAGGCCCCCTTTAAGTTCTGAAAGCACGTAATAAGGTTTCCTTGGGGCCTTCTCCAGGCTGAATGACCCCAGTTTTCCCATGGCCTAGTATTCCTCACCTAGGTCTTTCTGCTCAGCCTTTCATGGCCAAGAGTGACTTTGCTGGGCCTCTGAACAGAAATCTGCACTTCAAAAGGAAAATGCCTTGAATTGTCCTCTGGATCAAATGTGCTCTCAGTACATGCTTTGGACATGGTGACAGACACAGCAGAACTCTGTTCTTTAGTATGTGTGTGCCCAGGGACATCCCGTGGTAGTCTGGTGACTACGCAGGTTTCTTCCTCTATTTCTTCTGCCTGCAGTACTCATCCAGAATCTGGTGGTCCCATCAGCCAGACATCACCCAAGTGCCAGTGGCCCCTGTCACTGGCACTGCCACACAAGCTGTGGGATGCTCCGGGTGGCAGCTGCAGGTACTCGCTGGCTAAGAGCAGGTGAGCAGGTCCCAGACACCGCCTGTGTCCCAGGGTGTTCCTGCCATGTCCCACTGCACAGTGCAGGAGCTCTGTGCTCCCCACAGTGTTTGCTGCAGCTTGTTCCATCCAAAGGTTAGAATTGCAGCCTTAGTGTATCTTTGGTATTGGGCTGGTGGGGTCTCTTGTGATTCTAACAGTGAAGCATAAAATCTGGGCTTCAGTTTTGGTCTAGGTTTCAGCTTAATCCTGGCAGAAGACTGTCCCAGACTTCATGTGAAACATCAGCCACTGCAATAGGAAGAGGTTTCTGTGGAGATTTTAAAGTAGGATTTTTTACCTTCTTTTTTTTTTTTTTT
>VXAD01006416.1:974332-1094962 GCA_013399195.1 Dicrurus megarhynchus
ATGACTTTGATACTTATGGTTTCCTTCTCCATACTGTAGAGTCCACCTGCATGCTTTTGTTTACTTCCTGAACTGTTATTCTGCACTGCTCTAAAATGCTACATTAAACCTCAATTCACTTTATACAGAGTGTGAGTTATCCTGGATACATGCTCTTTGTTCTCTCTCACCCTTATAGCTGGTTTTGCTCATCTCCCTAAGTTGACAATTCTGCAGGTGACCACTGATGAGCTGTTCACTGGCTGAGGGGTGCAGGATCCTCCTGTGCCCAACTGCTAGGATGCCATGCTATGCCTACCCCACATGGTATCTTGTGCCTGTATTCCAGTTTCCAACATCTTCCTCTCATCCCATCCCTATTATCTTTTCTGCATCGTCACACTGACTCATTCTACACCCCCCCCCAAAAAAAAAGCTACTTCTTACTAGTACTAAATATAAAATTAGTCATAAAAACTATGCAAAAGGAAAAAAATTACTAAATAACAAATTTCATTATAAAACTGTTCCAACTGATAAACAAAGTAAAATAAAATTCAGGACAAGGAAAACATACACAATGAGTCTGACAAGTCCTACTTCTGAGGCCTTAAAAGATTAGCACAAAGTACATCAGTCTTGCAAACATAGTTTTCTGACAGAAAAAACCCGCAATGAAATATTGCCTACCAGTTCCACACTTTGCAGAGCAATGCAGTATAGCACAGCCCCCTTTTGGGCAGTGACCGAGTACATAAACATTTCATATCAAATAATGTACGCTACTAATGAACAGAAAGAACTAACTGTAAGTGTTAGCTTGATATGGTACCAAATATGGTGGGTGTGTCCTGGTTTTATCAGATATATTAATAAAAAAGTAGAGGTATTCCATCTAAATAAAACATGACCACTTCATTGTTATCTGTTTTGAATTTTTGTTTAAAAACAAACCAGAACAATCTGCATCACATAATCATATATCCCATGAATGGGGAAAATTTTGATCATTTTTATATTTTATTAGCTTAGTATTTATTGTTAGCTCTTTTCTATTGTTTTTCAATTCTCTACATTTCTTTTGAATAGATAAATAAGTACTTAATTCCTCAGCATTTGACAAGTATAAGATTATTATAGATTCACAGTTTAATATAAATAAAATTATGGTTTGTTAGGATGTTTGGGTTTTTTTACCCAATAACTTATCAGAGAAAGTAGCTGAGTTGTAATACCTATTGTTTCTGTCACAAAATAAAATAATAGAAAGGTTATGTGTGCTCCTATTTATCATTATGTTTCAGTACTGGTCAAGAAAAGTCATACTGGACAGAATTGAAAAACATGTCAAAATTAGTGATATGGCTGTGTTGCTGAGCCTACATGGTCAGGTAAAGCTCAGGGAAGAGAACATCAAAATGTACCATTTCAGTATGAAGAATGTAAGTGGAAGTAATATCAATTTTGGCATCTTTTAAATTAATTTTTCAGTAGATAACTTTATTTTTTTCCAATTAGAGTCAAATAAAAAATTAGAACAAATTACATTTTTTTCAATTTTTTTTTAAACTGTTTGTTGGGTAGGTGGGGGTTTGTTATGAAAAGCATAAACTTTCTTCAGGTTGTTTTTTTTTTTTAATGGAATGTGTTTTCCCTTCACTGTTTTGGCACATTTTATTTTAACAAATATTATTGAAACGATATTTTTTTAACTTCAGAAAAACTCATTTATCAGTTTTCTTTCTCTGAAATCTAATAATAAGAAATATATTGCATAAGAATTTCAGAAATATTTCCATTCTTTTAAGTGAAAAATTTCATAGAAAGTTTGTTGCCATTTTATGAATCAGTGAACTAAATCTCAGCTAATTTACACAATTTTATATGGTTATTCTATGTCAATGAAAATACTTTCTACCATATTTAGTGAATGGAATTTCTCTGAAATTAAAATGAAGTGAAAGTTCTTCACAGTGGTTATCTTGATTTTCAGATCTTCAATGATCCACAAAAAAGTGTTCTGTGTTTCTTTTTATTTAGAAACTTGAATATGGACAACAATAAGGTTGGTTCACCTTTTATCAACCTTTTTTCTTACTATACTGGATTCTGTAATGATGGTGGTGGAGGATGGATGTTGTGTCATCTAGTTCTTTATTATATTTTTTATGTGATCCTTATAGCTGTAAATTTTTGAGTATTTTTTGAGATTTAATCTCAAAAATTAGCATAGCATCCTTTTTTTTTCCTTCAGTCTGAGCAAGAAGACTATAGTTTCTCAGCATTAAGGACACTTTCTCATATAGTCTTAATCTAGTTGTTTGATACATGACTGAGCTCTTGATCTCAATGAAAAATACTTGAAGTTTCCTATTTTACTAGAGTGCATTAGCTGACCTACTTCTGTTTGTTTAGTCTGTGTATCTCACAAAAGAAAACTTGTATTTTTGAAGGAAAAATCAAAGTCACTGCCGCAACTAAACGCTCTGAGTTGTCTAGCTCTGTCCATAAAGGTGGGGCACTACTTTAAGATATCCAGAAATTGTCTAGTATCTTTCACAAAGAAGAGCTACTCAGTTCACATACTTATAAATAAATCACAGTCAAAAACATTTATTTGTAAAGATGTGGTACATAATTAATTGCTGAGTAAACTGTATCTCCAGGATTACTATTAGCAATATAACAAATAAACTGTGATACTAGACACCTACAAAATGTTACTGAACATTTCATCCCCACTTTTCCTCACTGCTGATTAGTTATCACATGCACAGAAATAGCCAGAAACCTCTAGTAGCTGAACTGGGGATCTATGCTGTGTGTATTTTAATAAATTTTTTAGCATATTAACACTTACTTGTTTTCACAGTTTCTTCTTTTCAACATCTTTTAAAATTCATTAGAAACACTTAATCTGGTACTATATAGTTTGAAGTTTTGGCAGGAAGATATTAAGTTTTACTGGCTCTGTGAATGCCTGTTGCTTGTACTGAACTAAATATAACCATGAATGGACTACTGAACAGAGGTACATGAGACAGGAAAAAGCGACAAGTACAAAGGTCTTCCATTCCTTCCACATACTGATGTTTTTCTGTCTCAGAAGTCCTCATCCCTTTGCATCAGAGAGAAAAATTTAAGAGCATGTGCTACTGAGCGAGTTACATAAACTAGTTTCTGAGAGATTTCAGGGATGGATACACCAGTCTCTCTGGACAACTTCTTCCAGGACTGTCACTTTCACAGTGGATTCCTCCTTGTACCCAGCTGCAATTTCTCTTGCTGCAACTTGTGACCAGCACTTTATCCTTTCACCCTGCACCTCTGGGAAGAGTCTGGCTCCATCTGCTCCCCGCTCACTAAGTAACGAAACACGGGAGACAGACCCACTCTTAGTGTTCTCTTCTGAAGGAAAAGCCCCGCATGCCCAGCCTCTCCTCAAGCAGCCTGTGTGTTAGCCCCCCAGCCATCCCCTGCTGGCCTCGTGCCAGTTTGTACATCTTTCTAGTGAGGGTCCAAAACTGGTGTGCTCTCCCATTCAGTGTGATCCAAAGGCTTGGCCTGCTCACAGTTTATTTCATTTCATCATTCAGATAAAGGGAAAATAATTTAGTTGGCTCTTAGAGGGTTAAAAAATCAATAGTTAAAAAAGACTCCTAACAGATAGAAGAATTCAATACCAAAGACTTGGAGTGGCTCCTGGAAGGAAGGTGATCTAGGCTGAAATTTAAGCACACAGAAGAGGGAACTGAATTCAGGACTCCTGCTTTTGAGAAGAACAACAAAAAGCCCCCAAAGATCAAGTTGTTGGGTTTTTTCTCTCTCCTTCTTTTGCTTGTTTTATTACATCTTTACAGAAATGTATAACTTTAAAAGTTCTTATTCTTATTTTACTTTAGTTAAATCTTTTTTTAGTAATATTTACTTGGACTAATTGATAGTTTCATCTGCCTTAGAATAAAACTCAAAGGTTTTTTCTGGAGAAATGCATAGCTGAATAGATCAGTGTTGTAGAATCTAGAAAGTCCCGTTTGCTGGTGCTGTTGTCTCATGTCTGAAGAGCCGCAAAATATTTTCTGTCTTCTAAGACCCACTGTTCATCCAAGCAGCAAAAGTCATTTTGCATGCCAATTGCAAATCCAAGGGTCACTTTCATTTTAATATCAATAGTTGTATCATAAGGTTATTTCAAATTTTTCTGGGTTTTTAACCTTTTCATTTTTATCACCAAACAGTAATAACATGCAATAGCTTCTGTACCTTCCATCTCACAAGACAAACTGATTTTTGCATCAAAAAAATTTGCAGCAAATCAGTTTTATGCATCAAAGAAACTATGCAGGACAATTCTTTCAAATAGCTTTATTTTTTTGTCTCAAGCTCTTCTAGTCTCTTGTCAATACAAGAACGTTTCTGATGCTATTACTACATTAATTTTTAAGTATTAAAAATGTGAAGGACAGAATTCGTGTCGTTGTTGTTATTGTTGTTATCATTATCTTGAAATATTTTAATTGGAATATTATCTTGTATAACTCAAGCAATATATCTTCTTAAAGAAGCAACCTGAATAGGGAATAAGGCCCTGGACTTTATTGTTTAAATTCTTGGTTTGTTTGTTTGTTTGTTTTTTCTAGTATCAAAAAAGTGGTAATTTTTTAATGGGATTAGCTGTACAAATCCATTCACAAGACTGTGAGGTCATGAGGATGTGCATGCAAAATTCTGACATAATGACTAAACACTATACTGAGAATCTCTGAGCCTTTCATTATTTTGACCATACTTTTTTACTGGGGTAAATGATAGGATAGAATTTCAAAATAGATTTTGCTCTTTGTACCAGAAGAGAACACAAAAGTTCACTTCCTAACAGGAAAAAATATCATTGATTTGAAGGATAATGAAAAAGAACTCTAAATACTTTTGGCATTCATTTTAATATGAAGTGTCTTCTCTCTCTGGAAAAACATTGAATCAAAACTTCAATATTTAAATATTTTTTTTCTCAGTAGTTCATTTTTAATCAAGTCTAGTTTAGATTTAGAAGATTTATTAGCTTTACTCAGTTTAGAAATAATTAAATCATAGCCCTTTATTATTACCTCTGGGTTGAAAATGTTCCCTTCTGTCTCCATTAGGCTTGTACCCAATTGCTCACGTCTTTCCTCACTGGCAGTAATTGTTTCATGCAGAGAGTCCAGCTGTTAGACCATAATACCATGGTCCCAATCTATCATATTCAATGAGTTCTGGAAAGATAAATCACTTTTGAAGCCTACGAGGAGGAGATATCTAAAGATAACTTTGTATATATAGGACAAGAAGATTTTACTGACAGAAGTGCTGCTTATTCTTGTTTGCAGCAATCCCCAAAACAAGTTTCACAAAAATTTTATGAGAAAAAAACCCCAACAATCAAGGTCTTGTTTCAATTTATGAAAACACTGGGGGTTTTGTTGCATTTCTGGAATTTGACATTTTCCTGAATTTTATTTGCATGAAAATGTCTTTTGCTACAGAAGGCAAATATTTCTGGGGATTGCTGACACCAGTCAGATATATTGTGCCTTCCTTTATGATTGTGGATTCCAAGTCTGCAGAGATGACAGATTTTAAGGCTTTTACCTCAAACTTGACATGCTTTGAAAATTCCTATACTTGACCCTTTCTTATATTAAAAAGTACTATAACTTATTTGCAGTTAATATTGGTATTTTGCTTCCTAAAATAGTGAATTAGGTGCTAATATTGCAATTAAAAAGCTAAACCCTAGTGAATGGTCAAATTCTGATCTTGGGGAAATGTGGCTTCCAAAAATATTGATTGTACAACATTTTGAAAAGTTTTATATTCTTAAAACCTTATGTACATACAAGTTATAGTTGTTACCATTATTATTAAACAAGTTTAAGCAGCAATACATTTTAACTGTGATGATATATCACCAGCCTATTAAAAATGTCATACTTTAACCTTTATAGAACTAGGAGCTGACATTATGCTCACTTAATATTCTCCACTCACACTGCTGAAGACCTAAGGCAGCTTGTCATCTGAGGTGTATTAAGCAGCATGACAGAGACTATAGGGATATTTTGACACATGTCAAATCAGGGTAATAGCTATATTACCCAGGCAGCATAAGGAGATTATCATGAAATTCCACGGTTTCACAAACCTGTCACCATCTGGAAGAGAACCTGAATTCTTACAGGAAAGTTGGTTTTCATTTTTGTAAGTACAAATATCTCGTAAGGAGGTATTGCCTATAACCCAGCCTAGGTTTATGTATTCTTCAGGTACAGATTTTTAGAGCCTTGCACCAATGGTACTATGCTTCAGAAAAAGCAAGAATCCTGGCTGGATGATTTTCCTGCATTTATTGTGAGATGTGAGTATACTGAACTCCTAGGCCCTACATATTTTGATGGAATTGCATGTGCATAACATTTATAGCCCAGTTTGAAGCACATGAAAAGACCCCCAAAAAACCAAGACTAAAAAATGCTCATTTATTCAGATTATTAGTGCTCTGTGACTATTTAGATGTGTTTACCCATAACAGGACAAAATTACCATGTCCTTAAAACCAAATTAAACAGGGGCAAGACATTGGCCCAAGAGCTACTTCTGAGTCTTCAGGGATGTTAAACACTCAGTAAGACCTGGAGTTTTACTTTGGCTCGAGCTGGAGCCGTCTCTTGGCAAGACTGAACAAGGGACCATGCAAACCAGTCTGCCTTTTGGGCAGCTCTGTGAACACAGAGCTGTGGCACAGCTGGTTTCAGAAGCAGAAACATCTCCCTGACATTTGCATCCACTAATAGCAACTGTTTCTGCAGAGCAATACTGTCTTCTGCCATGAGATGTGTGAGTCCAAGGGAACAGTAAGACAACACAGCCTTATTTAAGTTGCTTCTTGCTGTGCAGGTACCCCACTGTGTTCACCCCATGCTGCAGCCTTCCTGATGTCTTAGAAAACCATAAAACTCTGAGACACAAAGGCAGACATCAAAAGTGTATGGTGAGATAGCACTAAGCCGTTTACATTAGAGAGATGGGTCACTACCAGGAAAACGAAGAGAGAAAGGGGGAAGTACTCAAAAGCTTCATTTGAGCTATTTTTGCTCTTTAGCTCAGATCACTGACACAATATTTGCTTCTCTAAGGATGAATGGATGCTGTGATTGGCCTTTTCACAGAAAGGGCTGGCTAATACCACCTGATAGATAAAAAAATGATTTTATGCACTCTAGTTACAACCCTGGCTATAACATCCCTATAACACCTATTTTTAGAAAAAAAAAGGGAGAAAATGAGGTGTTCAGTCTTAACATTTCTGTATATGTCCATGTCAGGGGAATTTGTATGGAAAATTGCCATTTTCTGTACGAATACTATCTAATTTTCCTATGCAGACACTAATTAACTGGAGGAAGGAGGGAGAAGCAGTTGACTGCATTTCTTTACCATGTGATACAGACAAAAGACACATCTGAGCACACTACACTGAGGTGGCAATCACCCTTGCATCCAGCTTAGTCTCAAAAAACCTTATAATTTCCATATGTGAGTTATGGTGTCCTTATAAAAATTCCTTGGAGAAAAGGTCTCTTCTCCTGCATTATTACATTTGTATGCAGTGATAATTACTGAAGTGACAGAATGGAGTAGAGATGGATTGCAGTGTGGGCAGGCTGAAGAGTGTCTCTAAGGTAATATCAAGCTTGAGGTATGAAAGACAGATTCCTTGGGCCAGAACTAGTTGGACTTCTTATTTGTGGTATTTTGTCACTTGATTGTCACTTCAGATATTAAAACCAAGTAGTTGATGAATTGTTTTTTCTCAGGAATGAAAAAACTGAGCAATCTCTCCCTTATGCTTTCTCTGATAATACATAAAATATGAGATACCCAAAACTAAGTTATTATGTTAGCATAATTTTAGCAAACATAGTCTTCTGCCAAACTACTGTTCCCTATAATGCTTTGAAAACCCTACTTGTTTGGAGAATGGAAATTTTTTGTGTTTAAGATTGTCACCAATAAGTCCATTCATTAGTAGAACTTTGGAACCATTTTTTTAGGGTCAGACAGATTTGCACTTAGTCTTGCAAGTTATCACAGTTGGTAACACACAACATATGTGCAAATCTGCCAAAAAATAAATAATTCCATGTGCTGAATAATAAAGATTTACTAGCAATTAGCTCAAATGCAAACTATCAAGCTACTCACAAGAATAAGTGATATTCCGCTTGAATGGGGAGGTAACTCTGGCCCTAAGTGTCAGCATAGCAGCAAAGAACTAAGAAAACAATATAAATCAGTGAACCATAGCCAAAATTACTAAGAGAAAATTGATTTTTTAAAATGCTAAAAATAAATCTGCCACTGAATTTAGCAAATTTCTCCAACAGAATAAATTGATAGATCTAGTCCACTTCACTGCCACATGTTACTGAAATCATTTCAGGATCTATAAGCAAGAGTGGTGTGTGCATAATCACATGTTGTCACAAATTTGGCAGGTCCTCTCATCTTTGCTTCATTGCTTTGCATGGTTCCCATTTGTCATTTAGTGTCACAAACCCTCAAGCATGAGCGATTAGAGTGCTTCAGTTAACATGCTGCTACAATGCTATAAATAAGGAGCAAAAACTCACTTTCTAAATGTAGCCCTTAGAGACAGACAAGGAAGATTACTCATAAATGCCTAACAGAGTTGATTAACAGGTATGTTTCCAAGACTCGTCTCCTTAAATTAGACCCAAAAAGTGCAAAAGGGATCACATCTTTATCAATTAAGCTAATCCATCTATTAAAATTCTCTCTTGAAATGAGTGTAAACCCATCTAAGGATGATGATTGTACCTTTCTTTCTTTCTACTTGCTCTTTAACATGTCATTAAAGTCTTTTACGTCTCTGATGAGTTTTGAACCCATTAATTACAGGGCACTACACTGAAACTGTCTCTGCAAATGAGTAGCTAGGCAGGCATTTTTCTTTTAAGACACAAGCTAAAGTGAAAAAGATAAAAGAAATATTTGGTTCAGTTGTTTTAATTTCTCTAGGGACACAAAACAAAGGGGAAAGACTTAAATGCTCTTCTTCTTAAGACAGACTATTTTGTTTTAGAATTCTGTCTGTAAGATCTATAAGGATTTTTCTTTAGAAAACCTATACCATGATTTATAGGAGGATAATCCCTTGTTTGTGATTTTAAAACTGACAAGCTCTTGTGTATAGTCAAAGCAAACAGAATTCAGTCATATTAGTCTGCAAACACATTCATACAGACTGGAATTTGGTGTCCTGTGTTTGTGTGTCAGTCTGCAGGAAGGGCTGCAGATCACTGCAGTAGTACAGTGTTTCAGCAGATGGTGAATTGCTTTCTTTCTTTTTTTCTATTTCCAATCATGGTATTACTTATTATTCCAACAAATTGTACGTAAGGCTATCCTGAATTTATTGTGATTATGCTATGCACCCTCCTATCTTCTCTATCATTTTGTTTATTTTGTCCTTCTCTCTTATCATTAGACTAAACTCATCAACAATCATCATAAGCTTGTGCTTCTCCACTATTTTTTCCACTTGAAAGTACTTGTCAAAAATACTTGCTTCTCATAACTAGAAGGAAGCTAGGCTTAGATGCCATTCACAGCACCTTTACGTAAAAACTATTATCAGACTTGCCCATTCAGCCATGCTGAATTTACTGATTCACTGCCATTTCTCTTACAGCTGTGTATTTTTGGTAATTTTGAAATACCATATACAGTGACACTGGTCTTTGTTCTAAATTCACTCATATTAATCATAATTTTCAGAGGTTGTTCTTAATTTGCTGTGTTATACATATATGTTACTATCTCCTTTTTTTATTTGTTTTTTTTTGCATAACATCTATATTAAAACACTGCTTATGCTTTGGTTAGAAAATAATATACTATAGAAAAAAAATTGAGTCAAAAGAATATGACTGCAATCCAAAATTCATTTGTGTTTAAGGCAAACAAATAAACTGATGCATAAATCTATTAATCATAAAAATAATTGTTCTGATTCTATAAGACCTTTAAAAATCAGTGTTGATCATCATTTCCCCTCTTTTTTTGACTGTTTGCTCAGCTGAGCAGAGTTTTATACCTACCTGAGTGCTACTGATTTTTGCAGAAATCAGATGCACTACAGTTTTACAGTGGCAAACTTTTAAAGGAAAACTGTATTAGGGAAGGAAGAATATATTTTAACTGAATTCTGACATACTGTGGTAATATATGTTTATATAAATACACATATATGTAGATATGTACATGTATGTTCTAATTCTGAGCTCAAAGTAAATACGATATATAAATAGAAAATGAGTAAAATATGCAAGATGTATGAAGAGTTAACATGTTAGAGGAAAAGAGGAGTATTCCAACCTCTTGTTCAAAAGTTAGAGTTAAGCTATGGCATAGTAAATAACATCTTTTTAATACAAAAAGATCTGCAGTGCTTTGAAGAGAGCTAGAATACTGTAGCTAATTTATCTTAAAGAAAAATGGTGTAATTCAATAATGCAATTACAATTTGTACATACAAGAAATAACATAGAATTAAATAGGCAAATAATTAGTGGATTAAAACTCAGAGAAAAATTAATGGACTCATTTTGGGGAACTTTAGAGGCCACTCACTCATCACAAGCACATCAGCTCTCAGGGTTTGTCTAAGAGGGTGCAGGTGAAAAGTGTGCTGTGGACTAGAGTCAGCCGGAAGAAAAATCAAGCCAGAATCGAAAAGAAATAGAAATGTATTTTCTGCACTATACCACTATAAACAAACTGGTACAGTTGGATAAAAGACTCCAGAATTTCTTCTGTTCATCACTCTTGGAAATGAAGATCTCAAATCTTGCAGGTGTGCAGTCATAGCTAGAGGGGAGTAACAGCTAGGAATCTGCCAAGAATGCTAAATGCCATGTGAAAATAATCTTATTTGCTCAGTCACTGTGAGGATCTGTAATTTCTACCTACACTATTTAAAGTGACAGAGGTTCCCTTTACTGCAGTGCTCATCACAAATATGTGACATCATGGAGGATATATCTAAGGGATGTTTATCCACATTGTTACACTTTCCTGACCAAATAGCTTTGGGTTGCTTTCTTACTACAAAAGAGAGAGTTTCTGCCACCTTTCACCACCTCCTCACAAGAGCGATTTTAACAAATCAAAGAAAGTTACCCTTCCCATCTGCACAGCAGTGGTAAGAGACAGCTTGAAAGCTGAGTCCAGCTCTGGGATTCCAACTCCATGAGAGAAAAGGACATGTGGGAGCAAGTCCAGCAAAGGGCCCCACAGATAATGAAGGGACTGAAACATCTTTTGTATGAAGAAAAGCTGAGAGAGGTGGGACTGTGCAGCCTGGAGAAAAGAAGAATCAGGAGCAATCTTCTCAGTATATATGAATACCTGACTGGGGCACTTCTCCGTGAGACTCATACCTATTCCTCATTAAAGACCACTCAGAGACCTATTCTTGCAGTGAAGAAATTAATGCTGCCTCCAAAGAAATTAGTGTCATTCAAAGCACTAAAATTAAAGGTTTAATATTACATCTCAATTCATCTGTTCCATATTCTCTAAGCTTTACCTGCTTGTCTATTTATCTTACACCACAAAATCATCAAGAAGCAAATTACTCTTCCTGAATAATAATTACCAAATAGACAGGAAACAGTACTAAATAATGGAGAGTTGTGGTAGAGAAAATGGAATTCAGATCTGTATTGAGCCAGCAGAAGTTTGCGGTAATGCTGGAATTTGGTTTATCTCCTACTATAAGGAAGTTTTTGAATTTTAGTCTTTACTACAACACTGTCTTTATATGAAATTTAACATTGTGTTCTATGAACAAACTGATATCTATAACAATGAGAAATAATGGGGAAAAGTCCTTTCACATCTATGCAATTCCATTAATTTCTCATTTGTGAAGATGAGATCCAAGCTTACATCTTAAGGAGTGACTTCAAGATTGTAAGGAATTTCACAGAATTAGCAAAGGAAGTTCAATTTCACACTCTTAGCAATAATGTTCCCACAGAACACAGAAACACTTTCTTATATATGTATTCAATTATATTGCACCTATAAGAATAAAGATCTTGAACAAAATTAACAAATTAAAGGGACTTTTTATATTGATGTATTTTTCTTGCATTACCTCTGACTGCTATTCACTTCATAGGTTAACTATAGACATCTGACAAAATCAGATTACAGCTGTCTTCCATGGTAGCAAGTGGTCTGTTTTACAAGTCCACCTGAGGATGAAATTAATATTACCACAGAAGTTCAACTTTTTAAGTATTGACAGTAAAGGACATATAGACAATTAGCTGAGATACAAACCTCTGTTACATACTAGAAACCTGCCTTGGGCAACATGAATTTCTTGTTGTTTAGCACAAGAAAATATTTTACTTTTCCCTGCAATTTAGTTCATCAAATTTATACTTTCTCTAAATCCTTAGGCTGGTGAGATCATACTTTTAAGCCTGTGTTGTATCAAGCCAGATTCTAGCTTAACTGTGTATTTGCAGAACCATGAAATAAGCTCCAGCATCCTCAGTTATATTCTGCTTTTCAGAGCTTTTCTGTCCACCCTTTAGTACACTGTTTATTCACATTTGACCTTATGCTTACTAGAAAATTCTTGAAGTCGTATCTTATATTGATGTCTCTATAAGTCTGAACAATTTTTTCCACTGTTGATCTAGAAGTGTCCAGATGTCTGGTGCACTTATAAGCTGCCCTGAACACTCAAAGCTGGTTTTATCTGACCCCCTAGGTCAGTTGTCTGCAGTCAGTTTGGAAATGTGTGGGTAGGGCACAATTTATCTTGTTTGAAAAATCAGATTAATTCTAATCTATAAGTGCTTATTTCTCTCCCCTCACTACAAAAGAGGTTTGGGTAATTACCTCTGAAAAATTCGTCTCTAGGGGGGGCATCAAAAGACAGGAATCCTACTCAAAGCATTGGGCCTAATCTTTAAACAAAATCAATGCTCCTCCTGTTTAATTACTCCATTTGAGCTCACTATTCAGGCAATTATTGATATCAAATACGTGTGCTACGCCAGCACTTACGGACTTACTGTGAGCTTTGAGTAGATACCTGCATCTCAGAGCTATTTATGCTACTCATGACATTTCAGACTTTAGCTGAAGGGAGCACCTCTTTTTGATCTCAAACTCTTTTTAAATTTCACAGCAATATCACTTTACATTAGCAGTATAATGGCATTGTACACCACAGTATCATGCTGAGTGATTTTTGTGGACATTGCTATTGTATGCAGCACTAAATGAGCTTTCAACCAAATCTTGAGGTAACACTCCTGCCTCAGCCATACAATACATATGATATACCCTATACTGGACTTCTCTTGCCTCCCTCAGATAATCCCATGACCATGTCTAATTCTTTCTGACAAAATTGTAAATGACAGGGTGATATCAGTAAAACTAAAAAGATCTCTGAGTAGGTCATGCCTTCTAAAGCGTTGATTTCTGTTTATTTCACTCTCATCTCCATCATCAAACTTACAATGATAGCCTGAGTGTGACATCCGACAATATCATGACATGCTAAATGAAAAGCTGTCTCTCACCTGAAGTTATGTAAGGCTGAAAAGAAATAAAAGGACCATATACCTTGAATTACACTCTCATTAACTCTGTCATCTGTGCTCCAAGTTTTGCTTTCTTAAAAATTCAGGAAAATCAGTCAATTAACATTCAGGTCAGTGTTTACTGCAGACTGTTATTTCTCTGGAGCAAAATTAAAGAAGTTGTCAGGTATTTTTATCAAACCATCTTTTTGTCTCCCAGTGAAGATATTAATATAATTAAACCAAGACTAGAAGTAGCCTATGGCCTTTGAAACCTTTCAATATTAATTGGAAGAGAAGGCCTATGATTTGCTTCCTGGATTACCAAAACAAAAGGGAACCAGTTTAATAGTCACTGGTTGGGATTCTTTCAGTCCCTGCTGTTTGGAGTGCTAGGTGTGACAGAAAAGGCTGGCGGATTTTTCTATATGGTACTGAATGATTTTGAATTTTAGTGCTCTCTGCAATTTTCTCTCAAATGACATTAGAAAATGAGAAAAAGATTTAGCTTATTTTTTTGAAAGAAAAATACAAAGAAAATATGCAATTAGTTTTTTAATACATATTGGTAAAGGAGTTAATAAACCTGCAGATATAGAAGGTAAATGTCACTGACATGAGGAGTACCTTAATACAATGAATTTCTGAGGCTTTAAGATAGATGGTATCAACAGGGGATGAACCAAAAATGTATTATTACAAATTTGTTCCCCTTTCTGTTCATCATCATAATAAGGACATAGCAGTTATAAGCCTTCTAAGAAAACTAGACAGAGGATCACAAATTTAAAAACAAAAACCAAAATACAGTAAAGACAGGGCACCAAAACCAGATGTTTCTACTTTTTTAGGAAAATTATTTCAACTTCTATGTGCTATATTTTACGATGTTTTCTAAATTAATAGCTTATAAAAATGGGCTGAGTATTTGTGAACTTCAGTAGTGGGTTTTCACTGAATTGCACAGAATTATTTTATTCAATTTAATGACCAAGTTTTGTATACAATCTGAGGGAAGCATTATTTCATTACCATTCAAAGAAAAACCAGTAAAACCCACACACATGCCTAAAGTCTGCAGTGCACTCACATCAATGAATGACTAATTGATTTTAGAGCTTTCATTCTGGATGGTACCAAAAGATCTGGGAATCTGAAAAACAGCAGTGAACGTTGCCCAGCTGCCCCTTAAGGGCTCAAGTCCTAACATGAGGTTAGCATCTTCCATCAAGTCTTTCAATAATGCTTGTTTAGCAACTGAAGCAAGTCCAAGCACTGATGAGAGACCCACAGCCTCCATGCCAGTGGCCTCTGCCTCATCCCAAATGTAATCTGTAGCTATCAGAACAAACAAAACTTAGATTTATCAGCTCCAGCTGGCTCATGGGCCAAACCCAGTGCCAACATCCACACCAACACTAACTCTAACTCCAGTTTGGAAATTCTTATTAGACTTATTCCAAATGTCTCTCCACCAGTCCCTCATGAGTTAGACCTCAATTTAATCCTAACTGGTTCATGTAACTGTTTCTACTCAGGTTTAAGACAGCTTGGTTGCTTTCTTGGTTTTGTTTTTTTTTTTTAATTTGATTTTATTTTATATTTTATTTTCTCAGGAAGACACCATCCTTGTAGTACTGCATTTGGTCCTGTTTGATTAAATCCTATTCCTGATCTCAGTCACAACCTTGGCCTGGTAGACCATAAAATATCAGACTTATCATAAACCATCAGTCTTTCCAGTCTCAGCTCAAATCTGTAGACCATTCTGAACTCTAAATCATTTTCCCCAGCTGAAAAATATTTTTAGTCTTTGCCACTGGGTCACCACCAAACAAAGCTCTTCCTTGATTCTTTCTCTAATTCTCTTTTGTAGATCTGTCTCCCTTTCCTACCATGACTTGATTAGCTTCTAATGACCCCAGCCATAAATGGCACTTAGCACTCTTAAATTAAGTCAATTTTGTCATGCTGTCTGGTAGAATCTAGACCATTAAAACTTTGTGACCAAAATTTAATCCTAGTCTTTAAAATCTGTAGTTCTGTAATCTTAATCCTGTGGTTCCTAATCCTGAAGCCAACCTTCTTTAAAAAGCCTTTTTTCTGGGTCATACCAAAGCAGCAGAAATGTCTTTTGCCAGCCCAAAATGATTATCAAGTAAATATCAAGTGTGCCTCGCCCTTTTGGTTACCTGTAGATGCTTTTCTGCTTGCTGCTCGACAATGTGACTGCTCTGATTCCTCTGCATAGGGACCAAATCACCCCTTCTCCTGGGTGTTAGCTGTATGGATGCATGAATCCCTTACTGGGACTCCCCTATGGTGCTAAAATGGGATAATGATTTACAAGGCATTTACTTTAACTGTGAAGTATCTGCACCTTTTCACGCAAAACTATTAATGAGGAATAGAAGAAAATACCATTACATTTGGAGTTTACAGACTATTTCTTGAATTTGATTTAGAATTCAGTCAAGTCAGATAAGTTCTTTGTGGTATTTACACAAAATTAGACTCAGAATAAAAATGTAGTAATTTCATATGACTGCTGAGAATCTTTTCTTCTGTCCAAATAGAATTAATTCTTATGCTTATTATGAGAAAATTAATTCTTTTTGTCACCATTTTATATTTGCTAGAACTTTGTTGTAAAATCTTTACTGGCTATTTCTTTACTGTTTCTCATAGCATGAATGTAACAGCAAATAGATTTTTAGTCTAATTGAACTGTCATGTAAGTGTCACTAGTTTTACTTTAGTCATAGGTTATTAGGTCCAAAGATATGGCTCTGGAAGTACTGTAATATAATTTTTCTTGAATAGTTGTGTAGAGTAAGTTATGGCCTCCATGTGACAATACTGATATTCTTTCATGTGATCCTCCTTCCATATTCATATCACACATAATTAATTCTCAGCACCATAAAAGTCATTCTTAGTCCTTTCTTCAACACATTCATTGGTGTACAGTGACATCAAGACTTTCTTACCAGAGTAGTATTGCCTCTTTATACATGGCTGATGAAGACTGCCCATGAAGAATAATTGATTTCTCATATCCTTTTATTTTAGGAATTTATTTTTTCCCTGAGTTTTCCATACTGTGAGAATTTTTCCCTTGCTAATAAAACTCATAAAGCTTAAGGAATAAATTAATCATGAGATATGATCTTTATACTTAAGAAACTGAGGAAGAGCAGAGTTAAAAAACTCCCTGAAATTATTTGAAGAAAAGAAATGGGAGGAAAGTGCTGTATCTTACTTCAGAAATTCTGTCCAGATGAAAAATGCACCAATTAAGAAAATACTTGGGGAATAATGAAAATGCATATTTGTCCTAAAATGCTGGGGAATGTTCTACAGGGAAAATGCCACTGAGATGCCTATCCTCAGTCTGACAATTAGTCTCCCCCTATTGCTCATATAAAGAGATAAATAGCCCCAGAAAACAGTTCACCACCTATCTTAAATATTTATATTAGTCTAGGATAAAATCCAATCAGGACATGCCACTTGCCATCGATATTCACTGACTCAGGGGCCTTAAATTCTCAACTGTTCACCTTGCCTGTTACACAGTCTGAGACAGAAAATTCAGACAAAATTAATCCTGTCAACTAAGGCTGCATGTACTGATACCAGCTAGTAACCAAGAAATATACTTCAGCTGAATCATTCTTGGCAGATACAAAAGATACAATTAAAATCTCTGCAGTTAAAGAAATATGCTGAGCTTTGCATAGAGTTGCATAAAAAACTTTCAGGGCTGAAGCAATGAAAGCAGCAAAAGAAGGGAGCATTTATATTAAATAAAACCTGTGAGCATCCATTGGGGAAGAAAACACCCCAAAAAACCCCAAAAACATGTCTCAGGAAAAACGCCTGATGACTTTGAATTCAAATTCAAAATTTTAAAATATTTAGTTGTGCTATCTTTAAACTGTTTCATCTCCAGCTATCTAAAAATCTAAAGCTTCCTATGTTTTTAAATGCACTGAGTGGATTTTCAGTCTCCAAAAGAATTAATATTTGATCCGAGTTACTAGGAAGAGAATAAGTTCTAATAGGGAAATACTTTTGATAAGGCACTCCGTTATTCATTCTGAGTCATAATTGAGTAAAGCAGCTAAAAGAGAGACTGCGGTATTAAATGATTCAAGAAAGTTATTTTACTACACAAATACAAGGGATAATGTGTGCCAAATGAAAGTGGAAGAGGCACTTTCAGAGAATGTGAGATCTTGTTTGGTTTATTTAATTGAAGAAGTTAATTTGGAAGACCCAAGCCAATCACTGAAGCCAGTATATAGTAAAAATTTTGAAAAATTCAGTAAGGACTGGGAATCTTTCTAGCCCCAGTATAAACAAAGACATTTTTCACAGCAGTGTGCACATCCATATTTATGATTTGTTAATTTGTAATTAGTTTCCAAAATAATCTTTCATGTACTGTCAAATACACCTTTGATTTACAGTGTATACCAACTAAGCAGTCAGCTGCATAATGCAGTTTGTCTACAATGTTCATGCATAAATGATCACTGTCAGTAATTCTGAATTAATCTTCAAGAACAGACTGTGAAAATCAGTTACTATGCAGAGGAGTGGTATTTCAGTCATTGTGTTTCACACTGTTCCAAACAGTGTGTGAGGTAATGACACATCTAATATTGACCTTCAGTACACAGAGCGTGGAAAAAGAGGTGTTGCTATGGTACACAGCAGTCACATGCTCCAACACCAATAACTTTGCATCATTTCTCCATAAATACAGATTTGAGTCTCCTTAGGACAAAGTTATACTGACACACAAATAGGAAGCACAAATCAGGGCTGGGTTAATAAAAACAGAGCCTAGCTTCATTTTTACATTGAAAATGTTTTGAGTTTCAAAGTGTTATTTCCTGGGTTTAAAAACCTGACAATATCAACTTTTATTATTGATGCTCACTACACTTTTGCCTCAATAGTTACTGGCCCATCATAACTTTTGGCCTTTTTATAAATTATTACAATTTTTATCTTAATCTAAGCCAAGGAAATTGATCAGATATCATGATTTTTTTGTTTGGTTGGTTTTTTTTGTTTGGTGGCAGTTTTGGGTTTTTTTTGTTTGTTTGTTTTTGGTTTTTTTTTGTTTTAGGTCTTCAAATTTTACACTTAATTCTGAATTTTCTTGGAAATGTATTAAAAGCACATGAAAAAATAAAATGTGTGGAAGTTTTTTGGGGGATTTAATTACTCTCAATAACTTCTGAAATTGCTTCCCACATTTCACAGAAAGCTGCACACTCTTAACATGCAAAAATAAATTTTGGAAATGTCTGATATTATTAGAGACAGTAAAGTTTATCAAATGCTAAGACACTTAGAATTTAACAAGATGACTGTCCCTGGAAGCTGTAATCAAGCATCTGTAGGTTTTCAGATAAATTTCTAACAATGGATATCTTCTGCCCTAAAATTAGAGAGGTTGCTATGATTTCTAAACTGTCACATTTTACTGGAGAACTAGGGAATTGTTATAAGATGATGGAGACAACTTTCATTTAGCAAATAAACAAGATGAATTCATGACGATTAACATTTTCAAACAATGGATAGTTTAAACATAGAACTAATGGATATTTTGCAGCCAAATCCCTTTTACAGTTTAGAGAAGCTTTTTACTCTCTTAAAACCAGTTCCAGTTTTCTTACAGAGACAAAAGAAGACAACATAAACATATGAAAATATAAAGAACAAGGCAAGCAGTCGGCAGCCAAAAGGGAAAGATCTTGTGCAAGGCAAAATAATTTTCCACGATAAAAAATCCGTGAGCAGAAAGTGGTCCCATTAATGAACATTTGCTACAGTGACAATAGCATTAAATGCACTATTTATTTCACTGCTACACATGTAAGTGCACCCAGCACTTACCACAAAGACCATGAAAGCCCTAGAAAGGGAACAGCTTCTCTGAAACAGGAGTAGCTGGTAGATGGCATTCAGCCACTTGGGCTGTGACCACCGGACCCCAATGACTCCAAATCCGATCACCTGGACAAATTCAAAAGTGTGGGTCTTTAAAAAGTCTTGAGTTTGAAAGTCTGGCACAATGTGGCATTTTTAACTTTTGGAGCTACAGAAGCAACAAAATATTAGCAGAATCCACCAGACCTGAATCCACACACTTCTGATATGTATTTTCCCTTTTTTTCCAACATTACAGGGTAGTTGTAGATGTGTAGATCTGATTATGAACTTATAAGCTGAATGGGACAAAATGTTTCAACATCAGTATGACTGCAAAGTCAATTTTATTGACTTTAAATATACAAATTTTTCAAATAGACTTCAAATAAAGCATTTTTGTACTTCATTTGTGCAATCTATATGTATTTATCAAGCAGTGCCTTATGTTTGATGTGCCAAAACCAGGTAAATATGTTAGTCAGCTAATTATGGGCTATTTCTTTAAAAATCCTTCATGGACAGTAGAAACAAGCTGTGTGTTTTTTATAAAATGGGGGCTAGCTATTCCCCTCTAACTCCTAGGCATGCAGAGCCAGATAGCAGAATGTTATTTTTTCTGCGTGCATTTGTCTCCTGGGGTATTTCAGCCTGGCTACCAGCAAACAATATATTAGGCACAGAATAAAGGTCTAAGAGCAACATAGTTTGATACAGAGAGGAGAGGAGTTTTCCTAGGTCAGTTTCCACCTTAGCTGATCACCTAACCCCAAGCATAAATTTAACATCCTCGATTTTAATATATGCAGGTTGGTTCTTCCTCTCCTGATACTTGGAAGTTACTCCAGAATTAATTCCCATGAGCTTTAGAATCAATCTTCTAATTTATAGTCTGCACCAGGCTACATCTATATAAACAATGTGCAATGAGAGCACAACCCTTTGTCAGAGTAAAACAGCAATTTATTATTTCAACAAGTTATAAATAAGGGCTGTGGTTGGCAGTCGATGCATTACATCTCCTATAATGCCTGTGGAGACATTATATCACATCTATAGTTCCTCATATATTATTGCAAATTTCAAGAATAATTGCTGGGAAACACTGTCTACATGAAATTATGTTTTTAACCATATGAGAATTTATCTTCACTTTCCTGTAAATATTATCCATTTTTATCTCTTGAGTAATATGTATGTAAAAATATTATAAATTTCTGGTTTGATATTTATAGCATTTTTGCTTCTTAATTATTTTCTCTTAGGAAACTGGTGTAATGGTACAAGAATATTAAAAATTCCTAATTGTGTCTTTACAAATAAAACCAAACCCAACTACCAAAAAAAAACCCAAACCAAGACAAAAAATGGCTATCTTATTTAGCATTTTAGTTGTATAAACAATTAGAATGTATAATTGATCAGTCTATCTTATTTTTCATTCTTGAAACAGAAACACATGAGAAGTTTCATCAGAATATGCAGCATAATTCTCTCTAGATTTTTTTACCTGTTTTGGTTTGGTTTTTTTTTAACCTGAGACAATAATCTGGTATGTGCTGGCAGTCCTCTCCTGTGTCAGATCAAGACTAGATGATTATTTGGACACATGCATGCTCAGGCAACCTTTCCTCTTTATTGAGATTATTAAAGTTTATAAGTATTATCATCTCCAAATGATAAATCATATAACTGGTTTTATTGCGAGCTGGGAACTCAGAGCTATAAAATCCTCCTCTGAAAGGCATTTACTTTGATAAAGTTTGGAGTTATTCTGCATGGGTTTCCCCTCTTCTCGACACTATAAATTTATTTAAACAAAACCAAAGTCAGAGAGAACCAAAAATTACTTTGCATTGTCAGTTATTCCCAATTATATGATGTAACAAGCAATGCAAATTCACAAAAGATCATACTGATATAATTTTAGATGGATGCTCAGGAACTTGCTACCACTGAGACTAAGCCCATAATATCTATTCTGGGGTAGCATTTAAGTCTCTTCTGAAATACATTTGAGCTATCTGTGCTGTAAAGAGAATGGCTGCTGCAATGCCATTAATATTTACCCTCAACAAGGCTGGTTTTGTTTTCAAAATACATTATAAATATGTCCCCCCCAAAAAAGAAAGCCGGGTATTCCACCTAAGCAGGCTTTTTTTTTTAATCTAATATTGTTCTTCCATAGAGCAGAAAGTAGGTTTAGGACATCTGGAAAAAGCTGTGCCAAGACTGGCAGCCAGGAATGTTTGATTTCTCAAACACAGTTCCAAGTACTGAGCCAGAAACTTCAGGTTTAATTTAAGCTACCAAGAAAATCCTAGACATTTACTGTTGAGGATTATCATCTTGGATTAGACTTCAACCAAGCTTTGTGCACAATGTACTGCCCAAGGGACTCATTCTGCTGCCTCAGGAGATTAAAAAGTTAAAATTTGGGCTGAGAAAGAAAACACAAAGTATAATATGGTATGAAGCTTATTAAATCAACATTGCTGTTCATGGGCCAGGAAATAATGGGCATCACTGGATAAGAATCTGGTTTGTTTGGGTTTCTCTTGTCTTAGCAGAATACCTACACTGTTTCCTTCATTGAACAGAAATTATCTGTGAAAGACTAATGCCTGGAAATCCAAAGATTATTGAGAATATTGTGCTGGAATGGTCCAAAAATCATTTTCTCTTCCATGAAAATATTTTTCTGGAATTTTAAATTTATGTCAACTTTCCATATATGATTTTTGGGTAGAATATTGAACGGCAATATTTTAAAAAGTTAATAACTGAGAAATGTGATTAAAAAATATTGTAGCAATTGCTATATGTTCCACCTCTCTCTAAAGACGAGAGCAGAGCAGATTTCAGCTTTCCTGAGAAAATCCTCATGGAAAACTGAAATATATCAAGTTTCTTGACCAAAGGATTTCAATCTCCCCGGTCAATATCTCCAACTGCCCTCTTCACAGACTTACAACAAACAAACCTCACTGCACTATTTTACATCAGCCTTTCTATTGCATATTCTGTTCTCAGGAAAACAAAGATGCTCAATTTCATAACCTCCAGAACTCATCTACATGGCAAATGCAGAAAATGCTATTGCCAGTCTTCCACTAGTTAATGGTATGAGGATTCTCCTTTATGGATAATTTGGTGAGACATACTGGTACTGTCACCAAAATAGCTACATGCATGAGAGGGAGTCTCCTGCCTTGCCTTGCTGCACTCTGTGCTGCACGATGTCAGTCAGCTCTGCTCACTGGCTTTGACAGTACCAGCTCATATTCTCTGGCACAGCAGATCATCTCTTAGCTGCACTGTCCCGTGTTGCAGAGCTAATGCCACACAGCTGAAGATTTGCTTTTAGCATGTCTGGTTAACAATTCATTGGCTGACCTCTCAGCTGTTCACACATTTTAAAATAAGAAAATAGCTCTGAGCAATCATTTTTCTGAGATAAGCATCAGATGCTTGGACCGGTGTAGCTCAGCCCCAGAGGAACACTGCCTCAGAACTGCTCGGGATCATATTGTGCTACACATTTTAACATCACTAAGGCCAGAAAAATAGGTCACATGGAACTGGCTGGAAGGCTTGATGTGAATGTGTTCATTTGTCCAAGTATTATAGTCATGGAGAAAAATGGTGACAACCACACAGTGCACATTAACATTTGTTTGAAGTCAGATGCCCTTTTAATTCCAGACATGCTGATTTAATGGCTCAAAAGCTACACCAGCTTTTGCTACCCTCTGCATGGTTTCGTCATCAAGAGAGGTAGTGAGAGGGGATGCTGCCAGACTGGCAGAGTTCGTCTGTTTCAGAGATTTCTACACTGTATTGCCAGTGCACATGGCTGGGAGGGACATGGGCAGGATCACTGTTTGCATCATGCTGAGGGGTAGGTCGAGATGCTTAATTGTGCAGACAAAGCAGCCAGCAATGAGGGGTGCAGCCTGCACCAGGAGGACCTTTTCCAGCAGGGACCACTCAGTCTGTGTCTTTTAGGTCATCTTAGAGACTCTGCAGGTCAAACATGACACCACCTACAGTAAAGGGTGTAGCACCATGTCTAAATGTGAGAAGGAGCTTTCCTCACTGCAGTCATACCAGCGGAACAGCGGAGCCTTACTGAGGACCATGTGAGAAAGCCACAGACCCAGCACTGCCTCTGTGATGTAAGTGAACCATCTGCAAGTTCATCTGGATAGCTGAATGAAGTGAAGCTTTCTCCCATAAATCCTGACAAGTAGTCATGGTATAGTCAAGGGGCCAAAGTCCTCCACTTAACTGGAAATACTCCATTTAACTGGAAACTTTGGTATGGAACATATTTTATCTGACACTCACAGACCTTGCTTTTGTTCTGTTCATATCCCTTGAATCTTCACAGCTTGAAAAAACACATGGATCATGCCTTAACACCAGCTTTCTGTGGATCACCTTCAGCTTCAAAAAGTTGTAGAGATCTATGGCAGTGATCTACTGGCAG
Organism: Dicrurus megarhynchus; assembly: GCA_013399195.1. NCBI lineage: Eukaryota > Metazoa > Chordata > Aves > Passeriformes > Dicruridae > Dicrurus > Dicrurus megarhynchus. The sequence continues at coordinate 998,432 of VXAD01006416.1, forward strand.
AAATTATATATCCCAGTCATTATCCTACTACAATGGGACACATTTCAGTTTGAGAAACTGGGTGATATGTGCATCCCTCAGCTACTGTGAACTTTCATTTACCCTGTAACAGTGAAAAGCTGCAATCACTTGTGATTAGATCCTAACCCCCAGATTTGTTTATTTTGGAAAAAATGTCAGCAGTGCTTAGCCTTGCACTGTGACATCTGTTTCGTGGTCTCAGAGGTCTCCAGCACAGTAGATGATACAGCAGTTTGCTGCCCACTGGACTACAGTTGTCATTCCATCAGAGATGGAAGATGGATAACTGCATAAACTGTCGAATGTTTGTGCTGGGAATTTGTCGTGCTCCCTAATAGTATTTGATTCTCTTCACTAATGCCAGCGGAGGTTTAAGGACTGTCATAGTTTAATCCCAGCTGGCAACTCAGCCCCACAGTCACTCACTCACCCCCATGGCAGGACAGGGGAGAGAATCAGAAAAGTAAGAAAACATATGGGTAGAGACAAAGACAATTTAATAAGCAAAGCAAAAGCCATGTTCATAAGCAAAGTAAAACAAGGAATTCATTCACTGCTTCCCATTGGCAGGCAGGTGTTCAGCCATCTCCAGAAAAGCAGGGCTTCATTAACAGTTACATAGGAAAAAAATATGTGGTAACTCTGAATGTCCCCACCCTCCTCCTTCTACCCCCTCATACACTCATTTCTAGCTTGAATCTCCTCCCTGTACATCGCTCATCTTCCAGGACAGGAAGCTTTTCTTGAGCTTCCTTTAACTGTGTGCTAAGAAGGTTTACTATGAAAATATTTTACTCCACCTTACAAGGTCCATACATACAACAGTGAACTGATGGATCTACCATTTCCATTAAACCCATCCTAAAAGCCATTTTTGACAAAACAGAAGTACTTTGCTGGGGCATTCTATAGTGCCTCTTTGAGACCTTCCATTTACTATGATTTTGTATTTGAAAGACGCAACAAGTTTGCTTTTCAGTGATTTTCTTTTTTGTGACTGGCATGGTGAAGGACACAGCATTTAGCATTTTAATGAGAATTTACTATCTGTTCTGCAAGCACCAGGCAGTTAAGGATATTGTGCTGCTCTCTAAGTAATGGTCTGACCAGCAATCTGCACCAAATGGTCTGAGAAAACCTGACATTGCAAACAGGAAAGTGCTTTACTAGGACACTATCAACACAATGCCATCACTGTGATCATAAATGTTTTCCTAGCACTTTGGCCATTTGTTGGAAAACTGAACCTTATCTACTGCCAAATTTCAACTGATAATATTAGCAGCAGTGTTGCTGAAGTTTTCCTAATTGGCAAAGATGTGGGACCTTTCACTAAGTTCCCAATATATTCATGAATTTATCACTTTGTGGAATTAATTAAATCACACTTTTTAAGTAAAACTATGACCTACTCATTGGACTGGTACTCATAGAGTTGCCCAGTGAAGCTATAAAAGAATTGTTTTGCATATTAACTGGCATTTAAGCATCTTCATTGTAAATCCAGCTATAACCCTCCCCTTCTGACTACTTATGCTTTGGCCTCTTTTATCATGAGCAGAGACATTGCACAAGAATATGTACACAAGAAAGGAGCTGAGTGTCAGCCAACAGAGAGAGATGACGGTTATGGCTAAGGAGCTGCAAGGCTAAGCATTAATACACTGACCACTGCTGGTAAGATGATAGAAGAGGATTTGCTGTGCAGAGAGCTGCCAGTCAGATGGGGAAGGATCACCCTTCACTTCTTTTCAGAAAAGGCTGTGCTGTGGTACTGCAGAACTGCAGCCTCTGCAGATTCTCTGCAGTTTTGTTGCTTTTTTTTTTAACTTCATGTCTTAGAACTTCTTGTGTCAGAACAATTTTTTTATCATAGCCCTGATATGCTAATTATTTTCACTTTCTCTTTTCTTGTATGACTTTTGGTCAAATTCTTTCTTATGTGTTGACAATACTATTCTCGGTAAGATTCATTTAGAGTCAGTAAGCCATGTTGCTCCAAATTTGATGCTAGATTACAACTGAGTTGCTGGAGTGAGTGATAAAGATCCCTTTCTTCCCAGTGCTATGTCTTTTGATCATAATTTCTTGGTCACAGGGTCTGGGACCTGGCCTGAACCCCAGTTTATACCTTTGCCTACAGTGTTGTAGACACCAGCAGAGAGAGTTTTGCTAAGATCTGCTTTGTCAACATGATACAAAGGAAGTCTATGGACCAAGAAGTTCTGAACTCCTTTCAGTTTTCTTGCTAATACCAAGAACTTCATAAACTTCTTTAGTGCAATTCATTGTGAGGCTAAATTTACATGACTGATATAGGTACCAAAATACACCATGGTTGTTAAGTGTCCATTACTGCCAACTAAGATCTAGTTCACAGTCAGTACAGCTCAGAGAGTTGTTCAGCTCACCAGCCAGAAAGAGAAACGCACAGGAAGTGCAGAAGAGAATGAACACACAATTTTTTTTTAATACCAGTGACTTAGAACATGAGAAATTTGGTATAGCATCCTTATGAGTGGCATGGAATGCTAGAGATTAAAACTGAGTTTTCATATCACACATTCCATCCTGCTCCATGGTGGCTATTCCAGCTGATCCCATGGGAGGTTGAGAAAGCAAAGAACAAGTGCCAGAGGAGCAAAAATTAAGGAAAAACAAGCAAAAATGAGCAAACATCCACAAGATTACACACCAAACCCTTTTTACTATTAAAAAAAATGACTGTGGCATCATTTCTTTATCATGTGTGAAATCATCTTGCCAGATATATTAGTTCAGTTTTCTATGAATACCTCTTAAAATAACGGGCATACATGCTCTTAGCTCTTCACAACATGCAATTCCCTTTCCTCCTAAGTAGCAAGTCTGTGTAAAAAAGTTTCATCCAAGAGAAAATCAACTTAGTGCAAGAGAAAAACATTTTCAGGGAAGAGCAGGGAGAAAAAAAGAACTGATCAAACTTATGATCTTGAAAGACAATATTCATGACATAGTGTCAGTGATCTTCTGCTCCATTTTCTTTATAAGCTACTGTGAGAATATTTGATACAAAGAAATTCCTTTCAAGTGCTTCCTTTGTACACTTGTTGTGAGCAATTAGTGAAGTCCCACAGTCTTGTGATCTGACTTAGGAGGTTTCATTTTGTTCCTTCTTTGGTGAATTCAATGGCTGCTCAATGTTCCTTTCCCTGTGATCTTCAGCTCAGATGTCTAAACATCCATTTCCACTGGGTCTAATTTACTGCTGTCTCGCTTCAGTTCTGCGCTGACATAACTCCACAGATGTTTTTGTTAAGGAAGGACTGGAAAGAAACGAGGACTTGCCACCTGAAGTATTCCCAAGCCAAACTAGTGAAGAGGAGAAAGAGGAGAATCTGAAAACACTAAATTTTGTCAAAGAAGTTTTTATAAATGGACCAAGAATATTTTTCTTATTATTTTTGCAAGGAATATTGCTAAGGAAGCAAAGGCTCTGAGCCCATATTTGGGGAATAAAGTATCATTTTATGCAGAAATATTTTTATAGTTTAGGGTTTTTTTCTCTAAGCACAATAGCCTGAGTGAAAGCAAAATTTGGAGTGTGGTTTCTTATTCAGCAGAACAAGTAGCCCCTACTGTAAACAAGTATCTTGATATGTTCTAACTGTTTAACAGCTTTGAAAAAGGTGGCACCAGTCTCAGCTGGCTTGGTTTTAATTAAAGTAAGTTATATATTTGTGGCAGAATATTTTCCCTATCTCAAAGAAACCAGGAGAGGCAGCTGCAAAAACTGCTGTTGTATTCCAGATGGTTTGTAGGGAAAAGAAGAACAACACATTTCATACTGAAGTCTATTTAAAAACAGAATTTCTTTTACACTGATTAAAGGGACTGTTTAATTGCTGAGTAGTTCAATCAGAGAGGAACATATTGAGTACACAGACTCTCACACGGTGGTACCATGCTCTTTTTGTTTCTTGTGACAGTTATATAAAGAGGCACTTGGCTGTCACACAAAGTAAGTGACGAGACAGAGGAATCAAAATCGATAGAGATTTACCAAATTATGGTCTGGAAACAAAAAGATACAATCCCTTTTTGGTTCTCTGTGGACATTGTCCATTTTTGACTTACAGTTTAGAAATGCTCAATTTATCTTTTGAAACATGGAATCCATCCATCATATTAGATTAATTTCTTTGAAAATTTAATCTCTTTAAAAACATGGGGAAAATGGCTCATATCTTTATAGACATTATAACTATTTTAAACTCATGCAACCAAACTCTCTTACTGCAATTAATTATATTTTTCTTAATCTGATAGATGATATACTTTGAATGTGCTTGGTGTAGCAATATGCTAACATTCTGTCTCACTGAAACAAAGCAAAATGAAATCAAGGAAAAAGTAGACAGTATATGATTAAGCTCAGGGCATGTATTAGAATGCTGACTGTTTAAAAAAGCTCCTGCAAGCAGGCTATTGCCAAATGTCACATGTACAGATCTCTGCAGTTTTAAAAGGGGTCTTTCTCCAATTTCTCATAGAAAGTAAGTGGGTAAGTAACATAAAATTAACTCTTCTCCTGAAAAATTAATAGTTAGAATTAATCTGTATTAACTCCAAATGAGAGCACTAATCTGGGAATTTCATCTTTGCTTTTCTACTAAAACACATAAGTAACATACTTGTAGGGACAGAAGATGAATGAGTAAAGACTGGGGATATTATAAGCATAATGACCATATTACTCCTATCTTGAACCTGAAGAAACTGGGTTTCTTCATTTATAATAATTTTACAAAATATTTCAAATCATTCATATTTGCGCAATTAATAGGGACTATATCAGGGTTTGGGTTTTTTCTGCACTCAGAGGTGGAAAGCAGGCAAAGCTTGGGGTGTAAAGAAAGCAGAGCTTTTCCAAAGCAGTGCTCTTGCAGACAAGACCAGGAAGATACAGAGGATGGCCCGTGATGCACTTGCTCTTGCCTGTCTCACATGCTGACTGCAGCAAGTAGTAGATACCTGTTGTGACCTTGCTTTTTTCCTTCTTCCTTCTCCAGAAAAACCTGACTCTCCCCACTTTTTGCCAACAATCTGTGAAAGGAAAGACCCCACTGGCCAGTATCAGTTGTCTCAAAAATTTAACAGTCAACCTTTCTCCCTTGAAACTAGAGTGATCCATTCCAGGATCTTTCCCATCGACCTACCCCTGACTCCTCCTCCCTAACTCCACATCTGCCTAACTGAATGCTCCTGACTGATTTTATTTTGTTTTATTCTTCTCTGGGCAGAAAATTTTCATGCAGCACTGCTCCTGGGAAGTCTTGAACTGACTCTGCTTGTTATTTTGTAATATAGCAAATAAGCCCGTCAAATCTCCACACTAAGTAGAAACATTTTTTCTATCTCTTGCAAGGAAATTGGAATAATTTACTTTGGAAGAAAAAAGATGGAGAGGCAACCCACTCATTTCAAACAGCTAAAAAGTTGCCCATCTTCTAAACCTGCAGTTCATCAAGAAAATCCTGAAAAAATTCCACAAGAAATTTTATTTTGGTTCAAACATATCTGAAGAATGAGGAATAAGGAGGGAGGCAAGATTTTATTTTAGCACTATTTTCAGTTTTTATTTCACAACATTATTTTGAACTGTTGCATTTCATGCTTTATTGAATCATTCATCATTTTTTTAGAGACACAAAAATCCATGCTATAAATAACAGTTTGGATAAATACAATTCCATCTCTTGGTTATGGACACATTTCTTACAAGCAAGGCTGTATTGTGCATCCCCTTTTCCCCAAACTATTCTGACACTAAACATAAACTGTTGGAATAAACGGCACATGATGCCCAAAGCATTGAATTGTCAATTCTTTTGCTTCACGCATAACTTTGGTACAATGATTTGTATCACTGAGTTTATTTTGAACATTGGAAAGGAAAAAGAATGAGCCGGTGAAGATAAAACGAGTATCAGGAGAAATAAAAAAGTACTCCAAGACTTTAAATACTTGGGAACCAGCATTTGAAGGTGGCAGGCAGGAGCTCAGCTTTGAAAATGGCTCATGTACCTCGAAGCCTGGGAGAGGCTTGTCTTTCTCAGTATCCTGATTTACAATCCCTCTCATCGTAATCTCTCTCATTGGTCTTTATGCATTATCTTGCCTGTTAGCTGTGACAAACCATGACAAACTGAGTCCATTCCTTTTGTAGACAAAGATGATTTTAGCTGATGATGGAGCTGGAAAAGTACAAAAAATTCTTATTTCAGAAGTTTATACAAAATCATCCCTGAACTATGGAAGTTCTAAAGCAAAATGCTAGTAATGGAAGGAAATGGTGAGTACTGGAATGAGAGACATCTCTGAAAATATAACCCATGTGGAAATTTTAAACAGTAGTCATCTCAACATGAAATTTAATAAGTGTTTTACTCTAGTGTTAATAATTTCAATTTTTATACAAATATTTTTTTTTAATTCTACTCTTTGCCCCTTAAATATTCACACATGCAAATGGTTTTTTCATCATGTTTAAGGCCAGCTTGTAGTTGAAGCAATCACATTTCAAATGGTATGAAAAAAATTTCCATGTCATGGCTATTTCATTGTGCCTCTAAATGGAAAAGAAACCTATTTGAGACTTCTCTAATATTTAGAGAAGTCTCAAATCACATCAAGCACAGCCATTGATATTCAACATTCTAACCTGATACCTTAAATGCTGTTAGGTCAAGAAAGGCTGCAGTTTAATCAAATAAGGGTAACATTAAATAAGTCATAAATTGTTCCTGTAATTGAGAAGGTAGAAGAACAAGAATAAAAGCTCTTGCTCTAATTTCTAATTCAATAATCATCATGATTTTTCTAAATGAATGTGATGCCAATGAAAGACAACTTGTAGCTCAGCTATAGTCAGAAGATTTCTGCTGTTGGGATCGTGAGTGAACCAGTGACAAATACTTTGGATGGTACTATGAAATATTCTTACTTACCATGATAACATGGTAATCTGCTGAGAGCTTTTCTAGGTAGGATATTAGAACCAGTCTGAGCTCCTTATCCTTCTGGCTAGAAGTCTATCCTCCTTCCCTGCACTTGGAGAAAAGTTAATACTTCTGACTAGAATCAATTATTTCTTTATTTCATACCCAGCTTTGCCTATCTTTTGGAGCACAGAAGCAAAGAGAACATCTAAATTTGGCTAGACAGGTCTGTATTCTGCCTTGAATTTCACCTTAGGTAGCCTAATGGAGAGTGCACTGACCATAAATCCAAGATTTTGAGCAACATTATCCATTTAGATGTCTACTATATTTGTTTAAAAAAGTAGAAAAATGACCCAGTGAAGTCTTCAATCAGCAGAAATAAAAGAAAAAATCTAAGAGTATCTGATCATAAAGATCTGATTTTATTTTTCTTTTGTTCCAAACAGAAGCAGGGTTATCAAACAGCTTCTTACTCTGTACTTGAACAAAAGTCATTCAAGGCAAGAACTCTCTTTTTACTAACATTTTTATCGTGTCAGACTTGAACAAATGCAGCCAGTTCAATAGACAGGGAAAGTGTCCCAGATCCTTCTACATTTCAGTGTCTCAGAAGAATGCTACAGTTTATGTCAGTATAAAGAAAAAGGGGACTGTAATGTATGCTACTGCTTGAAACAGGCGAGAATTGTCTCTGGTGAAGTACCAGCATAAGTTTCCAGAAGGACACTTTCACTTGTAACAATGCAATATATATAATTCCACAGGAATAGCACCTATTTCTTGTCTTTAGCAAATGTTATGTAATATTCTACTCTTTCCTGACTCTCTTGTCTGTCTTTAGGACCCCTACTTTAAACAGGGCAAACAAACATGAGGACGCTGCTTTTTGAAAAGTTTACGCCTATTATTTAACCATGACAAGGAGAGATGCCTGTAAATATGCAGTCAGATTTAGAGTGCTACACCAATATTTCTGCTGTACTTACACTGTGTAGCTATTCCATGTCTTCTAAAATCCAGGCACTTACTTAGATTGTCTTGACATTTGCCATATGTCATGAGGAATGAGGCATGAATTATTTTGAAAAAAGTATCTCTGCGACAGAATTCCCTGTACAGAGAGAGAAAGCACCCAATTCAATTCTTTCTGTGTACTAGGTTTTGATCTGTGATTCTAATCATCCCCTGTCTGATCGTAGTTGCTGAAAGTAATAGGATTATGCAATGCCCAAGTTGTTTCTTTGGCAACTAATGCTGATAATCAAAAACACAAGCTGCATTAAAATTTAGAACTTCATACTCAGGTCTACACAAAGCAAAATGTACTTTGTAAACACATGAAAAAAGTTGGCAGGCAACTATGACAAGAGCTGAGTAGCAAGGTGTCATGCTGATCTCTTTGAACCTGAGTTGTGCCTATGGGCTATAGGTTTCCTGTGACTTGCTCTTTATCCATGTTTTGGTAGGAAATCCTTTCAGAAAGTTGCTGAGACCCCTTATTTTGCTTTAAGTTTTTTGTTTGGTTTTTTTTGGGTTTTTTTTTTTGTTTTGTTTTTGGTTTTTTGTGGGGTTTTTTTTTGTTTGTTTGGTTTTTTTTGCATTAGAAATACTGACAAGGAAAGTGGCATTAATTAAACAGACTGACTCCAGCAACTAGCTGTGACTGCGATACTACTTTTCCTGGATGTTGGATATGAAGCAGAAATGTAAAGGTTATGTGATTTTCCTGCATGACTAATGGGCTGCAATGCTGAAACGTATCCGAGAGCTCTGCTCTTACAAGTGCTACTAAAATTTTACACAGATTTTTTTCATAACATGAAGATTCAAGGTGAAAGCAACATCCTCTGTTGAGCCCCCTCAATAATACTTATGGTAACAAAAAAGCTGTCCCTGGCTTCTGCAGCAGCAACCCTGTGTTCCTCTGCCACAGGTAACTGCAAGCTGTGGGGCAGAAGCAAACACCTCCCAGCCAGTTTAGCTGTTAGCAGGTGGTGTGAATCACCCTGAGTTCTCTCCAGGCTTGAAGGATAAACATTGCCTTTTCCTCAGTATGACCGTGACCTGTTTGCTCACCCCACAGCAAAGTGCAGTGATACATTAAGCTCCCTCAAATTTATAAAACATATTGGGTAAAACCCTTGCTTCAGCAGCATAAGTGCCTGGCAGGGACAAATAACTCCTAAGCAAGCGTCAAAACACCTCCAGCAGAGGCACATCCAGCAAGAACTTCAGCTCCCACAGAAATCATTGATTTGAATCGGTGCCTGCCATCCTGTACTGAGAACTGTACAAATGGGCAACGTGCCCTGCTTCTGAACCCTATTGATCTGCATGAATCTTAGGACAGACATGGTGGTGCATTTGAATAGGCCATAAGGCAGAATTGAGGCTTCACAGGAAAAGAATCAGTTTTTTATATTTAAAATAAATATTTAAAAAAAGAAGGAGAGAATATAAAATGCTGCAATTTGAGCTCTAAACCAAAGTCTAATTAACAAGGATTAGAGTGAACACCACTTTACATTTGCAGACTGGGGTTTCTGGCATGTTTTTCTGCAGTATTTGCTGCAGATCATCAGTGGGAGTGAAATCACCCTACTAGTCCTGGTCTAATCCAGCAATTTCAATCTTCATAAAGGAATGTGACCACTAGCACAGTTTAAGCTGGCAGTTTTTAAAGTAACCCAGAGTAACAATAGGCAATATTTTAGCACTGAGAAAAAAAAATCTCCTCAATCAATATTTTGATAGAGAAATACATGTATTTCTTAAAAGAGCTTAAATTGGACACAAAAGCAGAAACTGTGTTGCTGCAAGAGGGCCAGGATCTTTGTTATATGTCTCCTCCAATAAATGACACTTCTTATAGAAGACTGACCCTTTTTTCCCCCCCTTACCATATTAAGGCATTATCCTAGCACCTAGATCTTCCCCTGTGCTCTCCTGTCCAATTAGAGGAAAGGTCAGTCCAAAATAAGTAGAACTTACGTTTATAAGGGCTGACAAGAAGATGGCAGGGGATGCTACGAATGCAATCATATTAATTTTGGGTAATGCTTTTCCACACATTAGCAACTCGGCTGCTGTGCTCAGAATGAGAATTAAAATAAGAACCGTGAACTTCTGGCAGTAAAAAAAGAAAACAGTACATCCAGTGGCAGAGAAAGTGTAAATGCAGTGCACTGCAACAGTGCTCTAATATTACCAAAAGTACCAATACCAGAGGAAAGCAGCTGTTCACATCACCAGCAATGCAGTAGCGTTGTGAGCCTGGAGGAAAACAGGATGTTTCCCTACAGATTCCTAAAGAGAGCACTGATTCCCACACTGAGTGCTTTTGTTCCCGATGCCCTGCTGCCAGGTACCCCTTTCGCATGCATTCTCTCTTATCTAGCTCACTTTAAGTTCTCTTTTCCCCTTAGGGGGCTGTCATTGTTAGGATTGCAATGTCCACTCCCTTTCAGCTCTTGGTCAGCTATAACCAAGTAAAACACAAGCAAGGCAATCAGAAGTGCCCCTGTGATTATTACTTTTTAGGTTTTGACAAGACATTGAAAACAACATGGGAAAGAAATGCTGTTTCTCATCATTTGTACCTGCACAAATGTTCTGATCCTGTCAGCAGCTTCTTTTACTTCAGCAAGACAGGCATCTACTGTGAGATAATTTGTGATCCAGTTACCCCAGGAAGCAAAGGGAGAGGCACAACCTCCCCACTGTATTCTTCTTAATAGCTTAGACATTGTGATCTTTTTACACCTACAGACTGTGTCTGTGCTGTGAGATATCACTAACAAAGGAAAAAAGTAAAATAATTTCTTTTTCAGCCCTGTACCAAGTTTTCAGCATTGACTACAGTGGATACTTAGGGAAAGACTATGAGAATCTTTCCATACATCTTTCCATGACTCATTCCACTCATGAGTGTGTGAGTTCCACTATTAACAATATTCTTTAGAAAACTGTTGGGGTTTGTGTAGCTAAAATACAACCTCGTAATGTCTTATTTTCCCTCTACTTATTTCTAAGGAAAAAATGAAAATTGGTCCCTTGTTATCATCTCCATAACTCTCATGACAATTAACACCTTTTTCCCATTCAGTTCTCTCTGTTCCAAATTTTATCCAGTTTTCCTTCCAACCTCCTCTCATCTTTCCCTTCACCTAAGTCTTTCCAAGTCCTATTGTATCCATTTTGAGGTTAGAACTGCATTTAACAGGCATATCATCAAATAAATTGTTGTATAGCATATTTGCTTTGTTGCCTTTTCTTATCCTGAGAACTCCTATCTTTTTCTTTTATTGTCTGACCAACACTGAACATCATGTTGATCTTTCCACCGAACTTTTCATCATGACTCTAGAGTTTCTTTCTGAAGTGCTTTCTTTTCTGAAGTGTTGACATTCTCATTTGTCATGTGCTGAAGTTGTGGTTTTATGCCATGTGTTGAACTTAGTAACTTTGAATTTTACATGCTTCCTTACTATACAGTAAGTCAGTAATATAAGATTCTCCTGTGCCTTTCTCTGGCACCAAGGACCTGTTCTGAAGCTGCTGAAGGCAGCATAGCTAGACGGATTACATTTCTAAGGCACTTTCCCAGCACTGTTGACTGATCACTTCAGTTATTATCTGAGTGCTGTCAAGGGAAGGACAATGCAGCTGGGCTTAGCTCTGCTCACATGTGTTATTACAGCAGGGGTGTTCACACCATGACTGATTGCATATGCAGCATTTGAACAAATTGAGCATCATTTCACTTGAAAAGATGAAATGCAGTTTAGCATAATGTACTTAAGATTCTTATAGAGTATTGCATGTGAAAGAAATGGCAGGAGTCTGGGAACCCTGATCTGCTTATAAAGTGTAATGGGAAAGAAATATTTCCTAATGCTTCCACTAGTGACATATAAAGATGAAGATGCTTAGCAATTCCTATAGCAGAAATGTATTAACTAGAGAAATCTGCAAGGTAAATACCTGGTATTTAACTAGGTAACAAGGTCTAGGAAACAGATTTTGATTCCTCTAGTTAAAGTGAGAAGATTTGAGAATGTGGACACCAAGTTATTTAGTGGATAGACATAAATGTGTACAGAATCTACTTTTTTTTTTAAATAGAGGGGATTGCAGCTTCACCCCAAAATAACATTCTGCTGTGCACCTGAACATCATCAAAATGGTGGACAAAAATGCTTGATACAAGTAATGATAAATACACTTAGAGCTGAACTATGGAGTTGGAGAATACCCTACAGAAATAAATGTTCCATAACTAAAATATTACAGTCAAAACTTAATAGAAAGGTATGTGAAATGGGAAATGTGGAAGTAGAAAGCTTGATGACATGAATGATGACAAATGTTAATGGCAAAGAACACAGGCAAAGATGTGCTAGAAGGAAGTTGCAATAATTTGTGATAGTTTCCTTCCAAAGTCTGCCTTTCTCACTTACCATGATCTTTTGGCCTCTTTAGCTACAAACATAACTCTACATACAGTCCTCAGGTTATTCAGGTAATTTTAAAAGCAGCAACATTCTAAAATTTCAGTATCCAGTGGTTTGAGTCTGAAGGTTGACCTCTACAACTCTCCTTTTATAAAACACACATCTCAATTCCAGGTACCAAGCACTCAATTATTGTTTATTTGGCTTGTGCATACTGTAGTCAGGTAAGTGTCCTGACCACACCTTTAGCATTTACATTTGGTTTATAGCTCATTTGCACTACAAGCATCTTGGTTTTTTGGTTTTGTTTTTTTTGCTCCAGCACTTATTTATTCCTGTCAATGAATTCCACGTTTAATTTCATTGTAAAGATCACAGCCTGAAGCCTTCTACTTAGACTCTATCAGTCCCATCCCAATAGATGAACCTGAGAATGATCTTACAACAATGATTTTAAAGCAACTCAGGGAAGTGTTTATTCAGAAATACTGCTGCTTGAGTAAAGGAATTTCACCTACGCTTCTGAAAAAATGTTTGCAACTACAGCTGGCACTACCAGAAAATGGAAAAAAAACCTGACATTCTGCATTCTATTTGCACCAAAAGCACATCTAAATGAAATTTAGGTATAATTAAGTGTATAAGTGCAAGTGAGAGAGCCATTCAATGCAGATAAAAGGGTCACTGGGTCTTCCAACATCAACCATTTCACTTCACAGACCCATAAGAAAGCACTGAGTTACTTTGCTCTAGCACTGTTTGCTGCATACAGCTTCAGTGGTTTTGAAAGACAGTACATACTAAACACTGACAATTCTGTGTGGTGCAAAATAGGCCAAGATACAATCATTCCCACTGAAATGCAGGCCTGGCAGGGAAGTTTTGTAACACTTCCCTTACATATATCAGCTCATTGCTTATACTTGCAAGTCCCACTGAACCTGGAGGAAGTGGGAATCTCTGTCCTGGAGGATTTGATGGAGATAATCACTGTTCAGCCAGGAAGCAGAAACTGAAAAAGGAGTGTGGGTGAAGAGACTATATGAAGGTATGTTCCAGAAAATAATGGGATCCTAGCTCTGGATCCAAGTTAGATTTAGAAAACTGACCACATCAAAACTGGAGCAGTGACACCTTTCTGGCAGGATTCTGCCAGATTTCATACACCTTGTACAATTAAGACTTAATTACAGTTAAAGCAGACTGCAACATCAAAAATTTCCACACATACTTGTCTACACGCAAATAAATAAAAATGTAAAAACTAATCTTGGCAATAGTTTTTGTTTAAGCCCATTTTTCTTACATCCATTTTCACTGGAACGTACACGAAAGTTCTTACATAGTCCATTCAAGATCCCTAAAGAAAAGCATAACAATTTAAAGAAGTGCACAGTAAAGAGCCAAGATTTCTGATGAGGTTTACAGAAGTACATGCTTCAGATGGGGACTATTCTTGCAAAAAATTATGTAGCTGACTTCTGGTTGACAGCAAAATTTGGCAAGACAGTGCCAGGAGAAAGAGGAGACATAAGTACCTAGGCTGCTAGCATACAAGATTTGATAGCAAGAGAAGGTAAAAGGAAACAGCTAAAGAAGAGGCACAAAACTAGAAAAAAAACCAGAGACATGAGTTTTCCTAGGGATATAAGAAGCTCTGCCACTGTCCTCCTATAGGATGTGTAGTTTCAGACACTTCAGCTCCGTGGCCCCAGTTTGATGGGCAGGCTGACAGGCACACTCAAAGCAGGCTGGTACTCTGGACACTTGGACATAAAAGTATGTTCATGAAAAGACCAAGCATGTGTGGGAGGCTAGTTGCTGAACAATGGATATAGAATTAGCAGTCTAGGTTGAAACACAGCTTTTAATAAATATGCATCACACAAGGGTAAATAAATGTTAAGGATTTTGCAGTGTTTTTTCAAAGAAGAAAACTGGACTCCTACCAACAAATAGGAAGTGAAACAGCTGGGAAAAGCTTAACCAGACTTACAATTAGTATTACAATGAACAAAACATGACTGTAATAGTGAGAAAGTCCTTTAAACTTTCAACACAGTTGTTTCTGAAAATAATACATGTACAAGGGTGTGAAGCTACTAATGGCCATAAGCGTGCACAGAGGAGCAATAAGTTTGTAATCTGCATGCAGAGGTTTCAGTGTGTGCTTCTGGTTGGAACCCTTATTACACAATCCAAAGAACACATTTTTATTTTCGTTGCTTGAGTTTTTCAGGATTTCTAGTAAGGAAGGGGTGGGGGTGAGGGAGAGTATGTGTATATCCAGACAGACATGAGCAACACACTGTCATTTTTACAGTCATTCTATTTTGAAAGGTACCTTAACAACTTTGTTTGCTACTGGAAGCCCTTGAAATATTTGTCAGGAACCTACTGAAAGCCTGAACTACTACATAACACTAGTGTATAATAAATGACAATATGATGGGATTTCTTGGCTGCCTTAATTTTCTGTCTTTGAAAGCCAAACCTAAGAATGAGTTTTCAAATTCATTTCTTCAAGCTTCCAGTTCACAGAATAACAGAATCTTCCGAGTTGGGAGTGACCCAAAGGATCATCAAGTCCAACTCCTGGCCCTGCACAGGACACCCCAAGAGTCACACCATGTAGCTGAGAGCACTGTCCAAACACTTCCTGAGCTCTGTCAGGCTTGGTGCTGTAACCGCTTCCCTGGGGAGCCTGTTCCAGTGCCCAACCATGCTCTGGGTCAAGAACCTTTTTCTAATATCCAACAAGTTCAGTCCTAGCTGAAGATGCATTTCAACAATATATATTTTACTAATGCAAAATTAGGCAATAGTTATCTTGGTTTTAATCACAGGTCTTCTTTGTTTCCCTAATATTTTTTCTCTTTCAGTTTTTATCTTTTTGGTCTCATCAATGACTTTTTTCCATTTTCAAAGACTAGGGCTTCCTTAGAAAGAACCATTAAATCTGATTTAATCTGATTTTAACTCTTATAGGGAAAAGATTATAGGATACTACTCACTCACCCTATCTGAACTAAGTCAACAGCCTTAACACAAAAACACCCCGGCAGAGTCATTTTTCCTTTGATTTGAAGACATCATGGTAATCAAACATTGCTGCTTCCCTTAGTTTGTTCCACAGGGGACTATACTTCCTAATGGTAAAAATGCATGCCCTGCTTTTATTTGAATTACCTCAGTTTGTTATCAGTGATTTTATATTCACCTTCAGTCACTGACTGAAACAGGCTAACACTAAGGAACCCTACTAGCTGAGCTTCTATGCAGCTGTGACTCCCCACTGACAGCTCATTTTCCAGTTCTATTCAACAAAGTAATTCCTAATCCCTTTAAAAATCTCTTTACTGATACTTCATAATTATATTTTTGGCAGTCAAGATGTTATAAGTGACTACTAAAGCACCTAAATATTTTCATCCTTTGCTTTCAGTTTTATGAATCCCAGTTTTAATGATATGAATGAACAAAATCATGTTTCCTTGCCAAGACTTCTTTCCATATTAAGTTGCCTGGTCTTAATTAGATTTTCATCCTTTTATTTTTAGCCTGGTTTCCTACAGAAAAAACACACTGTCTGTGTATTTGCTTTCTTGTTGATCAGTCTCATGAAAGTAGCCATGAGCTGACCAGCAATTTGAAACATATTTGACAAGGTGGAAGAGTTTTCAGAGATTTCATGTTTCTGCATTTTTTTTAAACGGTATAAAAAGAAAAAAGACATTTTAAAGCACCCATGAGCCCTACTTTTATTAGACATCATATCTCGCAGGTCTTCAAGGCTTGATTTTCAAGTCTTCATTGTTTCTGACACTCACATGATCTGCTGCTGGTTCACTGTATCCATTTACAGCTGTTACTTTCTGCCTGGGATTCCTGTGTGGCTAACCAACCAATATGGAACTGGGTAAACGACATGAAGCCAGATTAATTCCTAACTGGAGGGTTCTTCTATAATTTTAGAATACCTCTGATAGCCTCTCTTTTTTTTTTTTAAATTAGTAACTTTTAACCATAGAACCATGCAATCACACTAGTTTGAAGGGACATCCAAAGCTCATTTGCCCAATGAAGTCCTAGTTAGAACAGGTTGTTCAGAGCCGTGTTCAGTTTTGTGTATCTTCAAGGATGGACATCCCACTCCCTGTCCAGACAACTTTTTCAATGTTGGACCACTGTCACAGAAATAATTCTTTTCTTACACCGCACTGGAACTCCCTGTGGTGAACCTCCCATTCTTCTCTGGGTAGCTCTGAGAAGTCTGGCTGCACCTTCTCCTTAACCTCCCAATAAACAGCTAAAGGCAGGAACTGGATCCCCCTTTAGCCTTTTTAAGGATGAACAAAAACATTTCTTTCAGCCTCTCACTGCACGCCATCATCTCCTGGTGCCCTTCACAGACCCACTTCAGTGTGCCTTTTGTGTACCCCAAACCAGACACAGCACTCCAGATTTCACATGTGCTGAACTGAGCCGAAGGATGGCTGCCCTCAACCCACCTGATTAGTTCTTGCCAATAGTCAAAGACACCCAGAGATGCTCTTGGCCTTCCTACATTCCAGGAAACACTATTGGTTCCTTTTATAGCTGTTGTTTACAAGGACTCTCAGGTCTAAAAAGAGCATCTACTGAATCTTAGAAGACTTCTGGGCAAAGCTATCTTGGGTTTCTGATCTTAAATATTGCTTCTATTATTGCTCTCTTAGGAGCTTTTTAATCAGTGGACTGGAGAGCATTTTGTTATTCCGATACATGAGTATATCCCCCTTTTTTAAAATATGGAAATTAAAAGTTATTAAATATTATTGTTTTTCATCATAGTTCGGCTGTTTGAATCTTATGGTATTCTTGAGTGGCATTTCTTTCATTCCAGATTTAGTTTAACTATATTAAAATTTATACTTTGACATTGCTATTGCCTTCACAATGGTAACTTACAAGAAGTTGTTCCTGCTATGTTTAGATTCCCTTGTTTATTTATTCCTTATATTTATAACTCACTATGTATACCAATTACTATTGATTGTCATTCTTATATTTGTCAGATATTGTAATAGTACTTGCTATTTCTTCCTGAACAAAGTTGGGAACCTGGGTGTCTTGAGAGCCAAAGTCATCACACTGTGTAATAGAAAAAGCCCCTTCTGAATAAGCCCCTATTTCATTTGTATTTTCTGCCTTCATGATCACATGACTTGATCTTGACTACTGTTTTGAATAAGATACTCCCAAATCTTTTAGTAATCTCTTGTATGCTGAACTTCTCACCAATTTCATAATTTTCTTCTTGAAGGTGTATTTTTTATGGCTACTGAGTGAATCAGATTTTTTACTCTCTTTTCCTTTGGCTGCTTTTCATCTGTGTGACTGTCATGTAGTAAAGAAGTAAAAACCACAGGAAACAAGAATATTTGACAAGAAAAAAATTACAGAAGAAGCATCAGCCAGGCTGACTAGCTAGGAGCTTCAGGCAAGAGAAGAGAATCCTGTCAACCTCTTCATCATTGTGCTAACAATAAGAAGAGAGAGT
The DNA here is from genome assembly GCA_013399195.1 of Dicrurus megarhynchus. Classification (NCBI taxonomy): domain Eukaryota; kingdom Metazoa; phylum Chordata; class Aves; order Passeriformes; family Dicruridae; genus Dicrurus; species Dicrurus megarhynchus. The sequence goes on from VXAD01006416.1 coordinate 1,016,431, forward strand.
TCACACCAAATAGCCTTCTTTGCAACAGAGCTTGAAACAAGCTGAACCAAAAGAAGAAACTGATTCAGTAATTATAGGAATGCAGACAGTAAGAGGACATTTTAGGCCACTTTCTCCCTCCATTTTTCAAAATTTTGGAAGTTCAGGATGTTTTAAAAAATATTTCACCCTTAAAAGACGTATCTAAGAAGTCAATTCTTGTTTTTCTTCCACATCAAGAATCCAAATGTCTGGCAAAGTATAGTTCTGAGTAGAAATGAATGCACCTTCTGATGTGGATTTTTTTTCAGGACTATTCATATTTCAAGAGATGCAAGAAATAAACTCATGATAGACAACATTAATCACCTGGAATATGTTTTGAACAACACTGTAAGGAGTTTCATGCCTTTTCTGTGAACCACCAGTCACCTTTTTTGTGACAAAAGTTGTAAGCAGGGGATGGATGCTTTCATCTCAGATTATTTTCTTTGCTTTTTTTCCTTCAGTTGGTTTCTCTCTTTATTTCTGTGCAGACTTCTGAATTCCCTGTGAATAACTTTCAAAGCCAAGTAGGCATTTCAGGACACTCTTTGGTTTGCAAGTGACATAATGACAGTTGCCCTATTTTAGACAGAAATTGTCGTCCTGATTCCTTTGTGTTCATTTACATTTCCAGTACAGACTTACTCATACCCATATGACATGCACAAGTCCTGAAACATCCCAGCTCAGCTGTTATCAAGACCTGTATCTTCCGACTGATACTGATCTAAGAATTTTTCGGTCAGATCTTCTGGGGGTTCTTAAGCCCTCTAGACAACCTTTTTCCCTAATCAAATTAATTGCAAGTTAATTGCAGAACAGCCTTTAGGAATGCATCTCTATCCCTCCCACTCCCCCAGCACAAATACATGCACAACTTTTAATTCCCACTCATTCCTGCCCTCACATTGCTGTGTGACTGGCAGAAAGTTAGAATTCTTTACAGATTTGTGCAAAGGAAAGACACCCTGTAAGAATCCCATATGAGGGAGATGTTACAATATGATTTCACACTTTGCTGGAAAACAGAAAGTTCATGAAGTTAATGCAAGACACAAATCAATAAGAAATAAGGTTTTACTTGCTCCAGCTTTGATGGAACCACTTGTCTGATGGGGAAATATGTTCTGTGGCTGCCCAATATAGGGTTCACCAGAGTACCAGCAACACAAAGGCTTGCTAAGACATTGACTCATATGTGCAATCTTACTGCAACGGTGGAAAAGGAATATTGTAGTAAGTGCAGAATGAGATAGGGCTAGAAAGGGGACATACAGGACAGGACAGTAAGAAAAAAAAGATATAGCTGGCATGTGATAGACATGTTGTGCTCTTTTTACCATATCACAACAAAGGATTAAACTTTGCCAATGTCCAGTACAGGGTCAGTGATATTACTGTGTTTCAGCAAGCACCTTTCCATCAGTGCCTATTCCTTAACTCCCTTCCTGATAGGTTAAATGTGTTGGAACTGTGCTTGTCTCCAGCAAATCTTAGCCACTGTACCAAATTTTTGGCCATTCCTCAAGTCAAGTTAAGAGTGCTGAGATCTCTCAACTGCAACTTAGCTGGCAACACAATGTTCGGGACCTCACACCTACCCATCAGGAACTCCCAACAAGGGCAACAGCAGCAGCAAAGATTATGACACTGATTACTGAGCTTAGTGACCACTGACAACCTGGCAGATACTGGTAATTACAATATATGATCCAGTTAATGGCAAATTTCCCTCTCACAGGCCTGCAAACTTTAATGGAAGTCTCCTTTCCACTCTCTCCCATAGATGGATAAACAGTGGGCACAGAAATTAACAAAAACAATCCACAAGAATTTTTAAAAGACACAAGCAAGGGCTACCTGGGAAGGAATTAAAAAAATCTATGCCACAGTTCTTTAAAAAAAAAAGAGTAAAAAAAATGTAGCATGCTGCAGATAATGGGGACAGTTCTCTTTCAAAAGCTGCCTTAGTCATCCAAGTCAGCAGAGCACATCAAAAAAGGGGGAAATGAGTCAGACAAAACATTTCAAGTCATGGAAAACTGGAAATCTCAATCTTTATTAGCAGAGAGCAAGTGAGCATACTCACTTATGATAAATTGCAAGGGCAGGAATAGAACAAGAGGCTAGAATAGATATATTAAATTTGAAAATTTAATATAACTCAAAGTACCACTCTCTATTAACATAGCATCCAACATGTAGATGCAGAAATGGAAAAAGACAGCTCTAGCAACATTAAAAAATTAGCTCATAGATGACTGGACAGAAAAGCTTTTGCAAGTCTTTATATCCTCAGGGTGCTCTTCTACAAAAGATAGGAAAAGACACATAAGTGTGCTTCACACTAGTCAACAGCCACCACAGCAGACTCAGTTCTCATATTTCAAGTGAGATAACACTTAACAGCTCAGGCCTAGGGGAGCAGCCTTCTGTTTGTGATGTGTTGCAGTGTCAAGTTTCGTAAGCATTGCAAGGTGCTGTGTAGGTTGTGAGAGGTTCAACATTAATGTTATCAACATCAACATGCTTGGTCCACCTATACTGCATGTGCCCAGGGTCATAGGAAAGCAATGGGCTTATCTGAGCATCCTTCTTGACCTGGCATACTTTGAAGCTCATACTAAATACAAACACGAATGTAGCTTCTATATACACAAGATGGACAATCACGAAGATTTAACCTGAGCATGAGTTGGAGTGTGCTTAGCTCATAACAAAGAAACAATTCTCAATCAACACTTAGAAAATCACACAATATGCTGAGTTGGAAAGGACCCATCAGGATCATTCAGTTCAACTCCTGGCCCTGCCTACACAGTGATAAGCCTCAGTCTCAAAGCTGTCCCAAAACATGAGAATTCTGCAGTCAGATAAAAGCACATGACTGAGATGTCCTGACAACAAGGCTGCCTGTCACTGCCTCTGGAGTCCGTGGGCTGCCAAAATCAGACGAGGATCTGAAAGGTATTAGTATCAATATTTCTATCCCACATTTGGGATCTCTGAGTTTCTCTCTCAGACAGAACTGTATCCCCATCTCTTTGTCTGTGTTTTTGGTAATTAATATCTTGAACAACGTAAACTTCAATCTAAGGTATTTTTTACCCAAAGTATCCATGCAATAATCCCACTTTCCTAGGCCTGCTGGCTGCAAGTTGTCTTTACTGACTTAATATGCAGTCTGGAGTTAGTAAATTAGCAAAAAGAGCCAGAAAGAAGGCTTTTGGTTTATACTTACAAGGTAAGAAAATCCTCAAGAATGCACAGCCTAAGACAGAATTTTATTTAGGCTCTTTGCTACTTATCTGGTTTTATGAAATAAAAGCATATTTGACGAATAGCTTTTAACTAAGTATTTTAAAATTCTGCACCAAGATGGGTAAGTATAATTTCCTGCATTTAGGACAGAAGTATATTTAACTGCTATGAGAAAAATATAACAGTTAAGTTCAGTACAAGTCTAAAATCCTAAGTTATTATTTTAAATTATTTCTATAAAAATAAAGTCTACTTTCTCAGGAACAAAAAATCTAAGAGATAAGTAAGAATAACCCTGTGCTGAAATGAAGAGCAGACAGCAGGGAACTGCAGGGAAGGCAGCATGGTGTATTATACAGCAAAGTTATCCTGAATAACACTGATCCCATGAGTGGTGGTCATTATGCTATCGCTTGCCAAAGGTATTTTTATGACTTTGACTCTTCTGTTCTTGTAAGGATTGCAGAGTTGAGCACCTTAGACTTAGACAGAAAAGATTCTGGCAAAGCCTTTGAAATTTGCTAACAAAAATACTTAGCATATACAGAAGTTAGTACGCACAAAAGCATGTTTTATATTATATAGCAACAGATATTTTGAGACATTTGCTGGCCTAAAGTTTTCTTCTTTTTTTCCCAAATTGGTGTCAGCCAAGTGTCATGCTGGTCTCTTTTTAGTTTTGCTGGCTGCTCTCAGGGAATGAGTTCTTTAGTCTGATTGATCTAGGATACTAGAAAATGCCAGGCAAATGTGACCCAGTATATAAATTCTATCAGAGTGTGAAAGAAATCTGCTTCAAAAGAAAAACAAAAGGATCAGCACAAGTGGCTTTTTATTGTTTCACAACTCTTATGCTTACTGGCTTAGTAGCTGGGAAATGCTTTTTTATGTCTGCGATCCAAAAGAAATTCTGCTTCTAAGTATGGCAGTCTTGAGGCAAACCTGCCTTTGCAGCAATTACTTTCACCTGGGACCATATTTCCTTCTGCAGTTTCTCTGTTGATGCAGCATAAAACCCAGCCTGATAACTTCCTTTTTAATGCTGTCTCTGAAATCTGTGCTGCTAGCTACTAATTAAAAATAGGAAAAGTTAGTGACAGAAGAAGTAAGAGAGGAAAAAAGGGAGAAAGTATGAGCAGAACAGAGGGAGTAAATAGAACAATAACTGTCATCCTCCTCTATTTAGAGCACTTTGTCTCTTTTCAGTTTTATTTAATGATATAGAAAAATTTCCTGTGTCTCCTCAATTCCAACATTACTATTTGAATCACACAAACAGGATCCACTTCTCCATCATTACACGGAAATATTAGCCACCCTGTAGTGAAGGTTGCAGCCAGCTTCTATTAGAAAGGTCTATTCAGCAATCTTATGAATTTGGCAAGAAAAATTAGTCTGGCATGAAAATGCCTGTGCATGCTGTGAAGGATCAGGAGAGGGTCTGTAAAAAGACTGAGGAGGAGCTCTCAAATGGCTTTGCAGTGGGTGACCCTGCTGGTTTTGGCTAGGGTAGAATTAGTTATCTTCCCAGTGCTGGTATGGGGCTGTGTTTTGGATTTATGCTGAACACAGGGTTGATAATACAGAGATGTTTTGGTTATTGCTGCACAGAGCCAGGGCCTTTTCTGCTTTCCATGCTGCCACACTGGTGAGGAGGCTGGGGGTCCATGGGAGGTTGGGAGGAGACACAGCCAGGACAGGTGATCCAGACTGACCAGAGTTTCAGAGCATCATGCTCAGTATAAAAAGAGGAGGGAAGGGAGAAGGGGGGCACATTTGGAGTGATGACACTTGTCTTCCCAAGTAACCACTGTGTGTGATGGGGCCCTGCTCTCCTGGAGATGGCTGAACACCTGCCTGCCCTTGGGAAGCAGTGAATTAATTCCTTGCTTTGCTTTGCTTGTGTGCATGGCTTTTGCTCTCCCTACTAAACTGTTTTTATTTAAACCTGTGAGTTTTCTACCTTTTACCTTTCCAGTTCTGCCCCTGGTGCTGCTGGTGTGGGAGTGAGGGAGCGTCTGTGTGGAGCTGGGTTGCTGGCTGGGGTGAAACCATGGCAGCGACTCCTCCCTGGCTGAAGTACCCCAGCTTTCAGTTCAACTTGTGAAGCAGGGAGGGCATTCTGCACTGTTTTCACCTCTGCTTGCTCTCAGGCCTGGCACCATGCAAACCCACCACAACACCCACATCTTGAGGTGACAGAAATGCAGGTGGCAGGGTCTGCAACCAAAAGGACAGGGGCCACTTCTCTGTCTGAAGGCATGAGGATGAAAGCTGTGGGGCTGCATATGTTCCCAGGCCATCGAGATGTAGCAGCTTCCCCAAGTTTCCTACCTAAGTCGCAAAAAAACATTCATTTCCTTAACAGCTCATGCCAAGATAAATTCTGCCAAGTCTTCTGGTTGCTTCCTCACTCTAATTATTATTTTCTCTACTGGACTATATCCCAGCAATTTACCTTATACCAGCTCATCAAGGCACTAGGTATTTTGTTCTGATAACCATAATTTAAATGCCACATGACTATTTTTATATGTAAAAAACTACTGTTCATAAATTATTTTTAAAAGGATGCTGACTTCTGAAAAAAAGTACTAGAACATCAATTTGTCAAAATTTGTTCAAATTGATGTCCTTATTTCAAAAGAAGAAAAAGCACACGCATGCAAACACCAAAGATCAAAGAATTCTCTAAGAATTAACTTTGGTCAAGACACAACATAAATACAATTATTACCTAAAAACCATAAAATATTCACAATATATTGTGACTTGAACCAGACATTATAGTTACCCATTATCTGAAGCAATGAGAGAATGTGGTTAAAGTATTAAATGTTTAGTACTCTGTTTAGGAGTATCACTTAGAGAGAAACACTATGTTCATGTATGCAAATATAAATATGTCTGGCATTTTAAATATATTCCTATTATGCCAGAGGGAAAAATATTATGCTGTGATTTACATTTCCTCAGTTATATTAATTTGTCCATGGTTTAATAAAAAAACAACAAAAAACCATACAACAACCAAATAAACAAAATTGACTCTTTCTGTGCTTTACAAATTTCAAGTAATGATACCTTCAGATTATTTTTATTACCCACAGGCACAAAAACAGGCATCACAGAGTATTATTCTGTGATGAAGCAGATAAATCACATCAGATACAGGGCAAAATGTACATGTATATTCATGCATTCATACTGATTGAAAACTAGATTGAAATCATAAACCAATATACCACTTATTTTTCTTTTTAATGCTACTTTCAAGAGCAACTATCCACTGTAGGTTTAGGCTGGAAAAAGGTAGCACAAGTAAAGGTAAATTTCTCCTCCTGCTTCTCAGTTACAAAAATGAACAGACAGGTAGACACCAAACAGCTGAACTTGAAAATCCTATTGATCAGGGAAGACACTGTGACTGAAAGATTAGATTATCTATTTAATACTGGGTTAATACCTTTATCCTCAATGAATAGATGTTGGAGTTCTCAGTTACAGTAAAAATGTCAGCTGCTTTATACATCCTGCGGGCAGAGCCCTCTCACAATATCTTCATCTGTATACAATCACTCTGCACCACACATTTGACATGTCTGAGGCAATTTCATGGATTTTATACAAAACTAATGCAATTAGTGAACTGGCCTATGGCTCTATTACCAGAGTGCTATGGCAGGGAGCAGAAAGGTGAATTGCCTCAGAGGCTGTTGCTGGAGACATATTTTCTACAGAGAACACAAGCTGACAAGATATTTCTGTGGGTTCTGGAAAGACCTGCAAATTTCCAAATATGCATTCATGAAAGAGGATTGAGGCATAGCACATTTTCTTTCCTCACACAGAATAGCTGCTTCAGGCTATGACCACCTCTCTTTGACATGAAAGGAAGTGGTTTCTTCTGTTAAGGAGAAACTCATCTAACAGAGACAAAAATACATTGGAACAGGCTTTACCTTGCTCTTAGAGTCACAAAGAAATTAAAAAAAAAAAAAAAAAAGGCAAAAATCTCAAAAATTTTTCTATCTGCATTCTGCTCATGCTTCGGCCATGTTTCTGCCAGTCATCAGGAAAAGATGTAAAAATAGTGAAATCACATGACTAAATGAATAGAAGAATATCATAATAGAATGGCTTGGGCTGGAAGGGACCTTAAAGATCATCTAGTTCCAACTGCCCTGCCATGGACAGTGGCATATTTCCCTAGACCAGGATGCCCAAAGCCCCATTCAACTGGCCTTAGACACTTCCAGGGATAGGGCATCCACAACTTGTCTGGGCAACCTGTTCCAGTGCCTCACCACCATCATAGGGAAGAACTTCTTCCTAATATATAATTTAAACCTACTCTCGGTTCAAAGCCACTCCCCCTTGTCCTGTCACTACATGCCTTTGTGAAAAGTCGCTCTCCATCTTTCTTGTAAGCCCTCTTTAAATCCTGAGTAATGAGTCTCCCCAGAACTTTCTCTTCTCCAACTCTCTCAGCCTGTCTTCGCAGGAGAGCTGCTCTATCAATCTCTCCAGATTAAGGAGAGATTTTTCAGGCCTAGTTCCCTGAGGCATCTACCTCCTAAGAGGCATTTGTGGGCAAGCTGTACTGAGGATTAGGACTTCATCTCCCAGTAGGTTTTGTGGTTTGTTTGGGTTATTTTGGTGAGAGAATAGCTTATGTGGCTGTTTTGCTCTTTCTTGCATGTGCATATAGGCCTAAACTAATCACCTGGGTTGTGTTTTTTGTTTCTCCTCTCCAGATGGGGATTATTTAATATATATCTATTTTACTGACATCACCCAATATGCATTAGCATTCTACAGAAATGAAACGCAACACTCACAAAAATCTGATAATGACAGAGAAAGGCATGCAGAAGGTCTTTGCCTTAATGATAATGGCATGAAACTGCCTGGTTTAGAAGGTTTGTATCTTTGTTGTCATAGCATCTAAACACCTCATTTTGATTGCACCTACATTTCCCATGATGTTTATTTCATGAGGCACCACAAATACATAACATGTCAAAACACTGCAGTCTACCTAGAACTGTACTAAAGGCCAAAGCCTAGGGTTACAAAGTGGCACATAAAGCCAGCAAAAGTGCTCAAGGATGGGGCCATGTATCAGCAAGAAATTTGTTAACCAAAATCCTCAGCTGCTGTGTACTGCAAATTATTTACTTCTCATATTAAAAAGAAGAAAATAATAAAAATGTAACATATCAATCTCACATGAGGCAGATAAAGTGGCAATTAGCTTAGCTTAATTTTGAGCTTTGTTTCGATTGGAAAAGAGAAGGCTTAGGGGTGACCAAATTGCAGGCTTCCAGTAGCTGAAAGGAGTCTACAAAAAATGGAGAGGGACTTTTTATGAGAGCATGTAGTGACAGGAAAAAGATGGAATGGCTTGAAACTGAAAGAGAGTAGGTTTAGATTCGATATTAGGAAAAAGCTCTTTAGAGTGTGGTGAGGCACTGGAACAGGCTGCCCAGAGAAGTTGTGGATACCCCATCCCTGGAAGTGTTTAAGGACAGATTGGATGAAGATCTGAGCTTTCGTCCAGTGGAAGGTGTCCCTGTCCGTGGCAGGGGGGGTGGAACTGGATGATCTTTAATGTACCTCCCAACCAAAACCATTCTGATTCTATGATACATTGTCAAGTGCCTGAAAGGTTTTAGTATCACAAAGACACCTGCACATTTTCTGTATTTTCTTTCAACATCTCTCCAGATTAGAATGATCCCAGCTGTGATTTGGCTCAGAACAAATACCTTTTGCCAGTATATTCCTGGGTGAGATTCAGGTATTAGCTCAGACCTGAGACAATTCCCACTAGGAAATCTGGAAGCAGCCACTCTGTTTTCATAGAACTGTTGAGGTGGAAAGGGACATCTGGACATCTAGTTCCACCACCCGACTCAGAGCAGGGACAGTACAAGTAAGTTGGTCAGGACTGTGTCCAGACATCTCTACAGCATCTCTAAAGAAGGTCCTACCATCTCTCTGTGCAACCTGTTCCAGTGTTTGACTAAACTCACCGTAAAAGCTTATTTCCTAAACGTATACAGAATTTGATATTGCAATTCGTCCTTATTGCCCCAGGTCCTGCCACTGGGCACACCACTGAGAAGAGTCTGGCTCCTTCACCTTTACTTCCTGATATCTCCCCAAGCCTTCTCTAAGATGAAAACTCTCAGCAATCCTGAATGTAGGATGCACCCACCCTTCCATCATCTTCGTGGCCCTTTTCTGGACTTGTTCCAGTATGTTCATGTCTATTATGTAGGTGAGTCAAGGACTACACCCACCACTCCAGATGTGGCCTCACCTGTGCTGCGTAGAGAGGAAGGATCACCTGCTTTGACCTGCTGGCAATGCTTTTCCTAAAGCAGACCAGTTTGGGAAGATCTTAGAGTTCAGTTGTATAGTTGTAGTCAAGACCACACTAACTGTTTTCAGAAAGAGAACATGGGTCTGGAACTGTTTAACTTACTATGCATCTAAACTGTTAATTATACTACTGTTCATTTCCAAAACTATACTGAAGTAGTAGAGAGTTACTAAAAGTTAAAAATAAATTAGGAATTCACAGGAATGGCAAGGGTTTCAGGAATTCTAAAAAGTACATCCCTTTGCATGACAAAACATATAAAGAAAACCTGCTTTTTTCCAAAAGGTGAAGGTGTGTGAAAGACACTAATGTTCAATGCTATTTATCTTTTCTGTAGACAAGCTGTTTCAATACTATTTAAAGGTGCTGTACACATATTGAATTTTAGCAGCCTCTCAAAACTAAATGTAAGAGTCTATGTCTGTTTCAGTGTGATAAGGTGTTGCCAATAATTTGGTAAACAGCCCTGCTTTGGCAAAAAAAAAATCTCTATTCAATGTGTTATACCTCACCTTGTTATCTCTTGTCTTAATCAATGCTGTAATCGCTTCACATACTGCACAGCCAGGTCCATGTAAGAATCGAGTATATTAAATTATCCTTAATCTTTAGAGTAAAGTTGTTTGTTAAGAGTTCACAGACTTTACTTCTCATTCCTACCAGTTATCCGCTAATTTTTTCCCCTCAACAAGAAGAAAAGATCCCAAGAACCTTAGATTTAAATATGCTGCAATTTGCAGTTCCAGAGTTTGTAAGACAAACTATAGATCTGAAGTATTGAGAAACTCATCTGGCATAAACAAAATCAACTAAAATGGGTAAAACTGAGACACACCTAAGGACATAACAAAGGAATTGGAGAACAGGATTTCAATATGCAACTAAGAACTTAGTTTTCCCAATCTCTATATGATCTTTTCTGCATTGGTAAGAAAGTCAGTAATTTCTAAATCTGTTTTGCCTAAGGCAGGAATGGGAATATACCTTCCACACAATCAGTTTAAGGTCCATAACAAAAAACTGGGCATTCATCTCTAAAAGGCAGATCTAAAAAATTGTAGCTTTGAGTGTATAAGAAGCCTGACAGCAGCTTGGTGGGTCTAAGGATGACCCACAAAAAAAGTGGGTCCTTTTCATATTAAGAAAAAGGTCAAAACCAAGATAGTGTTTGATTTGTTCTGAGACCCAGGAACACAAAAACCTGAGTCCTGGTTGCACATTAGATACTTCTTCCACTTGAAATACGGAGCCACCTTCTACCAATACATACTTAAAAGACAAGACCACTCTTGATAATACCTAAGCAGTGAAGGTTTTCACAAAGATCCATTTGATCCTGATGAGGTTAAAGCTTCCTCTACAGATAGCACTGAGAAATGAACTGTACCTGAAGGGTAATAGAGCACAGAGACCCACTGCAGCAACTCTGCACATATGGAGAAAACCCTCTTTCTACATTAACTGCAGAGACAGCCCAACAAGTTCATCCATACTAGATGGGAGTAGTCAGTAAAGACAGAAGCAAATATTAACACGGTATTGATTCCGAACAGGCAGTAGTAAGAGCAATGGCTGGACCATGACGAGATGCAATCTCCAGGGCAAGGTCAGTTATTAAACTAAGAATATCCCTAAGTTGGGGAGCCTGAGTAGTCTTTATGACTAAGCTTTTTCATGACAGACTTTTAGTCATAGCATTTACCCAGGATGCAAGAGACTGGGTTCTAGGTATCTTTAATCTAAAGGAATTCAAGTCTGTTATCTCCTGCACCAAACAGTCACATTAGAAAATCATCAAATGAAAGAAACACAAGAGGGTCACAATCCAGTCCTTTTACTGTCAGCTGGATACATTCAGTTCCAGAGTCAGTTACTGCTTTAGCTATACAGACCTCAGTGTGTCCAAAAGCACACATAAAATGGTAAAGACTTGAAGATCAGCTCCACATCCAAGGCTAGTAAATTCAAGGAGATTAATGACCATATAATTAAAAGTTTTCTTCATGTATGGATAGGGGTCATATGCCCAGAGTGCAGCAGATTGGACCTGAAGTATACTTGCCAATATACAACTGAAGTATATTGGCAAATCACAGCCAAAATTGAAATTTCACCTGCATAAAATAGATTTTAAGAGCTCTGAGAAAAGGTGGAACAGAGAGTCACTAGCACCATCTTCTTTTCAGATCTACTATTCAATCTAAAACGCTAATTGCTGAAACTTTCCCACATACTATGCTTTTTTTATTACTGCACCTTGCATTTAAACTCTTGGGAAAAATAAAAAGTTTTTTCCATGCACACAAGGTACATTCCAAACCTCTCCTCTGCAGAATACCAGATAATCTATCTTAATGAAAGTGATAGGAACTTTCCCAGAACATGACTGCCATTCATAATGTAAAACTACAAGGAAGGAAAAAGATCAATACAGGCCTTACAGATCTGCTGTACATATAAAAAGATTATCCCATCCTCAGTCACACAGCTTGTCAATGGGCCTGGTTGCATTATTCAACAATTACAAGAACAATTCCATTCTTTCAAAACAGTAAGAAAGTGAAACATAAGAATAGACTCTGTAAAATTTTCCTGGCATATTAGAGCTTCAAAGCTCCACATAAGCATCCCGTGACCTAGGTAAAATATAATTCCCCAAGTTTGGGGTTCTGCAGTGTGGGAAGGTTAAGTTTCCCAAGACCAGGGGTAAGCCAGCATGAAAGCTTAAGTCTTTCTGCCCAGTGCCTAGTAGAGCAGACAGCACGATATCTCTAGCACAGTGGTTCTGAACACATTAAAGGTGATGCACTTAAATTCACTTAGGGCATGGAGTCATTATTCCATTTTTCTTATATGATATCGAACAAATAGGAGGAAAAATACTTTCCACATTAGCAGTGATCAAGAACTGTAAATAATGGGATCATCTCTTAGTAGAGCACACACAGAGCCTTTTCCACAGACAGCAAAGCAAAAGCAAGAACAACAAGTTACAGAAAATGTGCTTCAATTTAATCTCACCACACATAAAGGACTTCCCAAAATGCAATCGGTGAACCTGGAGATAAAATGTTTGAATGATCCTTTTATACCCTGTGTACTTATTTGTATCTCACAATCCCAGCAGTGCAGATTAGTCAACTGCAATGGTGCTTTGCGAAAAAATGACAGATATGAAGAAAAATGCAGTCACAAAAAGAAGGTGACCATAGTCATTTGTATTCACACAAGCTCTGCTGTGTTTCTTATTCATTAATGACCAAAAAAATTTCAGAAATTTGATCTTTTTTCTTTTCCTCCCTTTCTTCTTCCCTCTTTGTGTGGTTTTTTTAAACCATTATTGACTATTGCAAGTCTAAGGGAACTGCCTTACAGAATAAGCATCTGTGCACCCAGCCTGCTTATGCTGCATGTGGTAGAGACAGCATTTTCCTTGCTGAAAATTTCCTGACAAATTGAAAGGCCTCAAAAATGTCTCCATGAAGGGAAATGAGGCCATAATCAGAGTTGATAATCAGATATTTCTATCTGGAATGTGTGTCCCACCCCACTTTCCTGTCCCAAATGCATGTAGCAAAAAGGTCATACGCTACTAGAGAAAGGCTTTAGTAGGGTGTGAAGATGATACTGTGAGACATGCACTTCATTGATCATAGCACTGCTTATAGATATTGAAATCAAGAACAAAGCAATAAGCTGTGTCTGGATATCATGTAATGCAATTCTAAATCAGCTGGCACAAGTTGTAATAAAAGTTATTCTATATAACGAAACATAGCATGATTGCTTAGTTATATATGTCTGGTACAACATAAAAATTCAACTGGTAAGATTTCAAGTCTAAATAAAAGACTGAAAGTTGCTTTATAAAAAATATGACTAATTTAACAATTCTAGACAAGACAAAGGTTTGTTGATTTGAGGATATTGTAATAGAAATATCTATACAGTAAAAATAAAGCATGATAGCAATCATTATACACTGTCAAGCTTAACACTGAGAAATTCTTGCTAAATAGGGCATTTGGCATTGAAATGAACTTTTTATGAAATAATTGTAGTAAGGTAAGAAAAAGAGACAAGTCTCAACCCCATCCCATTTTAATATTTCAGATAATCTCTGTTTCTTCTCAAGATACTGCACTTTATATGGGTAATGAAATTCATAAATTAGTCCTTTAGATGACATGTTCATCTTCTGTTTAGTCTATCCTTAATATTAATCTATTCACTTTGTATCTCATACCACTAAAATATTTCAGTTTTAGTTCCTTCATTTAATGCATTCTAGTCAGGAAACTCTTTTATCACTTACCTACCAATATATTAATGGCTTTGTTTCTAATGCAACTCGTTTCCCATTAAACCTAGTTCAGTATCAGAGTCAGCTCTATCACAGAAGCTGAAACCATTTCTCTAGCTCCCCTTGTACAATCCATTTCAAATTTACTGTTTTGTACTCTGAAAGACAAACTGTTCAGCATCTCTCTTTAGAAGGAATTAAATTCTTTATCTTTCACTACAGCTTGTGCCTTGTAACCTTCTGAAAGGTCATTTTGCACAAAATCTGGAAAAATGTTTTTAGGTAATCCCAAAAAGTTGTCTGATAATAATCAATGTAGAAAATTTCAGGAATCTTATTAAATTATTACCATTTCACTCTTTCATTTAAAAGGGTTTGGTTTCACTGTGGCTTTTTTTCTTCTTTTTAAACAGCAATATAACATTAATTCCAGTACTTCTGAATCTCTTTAAAGTGATTAATAGTTAGTAAATATTCCATAACTCTCTACTGTCTCACCAATACTCTCTGATGCCCTTGTGTTCAAACAGAATTCCCTATTGTCCACCTTTATGAGAGTTCAAACTATCAACCTTAAAAAGATGTCATAGATATTCAGTGAAATATTTCAAGGTTTTTAGGCTGTATCACAAGCTTTTTATTCAACATCAAGTTGGAAGGAATTTCTACACCGTCCTATTGTTGTATAGGCTTTTTCTTACTTGATGGTAGAATTCTTAAACTCAGGAGGATTTTTTGATGCTTACCACCCGGCATTTTTCCTTATTAATATTTTTACTACTTGGCACTTACTTCTTTATAAGTTCCTTATCATGCTGCCCTTCACGTTGTGACTCAAGTTCCACATACCTAAAACTTTCCAGAGGAATATGATACATATACAAAGGGCATCCAAGTTAATCCACAACTAAGACTAAATAAATACATAAAAATCTTTAGTCTGGAGACACAGAGAAAGGAAATAATAATGATTTCTGTAGCAGGTGTTGGCAAATTTCACTGTTCCATGTTACTGATCTTCCTGCCAGTACTATGGTGAGTGATGAAATCCAGAACTTTGGTTATCCACTCCTGTGCAGAGCAATCAGCCCCAGTTGTTACACTGAGCAAGCAGAGACACTCTAGCAGTGTGGCACAGTGACTGTGTGAGTTCCTTCCTCCATATCTTCTAGGTAATTATTAAAATAAGTTCTGATTAATACAGTCTCTTCAAGTGGCATTCAGCTGGCTGCTGTTTAGTGGAAGCTGTCAATTTAATGATGCTACATGGTGGGATGTTTGTGAGGATGACTGTTCTTGCAGATATAAATAAATACACTCAGCATTGCTTTGAAGTTAACTGTACAGAGCTTTCATTTCCTGGAAACATTCATTCTGCAAAGGCAACCACTTACCTTGTTCACAAAAAGAAAATAAAAAAATAAACAGAAAACTCATTTCGTTCCCCTTATAAAATTTTTATGTAACTTCTCTAACAGTGAAATTATAGGATGTCATTTAAAATAACTGAGTCAGAATAGTATGGGATTAAAATCTATGGGGCATGAAAGCATTCTTCACTTTCATCTGATTCCTAGAAACTGAAGCACCGAATGATTTCAGAGGACAGGCTTTCAAGTGAACATGAGAGGAGAATGAAGCATTGCCTGAAGAAAAGTATAAATCTTCTTTGTAAGAAAGTTCATCCAATGCTGTGCTTAATATAACTCAATTAGTAACAGAAAAAAAAAAAAAAAAAGAATTGTATATAGTATGTGATCTGATTATAATGGGTAGTTCTTAATTGTATTCCTAGAGAAGAAACTAGTAAAAATTCATGAGTTTTTGGCAGTAGAACAGCCAGTCATGCCTCTGATACGAAAACAAAATTAATTACTTAGTTGTCTTATACCATAACTAAGCTGAAAACATAATGATTTTGGTTTGGTTATTTTTATGTCCTGTGCCATTGACCTCTACTTGTTTGTACTCACTTCTTTGTTTAATCACACAAAAAAAGGCATCAGAGTGGGACCAAGATTAGTTTTTAGGTAACTAGCAATATGATTTTCAACATGGAGTTAGGAATTGCCAGCACATTCTAGCTTTCATCACTTTTCTGTTTCAGGTACCTCTTACTTATGAATCACTAATGATCTAAGCAAATCCTGTAGCAGATCTGACCTATTGATACACAGAGTTAGGAGAAATTATTTGGCCAAAACCATCTTTTACTTTCTCTTGTAGAAAAAAATGAGGTTAAGTTTTAAGATCTATATTGCAATTTAGCAGTCTCTGCCTTAGGGAATGTCATGTGCAGAAGAAACAGCTCATTTCTACTGTGCCTTTGGTCTTGACCTAATATCCCAAACAATTTACAAAGTCAATGATTTGGTGTACAACTAATAAAGTATGAGATAACTTGTACATACAGCAGATGTATTCATTTAAATAAGTTTGTATTAGCAGCAGGTGTGCAAAGTGTAGATCACTGCATACTTCATGCAGAGCATTTGTTTGAAGAATACATGTCCTGTCAGTATCAGGTATTTTGAAGTGAATCATGATTATCATTAATGGTGATTAGCAAATCACTGCTACATGGTGAGATGCCCTGATGCTACAAAACCCTCCTACTAAACAACAGTCCTCAGCACACCACCCACCGGAACCAGGGCTAACAAGAGCCCTAAAAGCATTAACAACCCCAGTGTGTGCTTGCAGGCTGGATGTCACCAGCAAGACAACTGTTATGTGTGCAACAATGGTATCACCTCTGATCGTGGTGCTGAGTCCCAGCTACTTTTCCTGTTTCTTACATCTGGCTATGGTACCACCCATTTTTAAACACATTTCATGATGGGCACCAGGGTGTTAACAACTCAAAGCTAAACAGTCTGGCAAAATGAATGTGCTTATTTGGCATGATCCAAAGCCTCCTGATGCTGCAGAGAATATATCTATTGACTTTGATGGGTTTGGTGTCTGCATTCCTATTACTATGAAGCAGAAATATTTTGGATATTAAATGACATGTTATTATTGCAGTGTATTAAAGACATGAACTTCACACCTTAAGATTAGAGAGAATAAATGGCCAAGTGTTTAAAGCTAAAGAAGAAATAGGTCTTAGTCAAACCACAGCAGCCATGTTAACAGAACCCACGGATGATGGCTCATCAATGGAACACCTTTCAAACAGACTCAGGACTGGCTCCCTAGAGCTGTCAGTCGTGGCATTATGCTCAGACAGAACGGATCTGGGATCTGTGAACAGAGCACTGCGATGATGGGTACTGCAATTGCCCTAAGGTGTCACTGGTGATAGCAGAGCACGGCTTACTCCTTCTAATGGGTGGCTTTAATGTTAAATCAGAAGTGACAGGTGGAAAGAACATTAGGAAACCACAATCACAGAAACTAAGCACTAATTGTGCTGAGTTTCCAGTTTTGCTTTGGCAATTTTTTGCCTTTAAAATAACACATTAAAAAATCCCAGAGACTTGCCAGATAGCAAGAACAGATAGAACAGCAAAACAGCCCAGGCATCTCTCTACTAATGCAAGACTCAGATCACTTGCCTAAAATGTAAGTACATACTAGGACATATCAGTAGCAGCCAAAATAATCTCATTACTATGGGACCCTTCAAACAAAATCTAGAACAAACTAAAAGAGCAGATCTAAGGCACTGTCAAAAGCAGTGAAGGCTGGTGTGAAGAACAGTGATCAGCAATGGCTTAACTTCAGCTGCCGCACTTATGGCTGTATATCCACAGAGATATCCAAAACCAAAGGAATAAGCAAAGAAATATGGCACCTCATAAATGAAAATTCTGCGAAAGGAAAATCTTGAATTGGAACACCACTGGAATACTAGTATGACGAAAAGAAGAAAAAAAAAAGAACAAAAAGACTAAACAGTACTCTTCAAAATTCCATCTAAAGATGCCTGTTTGCTCAAAGCCTTTTACAGAAATATGAAGTACTCTGCAACAATCCACAACACCACCTCAGGTTGGTAAAATAAGTTCTTAACTGGTGTTTGATGTTGCCATAAGTGGGATAGTACCACTGTCACAACATAAAAACTGTGCAGCAGGCACTATTCAGAATCAGTTCCTCCAAGAAAACCACATGTCAAGAAGAAAGCAAAAGAACAAGCAACCATAGGAATTTATCTGTCTCAACAGAAATGCGTAAGATGAAAGGAAGTGCTCAATAGGAAGTGACATTTTAGACAGGAGAAGCTGAAAGCAAAGATACACAAAACATCTGCTCTTTTTTTTAACATAAACTTTAAATCTTAAACATAATGTCACTGAAAAGAAGCAGTTATGAGAGCTGGAGATCTAACATTAGAGATTAAATCAACATCTAAAATTAACTACAAATTTCTATGAGAAGATCTGGGTGCTGGATAGAAAGGCTTAGTCCTTCAATAAAGAAAAATAAGTAATTACCAACCAGTAGGCTTTTTGCATCAGAAAGTGAGACTGGAAATATTTGAGGTATAACTACTGGATCTTGACACAAGAGCCCCCCCAGTGAACCTGGTGAATGGAAACCAGATAAAAGGAACTGTTACAAAGACAAGAGAAACGCTAGGCAAAGTCATTAGCAGTGAATGCCCAGCACAACAGTGAATCTCTGCTCTAATGAGAAGGCAGGAACAGTAGCAAAAGGCCCAGAAGAACAGGAGGGACCCATGTACCAGTTCTGGTACTGGGCAGCCTTAGCACCTGCCACCCTTCAGGTAACCAACTTCATGCCTGCCATGGTTTATATGAAATGAAACATTATTGAGAAACAACTACCATGTGGTTTTGGCTCAAAATTGTGGTAAGAGACAACATTTCACGGACCTTTTTTTTTTTTTTCTGTTTAGCTCTCATATGAAATACAACATGACATATTCAATCAGGGTGCTTCCGTCAGGTCAGCGCATTCTTCATTACAAGCACTGGCATTACTTAATGTTCTTTTCTCTGACCCAGTGTAATTGTCACAATCTGAAACCTGTCATGCAAAATGTTTCAGACAAATGTGTTTTTAAACAAAAGACTTGATGTTTCACTATTATTCAGACCACTGGTGTGCTATAAAAATCTTTCAAACATGAGAATAAACAATTGTAGAGGTAACTGATAAATTAGGTCAAAATCTCGCCCTGACTACTCAGCTACTGGGTGCAGCAGAGTAGTCTCAGACTAATCAGTACGTAGTCATCCCTGACACAGGTTTGACACAGTGGGTGCTAATAATCTCTCTTCTGTCAGGGGAACAGTGTCTGTTCAGTCTTCCACCGCACTACAGTCTGTGACTCTATTTGCATTTTGCATATTTTGTGACTAAGTGCATTTGCATTCTCTGATGGTGTGTTTAGTCATTTAGACTAGATCATTAATAAAGTAAACAAACTTTTTCATTTTAAACTTTAATCAGTTGTGAGCTGGTATTTTTTAACAAAATCTAGGATATGTAGATCTTCCTTCATAGTGTTATCCACTACCAGTTCCATTTGAGAAGACAGTCCAGAAAAGGAAATTAAAACCAAAGAAAGAAAAATGCATATTTGCTCATTTACTTACTTTTCATCATGTAATTTACTACTGTTACGTTGCCCTAAGTTTCATAAAATCTGGTAGCCAATAATAGCTTTAAATATAAATCCAGAGCTACTCATCAATAAAATAGCAAAGATCTGAATTGAAGCTACTTAAAAAGAAAACTCTGTTGTGTTGTCCTGTGTATCCACTATTGCAAAGATTACTTTTTCCCCAGCCCATTTCAGACGCACTCAATACATAACAGAGCAGCACGTCCATT
This sequence comes from Dicrurus megarhynchus, assembly GCA_013399195.1. Classification (NCBI taxonomy): domain Eukaryota; kingdom Metazoa; phylum Chordata; class Aves; order Passeriformes; family Dicruridae; genus Dicrurus; species Dicrurus megarhynchus. The sequence continues at coordinate 1,036,218 of VXAD01006416.1, forward strand.
GTACAGCATATGTAGAAGGTGGCAAGAATTTAAAGTACTGTCTGCAGACAAACATCTTTTTTTGTGTGTTCAAATGCACTTTATGCCAACTCTTTGCAGAAACAGACTGCCACGTACTGGCCTATCAACACCACGCTATCAAAAGCTTTTGTTCCCTTCCTATATGTCCTGTCAATTCATTTGGTGGAATATTACCTCTCCTACATTTTTAGCTATAACAAGGTCATTCTTTTCCTTAACATCTCTACTTAAAGAAAAAATTGAAACCATAAACTGCTCTACCATGTCAGTAAAAAAAAAAAAAAAAAAAAGACAGTGGGTGTGAAAGTTTTAAGTCTTGGCAGTGAGTTATATAAACTCTGAAATTCTACCAGACTATTAGTATTGTAAGTCTCTCTATCGGTCAACAGAAGTTATTTCCCTTTTTATATTCATCTTTACTTAGGGCTATGATATACTGCATCCTTCACTTAAGGTGTTTATATTGAGACTCTTGTGGGAGCGTAATGGAATACTGAAACTGTAAAAGATGTTTTGATTTCAACAGCATCAATTTGCCTCAGTGTTTCAAAATACAGAACACAAGTTGGACATGTAATTTCTGCATGGGTTACTTATTTTGCTGTTTTGGAGTGGCAGCCAAGAGTGTCACCTTTCTTACTACTATTAATTTACTAGTTAGTCATAATTAGTTAGGCATCCCCTGGTGATGAGCACCATTCAGATATACAGACTGAAAGCAATAGAGAGGCTCAGGTTTTCTGAAAGAAATGAAAAAACTCCATAGTGGGTAGTTAACTAAACCCAAGGGAGGGTTTCTCCTAGATTCAAATATAGAGACTTGCTGTTATACCCTGGAGGATGACATAAGGATTTATATCCTTTCAAACAGCTTCATATTTACCATTAAAACTCAAGACATTCATATTATTCATATGAAACATTGGTTAGTTTTATAGTCTGCCATATTTTTTCTTCATTCACACCTCTTGGCAATCAATTATGCATGTTAATTGCAGTTGGAGCAGTAAAGAGCCCTTTCTTCAATTTTTCACTAAGTTGTTTTAGTTCCACTAGAAACACCTTGTTTTTATACAATGAAACAGTCCAAATAGGAATTATAAATCCACTTTCCCCATGCCATTTATTACACCATGCAATGTACAGCTTCCTGTACTCACTGCTAGTTTCATTTGGCCTTTATACCACATTTTTGGCAGAACACTGCAAGCCCCTCAATACCAAACCTTCGTAGCATCTTTTTCAGCATTAAAGAGTAAGGTGGGCTAATTCTGTTTGCTCTTGGGTTCACTGATGCTACACAAGAATGACTTCTTTCTGCATTAGAGATTAGTGATTATAGTACATGACAAAGGTGCCAGAGACAGGGGTCACTTCCCTCATCAGAAGAAGATGTGAGAAGTATTGTCCAGTTGATTAAATCCCAATAAAAGTTGCAAATTGCGAGTTCTGCCTTTGAAAGGTCATCAAGATGTATTATAAGGATTCTGAGTGAATCCCCAGGATGCATAATTAAGCAATCAGATACACTGTATTATCCATTTCCATAAATTAACATCTGAATCAGAATAGTGTGTTCAGTCAGTGTGTCACAGAGGAAAAGGGAATATCAAGAGAGCCACTCACCAACCAACATTCTTCACTTTCCTCAAGGCAGTCCTTTCTGTAAGGTTAACATGGCATTAGGTTGCAGAGAAATATTTTTGCTGATTGTAGCTCACCACAAACATTTTTCTGTTACATATCATAGCCTGTAAGTGGAATTTGCTTCTGTCCCACAGTCATATGTGCTTGGCTTTTCTCACACTCATATTTTGGATTCTACTCAATGAGGGGAAAAAAATATAGGTGAAGCAAGCCTCCATCAAAATTTTACTGCTTAATTTTAAATTTTTTATTCCTACTTGTAATTTCCATTACCAATGCAGTTTCATCTACAAATACAAAAATAACTTTGGTAAGGCAGGAGCATTAGACATAAGTTTTATGCCAGTCTTTATATCCAGAACTATAACAAGTGTTTATTATATGTAATTGTTATATGTATCACTTCCCAGAGTATGACTGATTTCAATAAAGATCACGATCTTTTTTGGCTACAGAAACTTTCCCTGTGTCACATCATTCGTGAAAGGAAAACTGACAAAAATTATAATTATGGAATGAAACCTGTCTTGCTTGTCAGTATAAAACAGTTCTAAATATGACATAGTAAGAATGATCACAGCGTGCTATCCACATGGCAATACAGAAACATAACCTGAAACATTTCCAGATATAGCAAAAGTTTTCTGCAGTGATTGTACACTGCTGATTATTTCATATATTATGATAATTTGAACAGAAATGAGATGCAATGAAAAATAGTAGCTAAAAACCATGTCTTCAAACAGATGGGTATAAAAAGAGTACAAATTACTTTTAAAAAGATGCAGGAGTTCTTGTTTAGAAATCATATACTTTTTCCCTCCTAATTCTTTGATATAATGATAACATAAGTTCTGGAGAGTATCTGTCTTTTACTGGCATTTAATTAAAAACAAATTATGTGTTTTCCCCTTTAAAAACAAGGACAGCACCAACTCAGTATCCCTGTGTCCTGCAGACAGCTCTCCAGCTCATTCTGGACAGCAAGGCTGTTTGAAGCAGCTTTTTATTCAACTGTCAATTGCATGGCTGTGTCCCACAGCTTCTGTTTTATCCCACATCTTTTGACTCCAGCCACAGACCTTGATTCTGTGCCTCTCAAACACACCTGTTGCAGTTAACTTCCACTGTTGCAGGCAAACTACCTCTTAATTCTTGATAGATAAATTGGTTTGGACTGGCTTTAGACAAGGAATAATTCAGACAGGACACTGTATTTACTGAAGAACCCACCAGCTGCTCATTAATCTTTTGTAACAGTAAAGCTGCAGTGTGGTTAGCAAGTTAACCAAGATCTGGTTTTCTAATGAGAGGACATACTTTGCTGCCTGGTCAAAAGTGGGGTGCCCTTATGTAGCTGAGTCAATTTTTAAACAGAAATTACCTGGAGGCAATTTTTGGGCTTGTGCCTTACATAACAGACAGAAGAAAAATTATTAAATGAACTCACCTAGGGAAAATGGAACAATTATTTCATTTAAATTTGATATTCCTATTAGAACTCTTCTAAAGAGACAGTGAAATGATATTATCGGCACACATTTATGGAAGTAAAAGTGATAATAATAAAATACAAGCAATAAAGTCATAATGAAGTCTTTATTAAAAATATATACTAAATTCGCCATTTCTGGAAAAGAAAAGGTTGAAGAGAAAATCTAAAATCAGCTTCCGAATACCTATGAGGAGTTTAACAAGAAGATGGAGCCAGACTCTTCTGTCATGCATGCTGGTAGGACAAGGGACAGAGACACAAATTAAAATGAGATTCAGACTGAAAGTAGGAAAATCTTTTCTACCTCAAGGACAGCCATGCAGTGTAGCAAGTTGCCCAGAGAGGTTGTACAGCCTCCAGCCTTGGAAATTCACAAGATAAAGCCCTGAGCAGCCTGGTCCAATCTCACTGCTTACCCTGCCTTGAGCAGCAGGCTGCACTAGAGACCTTCCACCTTGGTATGATCCAATGAAAGTTTATAAAAGGTGTGCACATCTTCTAAGTTTTTTGCCATTTAACCAGAACATACATCAAAATAGGCAATTCCTTGCAGAAGATGTGAAAACACAGAATTTGAGTAAGTTTTCTTTCCTGAGAAACAAAAAGAAAAGAAGATTCAATGAAAACATTTCAGATTTAACTCCAGTACTTGTCCTTGCAATGTGCTCTGCTAGGGGGATTGTTTGTTTGTTTGTTTGGCTGGCTGGGTTTTTGTTTGTTATTGTTTGTTTGTTGGGGGGGTTAATTTTAATTAAACATCTGAAGGTTAATTGCTGAGTTTACAAAGATGATATCATGCTTAATTTCAAAGATCTTGTATTTTCTCCTCTGAAGGGAATTACAAGACAAAGAAACAAAGTACTATAATAATTTTTGAGATACATGTGACCAGAACACTGGCAATAAAAATAGTTGTGAGGTAATCTTGAAATGTCCAGGTACAAAGCTCTACCTGTGATTAGTTTTCATTCCACAGCATAACAAATATGAAACAAACACGGCAATTGCTCACTACATGCAGTCTTACAAGATTTCTAATACAGAAACACAGGCTAGACAAAGATGTTGAGAAAAGCACAAGTGTTCTTTATTGATCAATTATTTCATTGTTCAATAAAACACAGTTGAAAAACAAGATTAACAAGAAAAAATGCAGTGCTGCTACTTCTTTCGTTATTCAGTCTGATTATTAGCTAACTGAAATAAAACCATAGCACATCCAGTGACAGTGTAAGGTGGCAATACTAATAATTTTATGATAAAAATGGATGGTGATCATGCAAAACATTGCTGAGTATATTGCTTTTTAAAGAACTTTTGTCTTCATAAGTATATAATCAATACTGATTTGAAGCTCTTTGCAGCACAGTAGATTTGGACCAGTCTGGATACTGCACATCTCAGTTGTAGGTCAAGTGAAATTTAGGCCATCCGCAAAGCCGAAAATATCTTCACTGACAACAAATACTATGAAACTAGGTCGAGATCCTGAAACCCACTGAACTACACAGGGGGCAAGAGATGCAACCTTTTATTAGATCAACTGACAATCAGAAGATAGACAATGCCTTGAAGCAGAGTCCTTTTCCCAGGTACAATACACATCTTCATTTCATTCATTCATTTCATTTCATTCATGCTTACATGTCTATACCAAAAATAAATTTAGGAGCTGGGTTTAACTTCTGAGAACCTTGATATCAAAGGGCTTCAAGGGACAAGATGCTGTCTTATGGCATATTGTTACATGAGTCACTCTACTATCCCAGAGAGAAAGGGGATAGCTGCCAATGTAAGTCCAATCATTTAAGGAAATTAACTCCTAATTTTTCCTTAGGCACTTAGATCTTATCACTTGCTCCCAAATAGTTTACATTTATTAATTTTGTCCTGGTTTGGGGAACTGCACAGCTGATTTGCTTGTCTAAATCAAGCCCAGAACAACCATGGGGTGCCTGAATGGAATAATGAAACCACAAAATGGCTGAGGTTGGAAGGGACCTCTGGAGGTCATCTGGTCCAAACTCCCTGCTCAAGCAGGGCCACACAGAACCGGTTGTTGAGGATCACATCCACATGGCTTTTGACTGTCTCCAAGGAGGAAGACTCCACAGCCTCTTCAGGACACCTATGCCTTCACAATAAAAGTAGATTTGTAAACTGCTGCATTACGATGCTCTTAATAAATAAGGTAGAATTCCCCAGAGCAGTTTATTGACAGCATTTTTAAAACATATCAGTCAGACCAGAGAACAGCTAAGGAATGCTTCTTAAGAGAAATGTGTAATTTCAAGCTAAACCAAATCAATACAAGTGATTAGACTAGCTCTCCACTATGCAAAGAATAAAAAAAAAAACATTTATGAGACACTATTTCTCCTTTTTGGTGCTAGCCATTCTAGTTGTTAGTTAGAGACCATGTTCTAACAAGGCAACTTTTGCTTGTTCACAAAAAAACCCCCAAAAACCTAATCACATTTATCAACAGATGGTGAAAAGCAAAGAAAACAAGTTAAATATGCGAAGTACACTTAAGAACTCAGATACTACTACAATTTAACTTCTTTGTACACTTCTCAAAACAGCAACTGAAAAGCAGGCTCTCATGTAATTTCTGATATTATATATCATTTTTCTTGACAGCATAAGATCCTAATCTGATCCATTTGCAATTTACTTCAATGTTTCACATAACATTTTGTTTTAACAAGGAAGTTAATTTGCAACAGCTGTATGTTGACTAGTTTGGACAACTCAGAATTAATAGAAACTGCATTGTGAACGTCCTGAATAAAATATCTGAAAGTATTTTTTCACCTTTTTTTTTTACTTGAAGGATATTCTTTTTGAAGGAGTGTTGCCTGCATCTTTGAGGCAAAATCACTGCTATACAAGATAAGTAGGCGTTTTCTTAGCAATCAAAGCAGGTATATCTCCAGTGGACATGAAACAATGTTCTGATACTTGGAGAGGCACATACACACACAAGAACATGAATACAGCCAATAACTCCTCTAACACGATTCGCTTTTCAGCAAGTCCCCAGATGGCTCTGATAGAAACCGCAGAAATCCAACCCTCTCATTTGGCTCTGCTAGGCATCCTGCAGTAATAGGAAAATCCCAAATTAACTGGGACAGGGAGGCCCCAGTACCACAGAACAGGATAGAGCTTAATAAAGTGATTTTAGAAATATGACAAAAGACACCAGATAAACAGGTTCTTTTTAAAAACAACAAAAAAAAATACAAACTAGAAAACAAACCAGGAAGGAGTGGTGTTGATCTCCACTGTAACAAAAGCACCCCCAAGTTTCATATGACCTCCTCACTGTCAGATAATAGTACATGCAGAAGAGGTTTCCTATCTATAAGCAGTCCATAAAGAGCCTCTTCAATGCAAGTCTCAAAATAATCCATATATCTTCCAAGGAAGTGCATGCTTTTAAAGCTGGATCTCCTAAAGCAGTGTGTGGAGGAACTGAATTTTTGGGTTCCCATAGCTCTCTTCAAACACAACCCCACATCCCTATGAACAGCATGCCAAGCTCTGTGCTTCAGTCATACAACATGGACACATACACAGAATTACTCTGTACATTTTCACACTATAATACAGGTATCTTCTACAGCGCTAAGCTTAATTTATCTTGAAATTTCCTGTAAATCACATTGTCAAGCTCCCCATAATAACAGCTGAATAGCTTCAAAAATTTCATGTCCTTCTTTTTTGACCTGCACTGGCACTCCTTTAACATAAACATTTCATTACTTAAGATGACTGCAGTCACTCCCAGGAGATGAAAAATGAGATTCATGTACATTCTCCCACATAGCTAGAATAACTTGGTGTTGCTTCCTTCCTAAATAAGTTTTTTTCATTTAACTAATTCCCTGTGATAAAGGCACCACATAACAGAGTGGGAAACTTCATTTCACTTACTCATCTTCTGTAGTATACTTTGAATAAGATTTCTTTTGCCTACTTTAATTACTGTATTCTTTCCTTGATGCAGTAATCAGAAGACATATTAACAAAAGTTTACATGTTGTTAAAAAAAAGTGCACAAGCCACATAACTGTGTTTTGTCATAACCAGGAAGCTTTACATTTTTCTGTGCATACCAGTTGGTTTAACAATGTTTTTAAATTGCTCAATAAATAAATAATTCTTCATTCTCTGCTGAAATCTTATAAAAGGCAATGAGAACGACCACCTCTCATACACAGATGTCATTTTATAGAAAGTCCAGTGAGATCCAGAGAATCCAGCCATGAAGTGAGGGAACACAGCTGGGCACTGGCATGACCAGTAACAGTTGGGACAGGGAGCCCTGGGCAGAGCCAGCATGGGTCTTCTGGCTCCTTGGGCAGGGCGGGAGGGGGCCAAGAAGGGCTATTACTTTTTCCTTTCTCAAGGATATGGTTTTAGGATGCTCGGGTTGCAAGCTGCTAAGACAGCATGGTCATCAACTTCAAGAGCATTTAAACACAACCAGCATATTCAGTCTTTCATTTGTGATAGTACATTTTTAACTATCAGCCTTTTACCACCTATTTAGCACACTTCCCTTTTCAAACAGAAATGTGTACCAAAAAACAACCCCAAATCACAAAAGATCCCTAACATCTATAAAATAAACATGTTCCATAATTGCTCACTGGAATCTCTTCATTTACCTCTCATTCTCTCCATCAAATGTCAGTTACAGAGCTCATACTGAGGTCCAAACCCCTCCTTTGGGAGGGAAGGAGATTCATGTCCCTTTTAGGCCTCAGCCATTAGGCCTATCCTAATCACAGCTAAACCTTGTTATTTGTGGCATGGTTCATGTTCTGAAAGTTCTTTTTCCCTCAGCAAAATAATGGCAAGTCGTCTTACAGAATTATCCCAGATATATCAATTATTTTAGGATGTAAAATTTATAAACATGCCAAATATATTTTCATGTGTATTTTCTTCCACAACAATTGGTGTTCTTAAGTCGTAACACTAAGCATGCACTGAATAGTATTATTTTTTAGAGAAACTTATAAGAATAAGCAGTTCTTAGGAATTTTGTGAACGATGCAAGAAAAGTCTCAGGCCTCAATTCACAAGGAATTTCTGTGCTGTCGTACCTAAGTTTTAAGCATCTGACTGGGAATTAAATCCTTAAACCCCATACTTAGTCATTTTGGCTCTTTATTCGGTGACTGAAAAATCAAGCAAGTCTCAGCAATCCTCCTAATACCTAGACACTTACAAAGACAGAGGCATGTCTGAAATCCTTCTCTCCCTTAGACTGGTCTTATTTCTGTGTTAGGGATTCACAGCCTGGACCTGTTCCTGCATTTGAATGCCTTTGGATGTGCCTTTTGTGTAATAACAGCTGCTTCATGCTTCTTAACACGCAGAGGAGCCTTCTCTGCAGCTTGAGGAAGAGTAAGACAGATCTCTCATCTCTTACAAAAGTGCTGCAGTCAACAAGCTGTGAGCTCTCATTATCCTCTGGCAAATTTCTGTCATCATGTAGCTCACAGTACAAGACTGATTGGGCCAGGAGACTAAGACTGAGGTTTGATAGTGAGGGCTTGCAATTGCTTTCTGTGTTATCACTAGCTCTGAACGGCTTGTAGATTAAAGAGCCACTTGTCACTGAACATTCCTTTAATCAATACTAAAAAGCCTATACTGTATTAATGTCAACATCTTGATTGACTTCCAAACAGCTTAATGCAAATTTCTCTTATTGCCACAATAAATACCTTGCTGTGAGCAGGTAGATTTTTTTCCTTCTGATATTTTAGAATTTCAGAGTACCACCACTACTCTAAGATCTTCATTAAGTCCTTTACATGACTTCCCAAAGCAATCATTTAAAAGATACAACTCAAAGCCTGGGCTGGAGCTCTGTGTCAAAAATGATACATTTTTATTTGCTCCTGAAATTTCAGGCTATCCATCTGCTTGAAAACTTGTGTAATTTCTGTCACTGACTTCAGCAAATATTGCTGAAAATGTGATCTTTACTTAAGATTTCATCACTGCTTTATATTTGAAGATTTAAATTTTTCAATAACTAATTTTCCACCTACAAAACATGACCTGCCACTATCAGAGTAACCTGAAAGCTTATCTATTTCTGATGGTTTAAATACCATAAATACCTTTTTTCTCTAAATCTTCACAGAAATATGGTAGTCCTTTTTTGCACTGCATGAGAATAGAGTATGAAAATGGGGTTTCTTCATGATCCGTGCATTAATCTGTTTGTTACACAATCATTTGAGAAATTAAGATCAGTCTGATGCCATGATGATTTTTTGCCTTCTCTTTTATATACCTTTTATATACCCATTTATACAGCTTTTATGTATCCTCAGTGCTTTTAGCATGCATACTTGTAATTCCTTAAGCTCGATAATTTAGCATAGTCCTAATATTCCATTAAGCCAGGAGACCAAAGTTCCTGGAGGCCTCGCAGCTGGAGGCCAGAAAGCCCCACGCTATCCTGAGAAACCAAGGTCCTTTCTAGAACATGTCCTGTAAACTAAGATAGGCCCATCCAGGGGGGAACTCCTCGGGATGGGGGGGATATCATGCCATTCATGTCAGCTTCTCATTGGGGAACCTTTGATAGATATGCTAATTTGCAAGGTCTGTAAATTGTATACGTGATCTATCGTGTGGGTGCATTTCTGCACGTTCCACCTGGACGAAGTGGTGCACCTTAAGGATCCTTAAATAAATACCGAGGTAGAAACCCCTTTTCCCTTACCCATGTATGGCTCTTAATTTTAAGACCAGGAAAAGGCAACAAGTTAAGAGACATTGGAACCAATATTTTTCAAATATTAAATAAAAATAATTCTAGAAAATCAGAAATTTACCATGTAATTTCCAGGTATTGCCCTGTAATTAAAACACTTAACCTATAAATTATCTTGAGCACCACATTTACCAAATATATTAATGATAGTTGTCACGATGGCATGTCAATATACTTCTTAGTATATAATAATATTCCAACATGGGAATCATTTACAACTACTCAAAGCAAATATAAGTACACCATAATCGCAGGTAAAATTCTAACACAGAAGATGGAAATAAAATGAATCTAGATAACAGTAGATTGGAAAACAAGTATCTTTTCTACAGGTCTTCTCTTTTCCATAGAATGAGAAATTAATGGAATGCATCACACTTGAGTCTCACCCAGCTTTGTGTCAAAAAGCCTAACAGTGTCACCACATCTCAATTCTCTCACTGCAACAAAACCACTGAAAGCTGAACTGCAAATAGATGTAATTACCCTGGTGAATGTGTCCAATTTTCTGTACCAGCTTTCATTCAAGATGAACAGAAGATTCACTCAGTCTCAACACGCTACAAAGAAGGTCTGCAATATGACAGAAAACAACAGAAATACATTTAGAAGCAGACAGTGATTTCTGTGGAGAAAGAAGTGTAAAAGCTTGCACACAACTAAAGAGCATAAAGGTTACCAAAGACTTTTCAGAATATGTTAAAAGAAACTTCAGGATGAATAAAAAAAGTAGAAGCCATATCCCAGTGGAACATAATAGGTGTTCCTTTCAGTTCTTAATGAATATTAATGGAAGATAGGAATACAAGTCTTTGACATTAGAATATTTTCAGTGCTGAGACTTTGAAAGTAAAATTATTTACTCACTGAAGAGGTGATTCTGGAACCATTGGATTTATTGTTAAAATTACCTTGGGTATGCCCTGCAAGTAACCAACAAAAATTTCGGTCCTCAAACCACACTTGAGTGGTTATAAGTTATATGAAACACAGGTTCAAGTATCCTTGAATTTCCCTGTTTAAAGCAGTCACCCAAGATTAGGACCAGCTAATGCAGTTTTTAATGCATTTCATCCTCTGTCAGCTCTCCATCCCACACTTGCTGGGTCTAGTTGGTACTATCAGACAGACCCTAAAAAGAAGACAACAATCAAATGAGGAAAGTTGATAACAGACCAGAATGACCACACAGCCTCAGGTGTCTCCCAGTTTAATCCAGGAATGACAAAAGGGTCTGTCAGAGGATATTTCGATGTGCTGAAATAGGCACTACACCAGAAGAACTGGAGCATGCAACAGTCACCTTCACTGAGTAAGACTCTGTCATGGTTTGATGCTGGCCAAACGCCACCCACAAAAGCCTCTCGCTCACTACCCTACACAACTAGACAGAGGGGAGAAAATATAACGAAGGGTTCATGAGCTGAGATGAGGACTGGGAGAAAACACTTATCCATTACGATCAAGGGCAAACCAGGATCAACTTACAGCTATTAAGTGAATTTACTACTAAAAAAATCAGAGCAGGGTAATGAGAAGTAAAATAAGCCCTTAGAAACACCTTTCCCCCCACCAACCCCTCCTTCCTTCCCACCAACAGTGAAGGGAGACAGGGAGTAGGGTTTACTGGTCAGTTCATCATCTGTGGTTTCTCTTGGTGCTCAGGGAGAGGAGTCGTTCCCCTGTTCCACCATCGGGTCCCTCCCCTGGGAGACAGTTCTCCAGGAACTTCTCTGATGTGACTCCATCTCATGACCAACAGTCCTCCCAGAACTGCTGCAACGTGAGTCCCTCCCATGGGCAGACAGTCCTCTCCAAACTGCTGTGCCGTGGGTCACTCTTCCACAGGGTGCAGTCCTTCAAGGACAGGCTGCTCCAGCATGGGAACAGGGCTCCTCTCTCCATGGGTCTCCTACGGGGTCACAGCCTCCTCCAGGCATCCACCAGCTCCGGCGTGAGCACCTCCGCCATGGGCTGTGGGTGGATCCCTGCATGCCCCGCGGACCTCCGTGGGCTGCAGGGGCACAGCTGCCTCACCATGGGCTGCACCACGGCCTGCAGAGGAATTTCAGCTCTGGCACCTGGAGCACCTCCTCCCCCTCCTTCTGCACTGACCTCGATGTCTGCAGAGTTGTTCTCCTCACATATTCTCAGTCCTACTCTGTCTGGAATTAAAACTGCACCACCAACTTCGTTTTATTTCTTCTTAAGTATGTTATCACAGCAGCGTTACCACCATTTCTAATTGGCCCAGCCTTGGCCAGAGGCACATGCATCCCCAGAGCCATCAGGGATTAATTCTGCCAGACATGGTGGAAGTTTCTGGAAGCTTCTCACAGAAGCCACCTCCGTGGTCCCCCCACTATCGAGAAACAGGCCGTGTCAAACCAACACAGACTGCTACTACTGGACAGGTAGAAGATCCCCTACTCTAACTGGAAATGGGAATATGGTCAAAAGAAGTGTGTGTGTATGGTAGCTATTATCACACGGAACACACCAGCAAATAGGAAGCACAGAATCATAGGACTCATGGACAACTCCATCTCCCTTTAGACAGCAAAAGGTTTTAATTTATATTTATTTAATTTATTTACATTTATTTTATTTAATTTATTCCAGTGGAGCAATGAGATACTAGAAAGTTTAAACTACTTAAAGAGTCCATGGGAATTAATTCTCAACCAGAAGAAAACAAAACAAACTAAATAAATTTTATTCTCTTTATGTTGTTTTCATTAAATACTGGTGACTTAAAAAAAAATTCTGGGTTTTTTTTCCCCTTCTTTTTTCTTTGCATAAGCCTTGAATTGACCTTTCTCATGACCTTTCATGCCACAATTTTCTGGCCCAGTAACCATAAATCTTGCCTCTGTATTCACTTTAGATGGTTATCCCTCACTCACATTAGTTGGGGTGTTTTGATAATAATAATGATAAAAACCCCCAAACTTGCACTGACTATATTATTTTCACAGTTAGATGATTTCTGGGGAGGAAAACATATCTGACCATCTCATGCAGGGACTCATACCTTTGTTGGTTTGACCCAATCTACACAGTAATGCATACTTGCATATCCATGAAAAAATCTATTAGCATTAGCAGAAAGTACATTAATGAATACTAAACAACAGAAATGCCACTATTAAAATAGAAATCATATTAAATACAGTGGTAGAACAGAGGCAAATCTATATACTCAATACTATATTATTCACCAGTCCATGTGATTGAAATCACAGGTCATAGTTTGTAAAATTTAAATGGCTATTCAAATCATCACAAAGAGAAACATTTTGTACATGACATGCCTTTGCCCATAGTCAATCAACCACCTGAAACTGTTTACAGCAGCTATGCCTTCCTGAATTACATCAAGACAACACTATAAATCAAAACCACAAATTATAAGGAACTGCAAATAGAAGCATAAAATAAATTTAACATCTACCCATCTCCACTACAGAATCAGCACAGGAAGAAAACAGAAAAACATGATAAAATGCATACAAGTTAGAAGACTCCTTTCATACTATTGCTCCTAAAGTAACACCTTCTTCACTGGAAACCCCCAAGAGAAAAGTTGTGACAACAATATTTACGACCGTATTTTTGTCAAAAGCCAGTATTTCTTAATCTCACATACAGAATACATCAAATGAACCAAGGGGACTAGAAAAATGAAAAGAAAGCCCTAGATGTTTGTAATCTGAGTGTATGGGTGGTTCCAACCACACATTCTATCAATTTAAGTTCCAAGCACACATTCCACCAATTTAAATTCTCAGATTAGATAAAACCTGAGGAAGTATATATAAATTCTCTGTAACACACAAAAGCACACTCTATGACTTGCTTTGTAATGCCTGGTTGGCTGTGATAAAGGAGTTCAGTGTCAGCAAGTGCAAACTGCATTTCTTTTATAGCATGTTATAAAAATATATGTTGCAAGCAACCTCTCCCCTCACAGGCTACAGATACCATCCCACTGCAATTTGTCTATTTGCGCCATTTTGCTAGTGCTGGCAGTAAACCAAAAATGCCTCTTATGAAAAAAAATAAAAATCCAAACCCAACCTCAATTGATGCTTCTTCTGTGAGAATAAAAGCTGATTAATCCTTTGATGCCCAAGAGCCAGCAGTTCAGTGATGCTAAGCATTAATGCAGGCTGTTTATTTTCATAGTCTTTACTGACTTTGTTGAACTGTCACAGACCTGTCTTTCAAGTCACTCGATAGTTCAGAGTTTTCTTCATATTTCTGATTCTTTGAAACATAAAAATGAAGATGCCCAGCTGACCTTTCATTTAGAAGAAACACAAAAAAAAGAGACAGTAAGCATAGATTTGACAAAGGGTATGGACACAAATCCTCTTGGGTGCTAGCAACTGTGCTTTCACAAAGATAAGAAGTAACTGTGCCCAGTTCAGTTACAGTTATTTAATGCAAAGTAACTCTGTCTACCATACAATCACGGCGGTCCTTAATTTAAACCATTCTCTTTTGATGTCAGGCATTATTATCTAAGTTCCTATATGCTGTGGGGCAAGAACCTTTGCAAATAAGTGTTTCTCTGGTTCTCTTCCTTCCTTTTTGAGAGCTGATATTATTCACACTTCCTCCTGAACCCAGAACTCCAGGAGAAGGTGATTTCCAACATTCTCTTGATTTTTCCTGCTTATCAGTTTCACTGCCCTCAAACTATATTCAACTTCATTCACAAATTTTCTTTTTATGCAGGTGAGGAATCCATACAAGGCAGTTACACTTATGGTCTATTTGCTTCACAGGGAAGACATGGGGATAAGGGGACATTCCCCATCTAAGCCCCTTCTAAACTCTTCTCAGATACAATGAGGGACCTGTAATCCCATTTGTAAAATGGTTAGCAAGGTAGTAGAGGGAGTCTGCCTTGGAGCTTGTTCTGCTCATCTGTTCTCCCTAAATCTGACATGCAGGCCTGCTCTTGCTAGCAAAAGAGTGTATCCCTGGTTTGCAGTTACCTATTTATAACTCTGGCATCAAAGTATCAACTGCAGAACATCTAATACTTACACCTAATACAACAAATAAAACTGTCCCCTCCTTTTTTGGAGAAGGGAAAAGTACATCATGGCCTTTGAAAAGAACTAAGAAAGGGTGCTTTAGAAGTCAATGAAATTTAATCAACATTGGAATTATAGTAAATAGCTAGAGATTCAGTTTGATGTTCTTTGTCTGATTCTCTATCCTAATGTCTTTTGGAAGCTTATTGTAGCAGACAAAGATGATATTCTTGCTTCCCTTTTATGAAATTAATCCATTTTAATGTAGGTGTTGAGAGTGAGATTAGCTCAAGGCTTGCATAAACAAAGTAGTTCCTCAATGAAAAATAAAGGCAAAGAAAAGCACTTTCCTGAAGGACTGAACATAAACCAATAGGATTATAGGTGTGATAGGTAGGTAACTGTGTAACCCTTGCCATCAGGGAAGCTCTGAATACTCCCACCTTCAATCTTCTCTGCCTGTACACTCTTGAGCTCTTACAGGGTATAGGACCCAGAAAACAGAGAACAACCTGCAAATGAAGAAAGAAAATCTCACTTAGTAGTCCAGGCTTGAGAGGGGCCTTCAGCCTGTAAGATTTGCATGAAATAAGAAGGCAATTAGTGTGGTATCTATTTTAAAAGTACTAATTCCAGAACACCTGATTGCTCTCTAAAAATACATCTAGGAATATATATCATGAATGGAGAATAGCTGTTTAAAATAAAGAACAAGACCTCAGAATATATGGGTATGAATTAGCAGTGTATAATTTTAGGATGGAAATAATAGAAAAAATTAAACAGCACTGTAGGAGGGTGACAAGAAAAAACAAGACAAGACAGTCAAGTCCAAGTTCAAATAAACTTTAGTCTCAAAAAGGTGATATTTCTGAAAAAGATTATAATCTGCAGTTACTAACTGTTGCAGGACATTTACAATCTAGAAGGCTTCTGCTATGGCTGTGTTTTCTACAAAAACTGACACTACAGTAATCTCTTCAAGCAAAACCATATAATGCAGCTACACTGTATTCTTTTTTTATAATCTTTATGTATATATGTTGGTCATAAACACAATTATAAACACAATTCTGCTCCATATTGCTTTAAATCAAAATAAATGTCCAAGCTAATTTTTTCATTATTCATTTGCTTTTTATTAAATGGAAGAAAAAAAGGGTTTTAGCACTAACTTTAGAAGAGAGTCATTCCTGAAGAGTTTCTTTTTTTTCCAAGATGGATTTTCAGTAGTTCTAATAATGGTATGAGACTTCAATAAAAATGTGAAACATAACCAGAGTCTAATTCTGAAATTTTACATTTAACACTAAAACTTCTTAGAGAACTCCTAAAATCTCAAAACTTTCCAATTACATATATTTATTTCTAAAGTCCACAGCTGCCCAATGCTATAGGAAACCATTGTGTGACAACAGATCTCTGGGCAGGAGATAAATTAAGACATCTTTTCTCTATCCTTCACACCATGCCAGTGATAACATCAATGACAGGAACTTTATTTCCACACTTTTTTCATTGAACTCTAACAGCTGAATTCACACAAAGCTTCTCCACAGACTCAGACTTGCCACCCATTTTAATCTAAGAATAGAGCAAACAATACAATCCTTGTTTCAGGAATGGAGGAATCAAGAGGCTGCATATGCAGTTCACAGTCAAGATGCTCAAAAAGCCTTGTCTAATGAGGCACAAAGTAGTCCTGTAAACACCACCTTCTATCCAAGTTCCACAAATTAATATTTGGGCGTCTTCTGTAAACATTTGTTAGGGGCTTCAAGGGGTTTTTGATGAGTATAAAGTTTCATTAAGAGGTTAAAATTGCTGCTACAGAAACAACAAGACGTTCAAAAAGAAAAGGACATAAAATGAAAAATAAAAGGTGCTCTCAAACTTCAACACTTTGCTACTGGGAGGATGACCAAGGACTGGCACAGGTTGTCCAGGGATTTTATGGAGTCATTCAAAAGCTGTCTGGATACAGTCCTGGGCAACCAGGTCTGGATGACCCTGCTTGAGCAGGGCAATTGGATCAGGTGACCTCCTGAAGCCCCTTCCAACCTCCACCACCTCCTACACACACTTGTTTTTGCTTTTTAAAAATCCTATGATATGAAATTTTGGGAAAGCAAGAGTGAAAGAAAGAAACAAAAAATTAAGATAGTATTCTTCCTGATGGGAAGACAAATATTCAGGAAATATTATAGTTAAGAATAACTGTCCAAACCAATTTTTCAGTACTTTCTATGTAATGTTGCACTTTTTTTTTCACAGGGGCTCCTGTTTCAGGTACAGGCTAGATTATTTAAGGAATTCTGATTAGACAGGAAATGAAGCTCTTCTAGGCACCCCAAAGTCATTGAACATAGACACTGGAGACTGAAAATATCAAATAAGTGAGTTTCCAAGGACCAACATATTTGATTTATTACACAATTTTCAGCTATCACCCATCCATTTCTCCTCTTCAATTATTTAATATGAACAGTTGATTCCTTATCAAAACTTCTACTTTTGGCAAGTTTCTTCACTGCTCTTTGTGAAATAATTAGCAAAACCTTTTAGACTTGAAGGATAAAAACTGGACCACACAAAGATATTAAAGTTTCATTAACTGATTCATCATTTTGAGTTTACAGATATGAGAAGTCCCAAATGAACTAAACAGAAAACGTCAGTGTATGTTAACCACATTATCAGCTGAATGTGCAAGCAATACTTTAAACTACTTCTTTAAACAAAAAATAAATGAGATAAAAATTAATACCTTTTTAAAAATAGCATGAACTGAACGCAATTATTCATTGTAGAAATGATGTAGTAAGGTCTTAAAAAAACTATTTTTAAGAAAACTTTAACTAGAGCTACCTAGAGATTTCTTAGTTTTACAGGAATTAGACTAACAGCAGTTTATAACATTTTCTGCACTCTTCTGTACTTCTATAGACTATTCTCAGTGCTCCCCAAAACAATTATAATGAACTGAAAAAATTCGACTTTAGTTTATCCTCAAATACCTATAGCCTGGAAAAATGTAAACTTGTATCTTTCTAAACCCTCAGGAACACAGTAAATTATTTAAACCCCTAATCCCAACCCTCTTATTTTTAAAAAGCTAGTTTTCCCCCTCATAGGACTTTCATAGACCTTCTCTTTTCATTTTAACATTCTACTATTGCAGAAAGGGTTTCCCTACACTAGTGAACAGATTTTATCTTGAAAGCAAGTCATAGAACATTAGCAACGTTTTATTCAAAGTGACACATATCAAAATACCTTCTTCAGCATTTTCAAGAGGATTTTAAAAACTGATGTTCTCATTAACTGAAATGATGCTATACTTTATCTTGTACCAAGCATGCCTCTCCAGTCATGTAAATACTGGATTAGTTTACTGTTCTCTAATATTAATATTGACAGGAAGTAACCAGCTGTAGTACAGCACTTTTAAAATTTAAAATCTATTCTCTAGTCAGTGCCAAGTGTAAAAAGAATTTATCACACTTTGACGTATTTACAAGTTGCCACACATGTTACTTAAATGAAAAATGCAAGGCATTCTGCTTCTGGTGCCTTGACAACTTCAGTCTGGGGCTGCATAAAATTAGTTTGTTGTGCAGGTCTGATGGTGTCTAAAAGATTAAGCCAATGAGGAGCTTATTTTCTCCACATTTATAACTTTAACTGCCTCTTTACCTGCAAGTATTACAGTAGACAGTTCATTACTACCTGAAAAGGGCTACTACATTGTATGTGAGGAGGTCATCTGAAACTGATGACTTTTAAAGGTCACACACAAAATGAATTTTGCTTTGCTGAAAGACTCTATCCTTGGCACAGTAAAAATCTTATTTTAACAGCAGCTGTAAATGTTATGTAAGCAGAAATAAGAGATCTCAGCTATCTTTACCTACTTTCATTCTGCCATGAATTTACTTTTGATTCAATTGTGATACTCATTGACGGCAATGTTAAAAGTCGCTTTGCTCTGGATCATCATTTGAGTGACGAATTGATAGTTTCTATGATTTTGTTTCATTTTTAAAGTTTGTTTTAATAAATCTCCTGTTACATATATTCTGTGATAATGAAAAAGAATCATCTCCTTAGTTTGTAACACTGAGGAGCTTAAAGCCTGCAACATCTGTGGATGCTGCAGATTCAAAAATGGACAGATAGACTGCAAAACAGCACAATAGGAGACATTTTCTTAGTGTGTAATTTCATCAACTTCCCTGATTTTTTTCTCCCTAAGGCTATGTGAAATTAATGGAATGTCAGATCACACCTGACATACAAGCAAACACATACACAGTCTACTTCTTTACTTCCTTTGTGGTCCCACACATACAAACATTTTTGTTTTAGTGGATTCCAGGACTTAAATGCTTCCCACATAATAATGGAACTTAATCAGAACACCTAAATTAGAACCTTGTCTCCCTCTATAGTCAGCAGAGAACAACTGGCACTTTCAGAGAATGATTCAGATTTTTCCCATTATCTTCCTCACTCCTTTTTCAAGACCCATTGTGTAGCACAAATCTATACTAACAGACAGCACTGGTTAGACCTGGACCACCAAGTCAGGAGTCAGAAAATGTTCATCCATATTCATGTGCCACCTTGACAGGACACACAACATACAAAATCAAATCACCTCAAACGTGTTCCAGGGATGCTAAGTGCAGGATGTATGCTTTAGGTACTTACCAATGTTAGGAAGGAAGGAGGTACAAAAAGCAGAGGACAGATTAATTCAACTAAGAGATGTACTTCAAGTCCAACAAAATGCATACAGACTTTTAGACAAGCAAAAAAACTGCTGAAGCCTGCTGAAGGTGGAATATGATAATCATAAACCAGGAATGGCAAGGCCTAAGGAGTCATGTTTGCACCGCACTCAGCCATTCTGTTTCAGGGGCAGTATGCATTCACTGACATAAATGTACTTCCTGGGGTACAGGACGAATTTTACTTATAGAGTGAAAGATCCCCAATGACAAAAGACTTGGAACAGTGGATGATGTTTGATCTCTGTGATGGGGCTAAACTGGCTTGTAAAATGGTCAAGGAGCCACAACAGCCAGAGAACTACGTCCCAAACAGCTCTGAAATACGTAAGGCCATGTCTGGATCAAAACTACTCCAAAACATATCATACAGACAGTATAGTGTAAAAAGACTCAGGCATTACCTATGGATGCAGATTTCTCCAAAAACATCCAGAAGAAGCTTCTGTCAACTGGATATCATCCCACTTTGGAACATAAGGATGCTGCCTGTCCTTCCCTGGAGGATATTGCCTGAGCACACTTGCCCAGCCCACTTCGCTGTTTTGTTTGGCTCATGCCTTTCACTCTTTTGTCTGTTTGCCAATTCCCTTCCTTTCCTTCCTGTCCTATATTTGCTGCACTTGACTAAGAGCTGGCAACTCTGTGCCTTTCCAGGTGTTGCAATAAACCTGTTCCTGTTCTGCCAGTCTATCTCACTTTGAGGCTAAAACACAGCATCCCTACAGAATTCCTTGCTCACCTTATACTGAACAGTTTTTACTATAGATTCTCTGAAAGGCAGTGGTAACATTACCAAATGTCTTAGGTGCCCACTTCTGTGACAATCATGCCAAAGAAAAGTAGCTAAAGCACATTGCCCTGGTGACAAAAACTCTATGGAAATATCACTGAAATTCAAGTGAATTTTGAGCATTTCTCCCTACCTGCATTAAGAAAAACTTCGGCAAAGGCCACATGTGACTGCCACAACCTACAAAATATTAAGACTTTGGGTAACTATAAAGCTTACTGATATCTACAGGTCACAAATTGCCACAGAGTTGGATTCCATCAGCTTCCACTTTGTGGGTTTGCCTCTATTGGGTTAGAATGTTACTGTTGCAAAGCAGAAATGCCCAAATCTCAGTTGTTCACCTAAAGACTTGTAAGTAAGACAAAGAATTACAAACTTCCGGAGAATGCCTTATTCTATTTCCACTGTGATTTCTAAAGAAGTGTTTGGATACACTTTTGTTATGTACACAGAATTGAATTATGACTTTTTTGTATGCCTACTGATATTCATGCAATATATATCCTGCACCATGGAAAAATAGCGAATAGAGTCAAAATATGAACTCATCTTAAATGCCCAAAACTCTGCCTAAGGAAATGAACAGAACCTTCATTTTAATAGCACAAAATCTCTTTGTCTCCAAGAACCTCTGATCAAAGTTCTGCAGCTTGTACAGAAGTAAGTTAGAGACACAGAGAAGGGATCTTCATCTCAATTCAAATAGCTGGAAAGAAAGAAGTATACAATTTTTCAGTTCTCCTGCAAAGGCCAGAAAAATGGGACACACAGCCAATATTATATCCACCACACAAAAAAAATTTAACTGAAGGAAGTCTTGTAACTCATGGCAAAAAAAAAAAGGAAGAATTTTGCACTACCTTAGCATAAATTTGGTAGGTCCAAATGGAGTTGAAATGCTCTATTGCACCACTTAGTCATGTTAGGAGAGGAATATCTAACCCACAGAATGTGTAACAGGTCTATATAGACAGACATGTACCTATCTAGAGAATTATCTCTCAGAACAAACCCACAATTAAGAGTGATGCATAAAGGCACATCAGGGCTATAGAACTGGTTGCTTACAGTATTTCGTGGCTAAGTCTTTGCAGAGCATGCCATTAACATGTGAAGAACTTCATCCATGCATAAACAGAAAGTGGGTTCTCATCTCACACCTGAAATCAGAAGATCATATTCAAAATAAAATCTTGTATCTTTCTTTTGCTCTCAAACCAGCACTCACTGATCAAAATCAGTGCCCAAGGACAAGAGTAAATTAGAAGCTATCTTGCTCACTACCTTGAGAATTTATGTCATAGCTGCTAGTCAAAAATTCCTTTCAAAAGTTTTGGGAATAGAGCCGTCATACTGCATCTCCATGGAACAGACTTTTCAGTCTCAATTCCTAATTTCCCCTTTCCTCTCCTTCTTGAGCAAAAAGGAGTGCCTGAGAATTATGAAAGGATTATGTAGAGCCATTTAAATCTAATGCTTCTTGAAAAAATTTATGACAGTGACAACAGTGTAAAAAAAACCAAACAGGTTAACAGAGGCTTTGATGGAGGATTGCTTACTTTTGTATTGCAAACTTTGTGAACTACTTTGCACTTTGTAAACTACAAAATTTTTTGTCCAGCCATTTACAAACAATGTTAGCTATGCCCATGTGCACTTGCAATAACATAGATCTTTTGCCAAGAGTCCCAGTTTTCTGGTCAAAGGTTACTACAGTAAGGTTGAAGTGTGTAAAACATGGACAGCCTTGGTCATAGTCTTAGCCTCTCTTTTCCCTTCAATTGGCTAGCAAGGCAAAATACATCTATTTCACCTTCAGACTGTGATATTGCACTATCATTCTTAGCAATAGAATTTTTGGGACTATGTAATGTGACCTAAAACTTGCTTTTTTGACTTATTAAGCAGCACCTAAGAGCCAAGAAGTACAGATAGTTTAAATACAAAACAAAGCCTTAAGCCACAGGAACAACTGGAATGTCCATAACGCCCTCTGAATGACTGCCTGCTTTGTTCTGCACACTAACTGTAAAACAAAGGGAAAGACATTTTAAAGAGACTAAGAATCTGAAGAAGTATCCTGATGCATATTTCATACAACTAGGAAAACCAGGCTAACCACACAAAATACCTGCCAGATTGAGAGATACAAGGAAAAGATAGTGCAAGTGTGGGTATATCAACACTACTGTAGGTTAATTTTTTTTCAATATGCATGGTTTAGGTATTTAGAGTCACATCATTTGTCGTGCTTAATTTTGACAACTTTTTAATAATAGAGTGGGACTTAACTGCTGGATTTGCTGTTTAAAAACTAAAAGATCATTACTTGTTGTCTTGGAAATCTGGTTGTTTTATTGTTGAATTTTCTGTTTACTGTTATTCAAACTCCAAGTCATACAGATAAAATTTGGGTTTAGATTGACCTTTGTCTCATGTTTTGAATTTTGGATGTAAATTTGCACAATGTTTCAATCAACTGGAACAAAACAACAGTGGTAAAATGAAAATCTCAGTTGACCAAAGCTGCTCTATAATCATGCTGCTGTTCCCCTGGTTCCCACCTCCCCAGCTCTCAGCAGCGAGTTGGTCTGAAACACCCAGACTCCATATCCCAAACACCATCAGCTTCCCCATTATCTACCAGGTACACTATTTAGCAACTGCTTCACATTCCACTTCAATTTTTATCACATATAAAAGAGAAAAATAGCTGACAAATGTATAGTTTGGGTCAGGGTGCTTTTGATAAAGACAGCACAGAAATATTAATAAATTTCTGAGACTGCAGTAATTTTTGACAAACAAACCCCTTAATATCATGATCCCAATGTACTAAAAATGCAGAAAATCAACTTCTCAGTGAGTGTCGGACTTCCAGTGGCATAAAAAGAACCGAAAAGAACCACTTTGCCATCTCTCCAAATAGAACAGAAAAGTGGCTGCAAAGCCTGGCATACCAGCTCTGTCTCCGCCATCTCCTTAGACAATTAAAAGTGTTCAGGGAAGAGAGAGATGGAAATACAATACTTTCATATAGGAGTTAAAGGATATTCCTGTTTAGAAAGAAAAAAAGGAAGTAAAAACAGGAATAGACCTAGAAACACAAATAGCCTTTTAGATATAATTTTACTGCTACTATTATTAAGTGAAGAAAACACTCCTGTCATGAAAAGCAGTTTTTTGTTACTTCAGGAGAATTTAAATGGAGCTGCTGACCTCACATATATGGCTGGTTTTAAACCTGAATCATAAATGACAAGGGTATGCCTCAGGTTGGGAAGTGAGGTGGTGAAACTCTGTGAGAGTATCTCAGCTATGTTTAAGCCTGGATTTTATTTCATCAACCACTTACAATGTCATAACTCTTACTGCTTGCACCACTGATGCCTGTGAAAATACTCAGAAACCACTCCAGAGTAAAAAGCCACAGAGGAGCTATGGACCTTGTGGAAACATTTGCACATTTCACGAGTCACCTTCCACAAACTTAAGTTTTCTCTTATGATTTCTAAGACAAACTGCCAAACAGCTCCTACTTGCTGTGCAGAGGTGGAACTGTGGCAGTTGTATTGCCACTTCTAGTAACAGGATATAAGCTTTATATGGAGTTTTCAAAGCCTCAGAACTGAGGTTTATCCAGTCTGATTTGTGTGAACTTTGGTTCACATGGTTTAGCTGTGGATGGAATTTCTTCAGCTGGCCAGTTGTCAGTTATGTAATGTGTCTGATTTTTGTTTATTTGTGCAGAGTACAACTGTAGTTCTAAATGCATAGAAGTAAAAAAGACTTATCTTATGTTGAATTAGATATTGTTGTCTAATATAACAGAATCATAGAAACACTTAGGTTGGGAGGGACCTTAAAGTTCCAACCTTCCTGCCATGGGCAGGGACACCTTCCAATAGATCAAGATGCTCAAAGCCCCATCCAGCCTGGCCTTGAACACCTCTAGGGATGGGGCATCAACAACTTCTCTGGGCAACCTGCTGCAATGTCTCACCATCTTCCATTGTTTCACCACCCTCACACTGAAAAGAATTCTTCTCTGTATCCATTCAAAACATAACCCTGTAGAAAAATGTCTCATCTTTCTAACAAGCACGCTTCATATAGCGAAAGATCACAGTAAGGTCTCCCCAGAGCCTTCTCTTCTCCAACTCTCTCAGCCTTTCCTCACATGAGAGATGTCAATGCCCTCTGATTATTTTTGGAACCCTCCTCTGGAACAGCTCTAATGCGTCCAAGTCTTTCTTGGGCTGGACGCAGCACTCCAGGTGGGGTCTCCTGAGAACAGAGCAGAGAATCACCCTGCTCAACCTGGTGGCCATGCTTCTTTTTATTCTGCCCAGGTATGCCATATGGCATAAGACAAGAACTACAAGCCTGAGGTGACTGCACAGGCTTTCAGAAGTGGAGGCATCAGATGTGGTACAGGGAAGTATGGGCATGGGGCAGTAAGAGGTGGGGCACAGACTTGGCACTGGAGGGTCCACAGTTATGAACAACTCAACCATGGTCGGTTAAAGAAATGCAAACCTGAAGCCAGACAAAAATAGTTTTGGGATAACAGAAAGAACACAGTGTCTGATGTGCAAAACAGTCATACACAGTAAGTTCAGATGTAATGTGGAGCTGCAGATCAATAAAGAAAGAAAAAGCATGCTAACAAATATTAAAATTACCCTGAAACTAATTTTTGATGTAAGGATTTAGTGTGACTTTGGAGTCATGAAAATGCTTAGAAGTGTCTTGGATCCACACATATAATCTATAGCTGTTGAGACTGATTTTTAGCATAGGCACTGCATTCAGGGAGAGATCATAGATTAGACTGTATGACCCAACCTGCCACATTTCACAGATCAGGCCAGAATCCCACTTTGGATCCAAGTCTCCTCTCACAAAGTCTGCAGGAAGAAAATAGGAAAATCCCTGTATCTGCTCAACCTTAGTCACCCCTCCCTTCTCTAGATGTACATAATGTTTTCTCTAAATCATTTCTATTTTATGCCTATCACTACCATGTAACATTGCAGATCTAAGCTTTCATCTCTCCTTACTTTGCTAGCCAACATTACATTGATTAGCAGAGAAATAGAGATGCTTACAGAAGAACAGATTTCAGTTGTTTAATTTTTTTTTTTTTTAGAGTACAGAGCTGAACATGGTTTCAGCACAGCAAAGAGAAACCAACACACTTCTAACACCATTCCAGAACTGATTAAACCACGGGACATCAGTGACAGCAGGATGTGATGCCAAGAGGAGGTTTTAACTAGACTATTTCAGTAATAACTTGTTATTCATCTCCTCTCCACCTCTCACTTAAGAAATTCTTCACAGATCATTTAATACCTTAATCGGCTAACCACTATCATTACTGTTTTTCAGACCTCCACCCTTCCTTTTTTTAATGTTAAAATAAATGTAGCAATACAGATAGATATAGGAGTCTAAAGTAAAGGTTTTATTTATTATTTCAGTAAAAATTTAGACTTGTTAGACAGCATGTATCCAGTTAGGAGCTGAAGAAGTATAGTGGTGTCTATTCAATGACAGGCAGCAAATGGGAAGTGTGCTAAGGCATTTTCTCATCCTGCTCTGGGAGTAAGGAACCTCTTTGGGCACGCAGGAATATAGAAGCTCCAGTCCATGAGTGCTAGTCCCTCCCTTTCCCAAATGAACATGGGATGCAAAGGAGTGTCCAGCACAAATATCCTCACCATAAAAACAGTCATTTTGCATGATTCATATTATTAACATAATTAAAAGAGAGGTCTCTCTTCTGGATTAGCATGTAGGACATGATGAATATAATCATGTCCTATAATATAGCAGCTGGTCTGGAAAATGCAAACCCTAGTCAAGGTCAAGCAGGACAGGTGATGTATAATTTCCACCCTCCCCAACCTTTTCAAGGCCTTGTATGAATCACTATGCAATGGAAAGCACAGTTCAGGGAACCAGAAAATGTGAGCCACAACAAAAGAAGACCTAATCGCAACAGAGGAAAATATAGGGGGAATAATTGCCAAATTCATAAACAGCAAACAAATGGAATATCTCCAGTTGCTTCCATTTGTTACTAAAGAAACCTTACTTGCATCTAGAAATTTCACGTACAACTTGTACTCCTAAAAGTTCCCAATTCTCCTTCTATTCCCTTGGAATACATCTTCAAAATAAGGTATTGGCCAATAATGTCTATTACTTCTTTCCAGATGTTTTGCAAGGAAGGAATGGAAATAACCAAGATAAAAGAAGAAGCTGCTGGTTTGGTTAAAAGTGAAGGGGGCATTATATTCTTGTCTTTGAAATTTTGCAGCAAGAACAGTACATCATTAGTCAAGAAAAGGCAAACTAGAATTTTGTAGGACCTCACTTCAAAAAAATCAAAGGCAAATTTGGTGAAGACAGGAACCTAAATCAAAGTAGAACTGTGATTCTACCTTCTCATAAAGTGCATTCCCTGCAGTCCCTAAGTGACTATTTTCTTCTTAAATTTTACATCAATTAGCTGACATTCTGCTTATAGCATCAAAGTACTTTCATGCTTTGATAAATCACAGCTGTCAGTGGTCACTGCTCCTTGAATGAACCACATAGATATAAAAAAGGTAATTTTGCAGTGGGTTAGAAATCAGGAAAAAAATAACCTCACAAAAGCTACTGAAAAAGAAGGCAGAGTAGACATGAATTATGTTTGCTGAGGGTGTATCACATTATTCTTTTCTGTGGTTCCATCAATAGCTCAGGTCCATTCTCCATTTCTCTCAGAGCTCCCTACAGTTGCCAACTACAAATGATATTTTGGGGTTTGTTCATTTTAGGGCTTCTCTTTGTCCTTAGATACAAAAAATCAATTACAGAAAGACAAAACAAAATCACGGAATCATAGTATCATAAAATTGTTCAGGTTGGATAAGATCTTTAAGTTCACTGAGTACAACCATATACCTAAGAGCCACATCTACATGTCTTTTAAATACCTCCAGAGATGGTGACTGCACCACTTCCCTGGGCAGCCTGTTCCAGTGCTTGACAACGCTTTGAGTGAAAAATTTTTCCTGCTATCCAATCTACACCTCCCCTTGTGCAACTTGAGATTGTTTCTTCTTATCCTATTGCTTGTAACTTGTTTCAGGTAGTTGTAGGGAGCAATAAAGTCTCCCCTGAGCCTCCTTTTCTCCAGACTAAACAACCCCAGCTCCATCAGCAGCCCCTCATAGGACTTGTGCTCCCTTCACCAGCTCCACTGCCCTTCTCTGGACGCACTCCAGCACCTCAAAGTCTTTCTTCTAGTGATGAGCCCAGACCCGAACACATGACTCACAGTGTGGCCTCACCAGCGCTGAATACAGAAGAAAAATCACTGCCCTGGTCCTGCTGGCCACACTATTGCTGATACAGGCCAGGATGCCATTGGCCTTCTTGGCCACCTGGGCACACACTGGCTCATGTTCAGCTGCTGTCAACCAGCACCCCCAGGTCCTATTTTGCTGGGCAGCTTTCCATCCACTCTGCCCCCAGCCTGCAGCACTGCAGGGGGTTGTTGTGATCCCAGGGCAGGACCTGGCACTTGGTATTGTAGAACCTCATACAACTGGCCTTGGCCCATCGATCCAGCCTGTCCAGATCCCTCTGCAGAGTCCTCCCACCCTTCAGGAGATTAACACTCCCACCCACCAGTTTGGTGTCTTCTGCAAACTGAATGAAGCTGCACTCAGTCCTCTCGTCCAGATGATCGGTACGTATGTGAAACAGGCCTGGCCCAAATAACCAGTGCAGAAGAACACTTCCTGTGACTGGCTCCCAGCTGGATGTTACTCTGTTCACCAGCACTCTCTGGGCTCAGCCATCCAGCCAGGTTTTTACCTAGTGAAGAGTGCACCTGTCCAAGCCATGAGCAGCCAGCTTCTCCAGGAGAATGCGGTGGGAGACAGTAACAAGGGCTTTACTAATGTCCAGGCAGACATCTTCATCCACTACGCAGGTCACTTCGTCATAGAAGATCAGGTTGGTCAAACAGGACCTTTTGCAAACCCTTGCTGGCTGGGCCTGATGCCCTGGTTGTCCCATATGTGCTGCCTGATGCCACTTATGATGATCTGCTCCATGAAGAGGTCAGACTGACAGGCCTGTACTTCCCTGGATCTCCACATCACAGAAGGATGTGTAGGGCTATTACTGCTACTTGTCAGCAGAATGCTTCCACACTATATGTTTTCCCTGAATACTTGGGGAAGTGGCAGGTAGATGCAAATGGCAGATGAAATGTCTACCTGCCCAGCACCCTTTTTGTGGATGATGGATGCTTGTGTATTCTTTGTCTAATCAAAACACTTTGCAAGCTACAAGCAATCAATGCTTCCTTCAGCATTTGTAAATTTTTGATAATAAGCTTCTAACATTCAGACACTCTGCTTCCACTTTTTTCTCTGGGCTCTGCTAGAACTCAAATTAACATTTTAGTTAACCTGCTAATCTCTTAGCACCAACACAACAGGCCACATTAAACAAACAACAGATGGATATGTGAGAGATGCAATGGCTACATGATGTGAAATACACTGTAATCAGCAATGACTTGCATTGATTTTTAGTAACATTCCTTCCACAGTCATTCAAGTTTCCTCACACAGACACATTAAGTTCTCAAGAATGAATTTAAATCCAGCTCAGTGTTTTCCATACAGAATTGTGGGGGTTTGATATACAACACTGTACATTTTACTTTAAGCAGTTCATCCTACTGTAGACTACCTGATGAAAAAATTCCCTTTGTTTCAGTCTTTGCCTACTGGATTATCTGAAGGACATTATTCATATTAGGTTCTCCTCTTTCAAAAAATCCACCTTTATTTTAATTTAGTACCATTCCAACGAAGCTCAGAAGCCACCAAAGAAATCCTACCTTTGTACTTAGGTGTCCTGGGAGAAACTGCTACCACCAAAGAGGAACAGATGTCTTTCCCTGCCATGGATAGTTTTGTTGTTTTTTTTTTTTTTTTTTTTAATGTGCCTGCCTTAGCATTGTAAACTATTAATATTACCTATTATATCTAAGGAGATTTTGGATCAGTGGTTTGCAGTGTCCCTGGCACAGCACCCAGGGAGGGCAGCTGTACTGTTTGTACAAGGTGTCTTGCTGCAACCCAGTGGTGAAATGTTCTCTGTAGATGCTTCTTATTTACCCTGTCCTCAAGACCACAGCCAGTCACCCACTGGTGTATGAACACATCCTGTGAGAATGTTCGTGCAAGGGAAAGCAAAGAAGAGAACGGCAGAGATTCAGCTTGCAGGCAGAGAAACAACCAGGTGGAGCTCACCGAAAAAGTCATCTTCTCTTTGCATATTCTGGAATACTCCTCAGTAGACAAGGCAAATGGAGCCAGCCACTGCCCTGGCTCAACTGGGTAAAGTAGTATCTGAAATCCAGGTATTACATTAGGATTATTCTTTACCCAGACAAGGTGCACCAAATCAGTCACAGCTTTGGAGACTCCTAAAGCAAACATGTTGAGAGTTGGTTGTTAATTGTCAGTTCAGTTTGCTACTGTCTAGAGGACTGCAACCTTTTTTATTCAGTGAGAAATGACAGATCCACTGCTAAAGCACATACCAGTGCAAAAATGACACTATTAGTTCATCAGTCTAGGTTTCCACTTCATCTCAAAATCCTTTCTACAGAAGAAGGTGGCAAATGGCTAACAGAAGCTTATCATTTATAATCACTAAATTAGCATTCAGCTAAATTCTAGGTGCTGGCCTATGTGCACAGGAATCCTCTGGAGACTGTCCCAGGGAAAGCAAAATAGCAGCCTGGTAAGAACTCCTAAGATTCTGAGATTCTTCTAGATGTATTCAAGGGGGGGAAAAACCCATAAATCTAATCATTAAGCATCGATATCAAAAGCCTCCATGTAAAAATGAAACTATCTTCAAACTGAAAAATGTATCTGAGGTAGGGAACATTTGCACAAGCATTGCCTAGGCTTTGCTGGGATGGCAATAGTGATTGGCATATCTCCCAGTTATTTTGGACATGTCAGGACAGTAAAACTGGGATCTAAGTACTACTGAAATTACTACCATGGTCACAGAAACAGATCTGGAGTATTTTTTGTAATGCCATGGTGAAGCATGGAAATCACAACTTAATCTTATGTGCACACAAATACAGCTAGCTCAAGATGTAGTGCCAGAAATCTCAAATTCAATTCTCTCTTCCTGTGACTGTGTCCCTTCCTACGGCAGTTCATTACACAGATTCTAGTGACATTTTTATTGATTCAGAGACAAAGGATTAGTGACAGACTGCTACAAATTCTTCTGTCCCTGACGTGTAATTATTCCTGAAACAAACTAATAGCTTTCATTTATCTGGAATAAAACTTTCAAGAAAAAAAACCTCAATCACTTAAAATGTGCCTGTTAGTCCATCTTCTTTTTTCTGTTATAATTAAGAGATAACATCAGTGGAAGTGAGACTTGTTGTGGGACCAACTACAAGATATATAGGATAGCATTGATCACAAACTTCAAAACAAAGTAGTTATTTTCAACATGAGTGGTCAGTTTTTGACAATAGTTTGCTGTTAAATCTTTAACTGTCCTCCTGCCTTCTTTATTTCTTGTTCATCTTCCAGAACAGACTCAAAGCTAAAATAACTGGATAACGTAATACAATTAACTTCCAAACTATAAAATAAATCTCAAAATAAATCAGACTTTTTTCTTCCCCCAGTAAAGGCTCCACTCTCTTTTAAAAGTTTGGGGGTTTTTCACACTGAAAACTTAAGGGTATGACTCATAACACATATTTTTTAGTAGAGTTTCACTGGAGTACTAAACTAATTTGGAATGCTTAATAACACCAATTACACAAAACCAGATGCTTAAGTGACCATTATTTCATAAACACTCGTTTTAGTTTCCCACAGAATGTAGGTATCTAATATAGTTTTCAGACAGAAAAGACTATCTTTAATCTAGTACATAGAAAAAATTGCAAGTATGTAGCAGCATTCTGAGAACAAGTGATCAAAGGGAATAATATTGGTAGAATAGGCAGGCTATTCCCTTGTCAGGATTTTAGATGAGGTAGCTTTATTTGAAAAAAACAAAAACAGGGTAAAAAGTGCTTTTTTTTTTCATCTTTATAGCAATTTTGCCCTGACACCTTGCATTTTTCAACCTGTTGTATGTTTTGATACTTGAATCTGCTTCTGATAGAATCATGTGAAGGGACTTTCCATGTTAAAATAGCACTTTAGGCACTCAACTAAACAAGCTAGCATGGAAGAACAATACCAAGAAGTAAGCTAAATAATTGCAGAACACAGGAGAGGGAGCCTTTGTAACTTCTCCAGATTGCAGTATTTGGCAGCCAGGCTGATAGGAAAAGATTTTTGGGTTTTTTTTGTCCTATGTGACATTCATAGAAATTGACCCTGAATATAAGGGCCAAAAAAGTGATGGTGTCTTTTTTCTAAAGATATTAGCTGAATGTAGAATACTTTGTATTGCAACATATTTTTACTACTACTGCAAAACATGCACAAAATAAAATTTGTTCAAGAAAGTAGAGAAGGCATCTACAATGTGCAGTGATAGAGCAAAGTAAAATTGCTTCTATGAGGAAAGAATCATCAGACTGGGCAAATAACAAAGGCATCTAATAGCTTACATGCATACCATGTAGTGAGTTAATCTTCTATTGCTTCCCTCATTAGTATGTACAGACATACAGAAAACCTAGATGCCTAGAGAAAAATCATCATACATCTCCCATACAAATAAAATGTAAAAATAGAAATATTTCTTGGATGTTGTAATTGTGCCAGATCTTGCTAAAATTAATTCTGGAAGGATCAGACAAAAAAAGGAAGAAAAAAAGAAACCCACTGCATTTGTTAACAGACTCCAACCTAAAGGAAAAAAACAATAAGCACAGCACAAAGATAAACTTCAATAGAAAATATAAACCAAAAGAATTCTACATTTTCATGGAACAGGTGACTTTTCCAATCTGTTTTTTACAGGTCTACAAGTTTGATCTACATAAGGAGCTAAGCCATATTAGGAAAACACTGCAAAGGACATATATATTTTTGAAATGTACAGCTTAACAACATTAAAATAATTTAATGTAGAGACAGTTTTAAAATACTTTTTTCTGTATCCAAAGATGTATCTCTAGTTCAGCTTCAAAATAAGAGAAATGCAATCAGGAAAAAAATAAAAGCATTAACAAGCATCTTTCTATGTTTAGATTGGAAGAAACTTGATGAAACTGATTACAACCTTGAATTTAATTTGGGTTTTGCTGAATAATGAATTCTTCTTTTCCTTCTCTAGTTGTCATTTTTTACAGCACAGCTTGTTACAGACTTTAATATACTTGCCTTGCCAAAAGCATAGCAGGTGTTTAACAAATAATCACACATACTCGATGTTAATTCTTTTTGGAGTTTCAGTAGAGTTGGAGATGCAGAAAGTGTTCTGTGCTTGTGGAGGTTTTATCCTTCACTGGTACTGTAATCAGAACTCTTCCAAACTAAGGCTAGCTGACTTATTCCAAGGCAAGCTTGTACTTCTTACCTTTTGAAAACTTTATTGAATTCAGCTGATTTTTCTTCCATAAACAGTAACACAACTCCAGCCTACTATCAAACCTGACTTACTTGATAGCTACAAGGCATACAGTTTAGTCTTTACATTTTAGTTTTGGTAACATTTTTTTGTATTAAAATATCATCAGGTACAATAATGTTCCTTACCAAGTAAATACTTTAACATGTTTCCTTAAACATCAAGGTAAGTTTCTGGTTTTTTACAGCCACAAAGGATACACGTATTAGCTAATCCTAACACCTGGCAATACAGTACAATCAAGAGTGCTTGTTAAGTGCATTTTAGGCAGCTGAATGGAATCGCAGTCATTGAAAGGACTACGACATTTAAATCATGGTAACTGTGCACTGGAATACAGTGACCGTGAAAATGCCACAGGGAATATATGCCTTGAACAATTTTCCCTGAGAGCAAATTAATTCACCACATGGCACCTTCAAGTGTAAGAGGTAGCTCATATCATTGCATTGTCACGCTCATCTCTTAGCATGATAAGTGAAGAGCACAGGAAGATTACGAAAGGTGACACCCTTCCCACTGTCCAGATGATCATGAACTGCAACTTTCTTTTCAGCAATAAGCTGCTGCCATTCAACAGTCAGTAGATGATAGAATGCTGAAACAGTTGACATTATAATTTGCTATCTCAGATAATGCCAACAGGAGGCAAAAACAGCAGCACCAACAAAACAACAAATGCTCTGAATTTATTCGTGGCAGATGTTAACTTTCTCTGTTGGAATAACAAATATGAAGCATCTTCCCATCTGTATCAGACATCAGTTTAGATATCAGACTATGATTCCTGGGAAGCTGTGCCAAGTAAAGGAGGCTCCAGTTGCAACAGAAAGGCACTCTTTGACTCCTTGTCAGCTGTATCTCAAATTGTACTTTAAGGGATGCTGACCAACATGCTTGCAACGCTGTATTAGAGGACACTGCTTCTTGAATGTTCAGCCTGACAACTAGAGCTGACAATGAAAGAATTGGATCTGAGCACACGACTTACCAGAAGACACAGTAAATATTTATTCTGATTTCTTCACCCACACAACTGCAAATTTTATCTTCGATGGTTTCTCCTTGCCTGTGAAAGTCCCTTCCCTCAACTTGCAGCTTTCCCCACAACTGCTTTTGAGGGTTTCATCTTTAGCTAATGGGGTACCATTTTAAGGATGAGCTGTTCAGAAACAAAAGTTCTCTTTATCCATCTGTGGGTGCATATTCATCTCTAGGAACAGAGGCCCTCCTCTTCTCTGGCAGCGAGAGGGTCCTCATCTCCTTCAAAACAAAAGTTCTTTTCACCTGTCTGTAGGTGCATCTTTATCTCTAGGCACAGAGGCCCCCTTCTTCTCTGGCAGCAAGAGGGCCCTCATCACCTTCAACTGAAAAGGCACAAAGGCCTTCCTCTGGGAGCGAGAGAGTCTACATCACTTTCAACTCTTTCTGTTAAAACTTCTCATTAAATCACAGCTACTTCAGTAGTTGCTTAATGCAGCACAGGTACTTCTACCCATGGTTGTAGTTTGAACGCTCTGCCTCCCTCCACCATGCTTCATGGTATTACAATGGGTACACTGATGATATATTATAGTCCATCACCACAGCCTTACAACAGAATTTCAGCTTCCAGGAGAAGCATCTCCTCTTTCTCCTCTCTCAGGGTTCCAGCTCCTCCTTCTTCGCTGACTTTGGTGTCTCTGTGCTGTTTATTTCACGTGCCTTCATCTGTCCTTTTTCTCTGACTTGGGAGAGGATTGATGTCTGCAGGCTTCATCTGTTCTGAAGAAATCTTACAGCACTAAAAGAGTTAATCTCACCTGGCCTTGCAGCTGGAATCTGCTTATCTCTCCTTGCCAGGCTGCTCCCTGTCCGGAGCAGCTGAGGGAACCTGGCCCAGCCGAAACAGGGCTGGGGGGGCCGGGCCGAGCCGCAGATGGAACAGGGCTGCTGTCTCCTGGCCAGCCCGGCTGGGCCGTGCCGAGCAGGGCCCGGCCCCGCTGGGCCGTGCCCCAGGCCCCCCCCAGTTACCTGTCCGAAAGCCAGAAGTCAGAGAGAGCTTCCCAGCCTTTGCTCATTATTAAATGTACATCACAGAGGCGTATCAAGTTTCTTAAGTGGCTTAAAGAAGTTGTCAATATTCAAACTAGCCAGTTGATTGGTTAGGTCAGGTCTAGAGGAAGCTGTCAGCACCTCTTTACAAAAAGATCACTTCTGAGGCTGAAGGAGTCTTCCTTAAAAAACTCAAACTATGCTAACCCATGACAGATAGTCAATGCAGTTGCAAAAGAATGAACTGCCTAAAACACACCTTTATATAGTTATCAGCCTTATGCAGGCTTGGGCCATTATAACTTCCTACGTGTATTAGGACATGCAGGTCTTGCTTCAGAATCAGATCATCAATACCTTACCAAAGTAAGGTAAGGTTGATTCTCTTCAAAGGTTTATTGTGCACACCTTACATTCACTCAAACTTTCTAATGCATGCTAAGTCAGAGAAAAAAACTAAGACCCAAATGTAATACATTGCTCTGGAAGTCAGAGCTGGCTGAGTACTCTTTATTGAAATGGCTTGTTTTTACCAGGTGAGTCTTTTTCTTATTGTCACTTCTCAACCATGCATGATAAGCATGTGGGTGGGCACGTAGCATCCTGTAACCTCATTTAAAACAAAAACAGCAATCCATATGAAAATAAAGGTCCTCATGAAATGCAACTTGGCCAGAGAAGCATTAGAGAACCATTTCTGAATTCTTAAGTGTGACAAGGAGCATGATTTCAACACAAGGGCTCACACCACTGCATCTATCATGCCATGCTGACCACAATTAATCAGCTTAATAAGGAGCAGCAAGCAGTTCAGAAAGAATGTGAAAAAAACAATGTCTTTAGCATAGTAAAAAGCAACTGCTGGCACAGTATCAATTTTCAGAAAATTTTCTAAGTGGCAACTCCCCAGTTGTTTTGCTACTGTAAGATACTGTATACATGTTTAATAACCTTCTGCTGGTGTGCTGCCCTTTCTGTGTCATGGTAGCAGTGGCTGGGAAAGAGGTAAGAACAGCAGAGCTAGACAAGGGCCTCCAGTCCTACAACCACTCAGCAGCAGGAATCTGAGTAGCTATTTAACAATGAAGCCTCTTTTGAGATCCTGGCAATACAAAATTCTACATGAATCTTTGTATGTTACAAGTGCAAAAATGTATATTCATTACGATTTTTCTTGGAAATTGCCATCAATATGATGCATTTCCATTCCCGGGGACTGTGTGCAGCTATATAGCAGTCTCTAAGAACTCCCTCATGTCAACTTCATAGTCTGGACGATTACACAACCCAGTGCCCATGGCTCATACTGCTGTTTACTAATAGAGACAGCATTCCTTCATCTAAGGTTATACATATTTTTCATATCACTTCCTTACCTCCTGGCTGGCCTACTTTTCTGTCAGAAGGCCCCTGGAGCTCCAGGTGCTGCCGAAGTTGCTTGAATTGTTCCTGATGTACTGAGATTGCATACATTTACTTCAGGAGCGCTAAATCAACTTACTGGGATCAGGTTTCTACTACTCTATTAATTAAGATTGTGTAAAATTAAATCTTTTACAAAAATATATTAAGAGTCTGATTTCTATCATATCTAAGCTTATTAGTTTCAAGCTGACAGTTTGTCAACTTGACACGTTGTTTAGCATTAACTTCATTTAATACTTTTAACATCATGCATCACTTACAAGCTCATTTACACCGATCAATACAAGAGGCCAAAATCCTGGGTCCTCTTGTTCAACCTTTTAAGAAATATTGGCATGCCAGTTTTCTTTTAGATCTCTTGGATTTCCTAACACCTTCCAGATTTATCGGAAGAACCATTCAATCTCCTATTTAAAACTCCTGTACGTAAATTACCTTGGCCAGATGATTGTAAAATATTTCATTTTAGCATAGGTTCTTTCAAATATTTCTGAGTTATTATTGGAGTAGGATGTGTTATCATTATAAACTAAATAAATCAAGCCACACTTTTTTCAGCTATAAACAAGAAATAACATTGAGTATTTCTACTTTCTCATCCATAAAACTGGCAATTTGTCCACCTCCATCTAGTACCAGTTAACACTAACTGGAGTTAGATAATAGATGTCAATACTATTAAAATAGAATAGATCATAAATAACTTAGAATACATGACACTAGATGGAGCTTCATTTCTTGCTTTAATTTTTATCTAACATTTAAATGAAGCAGTAATGTTTATCTGGCTTGACTACTTATTTTAAAACACTTATTCTTCTAACCCATAACTCCAGAGGAGAGTCATGTGACATCTCCCTGACACTGCTACCCAGTCTGTCCTGGCCACTCCATCTGCACAAGTCATTCTGCCTCCTCATCTCTAACCTCAGTAATACTCAGAAGCAATAATATGAAGCACTTTTCTGGATGTAGTTAAAAGGGATTTTAACCTGTGCTATGTTACACTACACCATGTGCAGTTTACTTGTACCACAGAAACACCATTTTTAGGTGAAACCAGTAATTTATTGGTTTATAATATTAACATTCCAACCAAGCAGTTATTATTTCAGACATAACCATTACAGAAAAAGCAAGGAAGAACAAAAAAGAAAATTCCATTGGTAAATTCTCAAAATTCTACAATTAAAATTGCTAGACACATACATACACACACACACTCCTACTATCTCTACTGTTACACCAACCAATTACTGCTCCAATCCTCCTCATGAAGAAGAAGAGGAGAACCAGCAGAGGAGGATATTGATATTGATGGTGGGGTTTCTCTTCTCATTTCAGAATGTGGCAAGCATTTGACTGTCAATTTTTTTACATCAATTTGTGCTACACTTTGCTATTTTTTCATGGTCCATAATTCAAGATCTTTCTTAAATGTACTATACATACTGTGTTTTATATGTTTTGAGTATTTGGGTTTTATTCTGTTAATAATGGTTTTACTGAGCTCCCAAGATTGCTTTACTTTAATGAGCTATAACTGACCACTGGTGATTTGTTTATAGCCTCTGGTATTTTCCTGTTCTTGTACCATCAAGGCCTCTGCTGCCATCCTTAACTTGTACTCCAATTCACTACATTATTATTCTAGGGTCATAGACAGTTCACTGTACACAGAACTGCTTGGTATTGCTACCTGTAATTTGCAGAAAGACATCAAAATTACTGTACAACTACACAAGTGCATAATGACAGTTTAAGCTTAACAAGTTACATAATAGTTACCTGCTTGTCAAACCATTGCTGGTTTAGCCAAACAAGCTAAAATAAAACTCTATATAGGGCAGAAGAGTCTAGACTAAACACGGCAAGCCATAGTCCAGAAGCTTTCCAAAGTAAATAAAAAGGCTGCAGTCTGTTACTAGCAATGGCAGCACTGTATTTAATGGGCTATTCAACCACACCCCATCTTCATTTACTGAATCACATGTTGTGAATGAGTGCTTTAGATGGTTCAATCACCAGCAAATGTATTGGCAAAAGCAGGTTTGTTATGTATGTGAAAGTGTGACAATGTTCATTGGCAAGGTTTGCTCTACTACTTACAAGATGGTTAAAGCACACAGAAAAATTGGACTAAAATCTAAAATCAATCAATCTAAAGCTAAAATCAACCAAAAATTATCTGTGTGGACACTGGGGATGGAAAAGGGTAAGGTAAGGATAAAAAGGATAAGGGAGACCCTCTCACCATGTCACAAAGTTCAGAACGGAGCCCCTTGCCAAACCAAGCCCTAGATTTCCCAGTTTAGGCCTAAAGGTTTTAACACATAACAGCATTTAATCAATAGCCTAATTTAAACAGTTCAACAAAAGATCCAACAGAATTTACTATAGGCAGAACAATAACTCACCTACAGGCCAAATCTAGCTATGAATCTAAAGTATTTCAGACTCTAGGAGAGCAACATTCATAGGACATTTGCTATAGGATATTCACACTTGCATACACACAGACCTAAATGAGTGCATACAAGGTATACTTATGAAAAATTCCCCTTTCATTCAGTGAAGCAACTCATGTCAGATGCCTTTGCATCCTCCCCATCAAGGAATGGAGCTGTCAGCCCAGGCTCTGATCTTTGCTGGCAGTCCTCCAAGTACAGGAAACTTGAAAGTTTACTGGCTCTGAGAGGCCCCACTCAGAGGCAGTTTTCTGGTCACAGCCCATTGCAGACTAGGAGAGTTCAAAGGATCTCACTTAGGACTGCTGTTTATCGGGTCACAAGAGAGTTAGCTTTGGTCATGGTAATTTTCCATCCTGGCTGCAATTCAGGTTGGTAACTTTCAAAGAAAGTTCAATTACAAAACTGTTGTTCCACCTGGGTTGTTCCTCAGGCAAGAAAAATAATTTTCCAAGGCTGTTTGTTAAAAAACAGGAGCTCATTACACAGCATAGGTTCAGGGGAGCAGACAGCGTTTCTGATCAACTCCAGAGGAGCTGAGCCCAGGTCCTGTTCATCAACGCTGAGGCCTAACGAGCATTTCTGAGGTCCTAGCAGCCTTAAGAAGTGGTGGGGATGTGCCACCACATCACAGAATCACAGAATGGGTCAAGTTGAAAGGGACCACAGTGGGTCATCTGGTCCAACTTAGAGCATCTCAGAGCACACAGCACAGGATTGTGTCCAGA
This sequence comes from Dicrurus megarhynchus, assembly GCA_013399195.1. Lineage (NCBI taxonomy): Eukaryota > Metazoa > Chordata > Aves > Passeriformes > Dicruridae > Dicrurus > Dicrurus megarhynchus. The sequence goes on from VXAD01006416.1 coordinate 1,076,141, forward strand.
CAGTTCTTGAATACCTCCCGTGAGGGAGACTCCACAAACTCTCTGGGCAATCTGTTCCAGTGCTCAGTCACCCACACAGTAAAGTTCCTCCTTCAGGTGGAACTTCCTGATCATCACTTTTTGCCTATTGCCTCTTGTGACATTACTTGGCACCACCGAGAACGGCCGGGCTCCATCCTCTTGGCACCCTCCCTTCAGATACTTGTAGACATTGACGAGGGCCCCTCTCTATTGTCTCTTCTCAAGGCTGAACAGGCCTGGTTCCCTCAGCCTCTCCTCATAAAAGGGATGCTTCAGACCCTCATCATCTTCATCACCCACTGCTGGACTCTCTCCTCCAACACTACCCTGCGGTCTCTATTTCTTTTGCATCTTCTCAATGCTATCTCAACTTTTAGCATCTTCAAGCACCTAATTAGAAATATTCCACAGACCAGTTATTAGTGATTTTTACTAAACTAAGCCTAGAAAAAAACAAACCACTCAACTTTTAAAGGTCATACTCTAGTATGCTGCCAGGCAAGTAGAGGCTTCTCAACTCCATTATCAAGATGCCAACTGATCTCTGTCACCCATACAATGGAAACTGTACTGCTCCTCAGTTCTGGTGAGAGAGCACATCATCGGAATGCACTATCAGTGACGAAATAACAGTGGTTGCTGTAGGTAATAAGGGAAAAAAGATGTATAAGGCAGTTAAGTAAGGGCTGAGCCTGTTGTGTATCTGGCCAATTCACAGTGTACAGTTATGCCCTATATTGTAAGTTGATTGCTCCAGCCCTCTCCCACAAAGGTCAATCTGCATTCAAGTGCAGAAGAAACAGCTTTCCACAGTACAGAATTGCAAAGGGAGTATACACAATGAAGAGGAGTGGCAGGGAAGGTTATTGATAGCAATCAGTGAGCAGCAGAGGCAGAGAGCACTTTGAAAGACCCTTCACAACACACATCCAGCATCCCCCATCTCTGCGCTGCATAGAGACAGGACAGTACCAGGGCAAAAGGAGAAAACACACTATCAGAAGACTCCTTATCTGCCAAGAATAGCAAGAACACCTTTGAAACCTGCCCAACTACCTCAACTATGAGTCAACTTAGAGGCCTATTGACTCATTTATCTGCAAGCCAACCTTGAAAACCCAGAATTTCCAATCACAGCCAGAGATGTCTTGCTACCTCAGGGGAAGATGCCTGGCAGTGATACCTACTGCCTTTAATACTATATTGGAGAAGTCTACTTGCTTCCCAGATGCACACAGGAGCATTAGTGAGAGATTCCTATACTGCTATCTGCGTTTACAGAGCACACAATGCCCAGCAGAAGCATCACCTTCCTCACTCCCTTTAGACTCCCACAAGCACACACCTGCCAAGGACTCTGCACTTAGCCATGGAGCAACACAGCCCACCCTGCCAGAAATGCACAGAAAGCCTATTCTGGGCCAATTTGCCTTCACAGACAAGATAAGGAGATAAACCTCTGCCAACAGCCAGCCACTCCAAGGAGTAACAGATGGTCACTCCACAGGCAAGAGGCTTTCACTAGCAATCCAAAACTGGGGGCAAAGGAATCACAGCCAGCTCCTGTACTCTCTCTGCTAGCCAGCCTTCCCAAAGGGGAAGCACAGTATGGGAACTAAAGGTGACTGTTGGACGGCTGCACTATTAACACCAGCATTTAGAGCCTGTACAAGCATGGCACCATTCAGCCACTCTCTTTTCAAGCCTCACATTACTATCAAGAGTGCCAGATGTTAGAGAGGGATGCATTGGCATAGCAGCCTTTTAAAGATGAACTACCCTACTAAAGGAGCTAATACTTTTTCTAGAGGCATTGTAAATGGAAGAAGAAAAGAGGTGCTTCAAAGTGATTTTGTCATTTTATGCATTAAGTTCAGAGAGACAACTCAAGATATCTAACCAAGAAGGTGACTAGGCATTATTTTCAGTATCCCAGCAATATTATTAACTTACTTAGTGCACATTGCAGCAGAAATTACAAAAAGGCAAGGATGTTTCATAAAGAGTAGGCTGAGGCCACTGTGATGAAAACTATAAAAAAAGACACTGTTTGTGGACAATTGCAGGTGTTGCTGGGAGTATGCAGGTTACACATAGGATTCTTGGTTTACTCTGCTTAAGGATTTGCTTTCAGATATTCCACCATGGGACACCACCAGAACCAGTTACAAGTATTCCAATGGAAAGGAGGGCTTGGTATACTCCCTCCTTGCCAAATACCTGAACAGAATTCTATGTCTGATGGTAAAACGATGGTGTGCCCTGGCAGCCAGGAGAGCCAATCAAGTCCTAAAGTGCATCAGGCACAGCATCACCAGCCAGGCAAGGGAGGGGATTGTCCCACTCTGCTCTGCACTGGGGCAGCCTCACCTTGAATAATGTGCACAGTTTTGGGCACAGCAATGTAAGAAAGACCCTAAGCTATTAGAATGCCCCCAGGAGGCAACGAGGATGGTGAAGGGCCTTGAGGGGAAGCTGTATGAGGAGCAGATGAGGTCACGTGGTCTGTTCAGCCTGCAGGAGATTGAGGGGGGACCTCATTGCAGTTACAACTTCCTCGTGAGTGCAAGCAGGACAGACACCAATGTCTCCACTGTCATGACCAGTGACAGGACCCAAGGGAATGGCCTGAAGTTGTGTCAGGGGAGGTTTAGGTTGGATATTAGAAAAAAGGTTCTTCACCCAGAGGGGGGGTGGGCACTAGAAGGGGCTCCCCAGGAAAGTTATCACAGCACCAAGCCTAACAGAGTTCAAGAAGCATTTGGACAACACTCTCAGGCACACGGTGTGACTCTTGGGGTATCCCACACAGAGCCAGGAGTTGGACTTGATGATCCTTATGGGTCCCCTCCAACTCAGCATATTCTACGATTCTATGACCTGTCAAGACTCTGGTGGGAAAGTATGGCCACATCATGTACTACACAATGCATAGGCTAAATACAAGCATAAGAATGATGCCTACTGAAGCAGCAGCACATAGATATCTACAATCAAATTATGTAAGTAAGTATAAGTTCTCTGAGACAGTACAAGACTAGTTGATACAAACAGCAAATTAAAATGTTAATTCTAAATTAGAAGTAAAATATGATTATTAATAAAAGCAATAACAAAGGAGAGTGATGTGTAGGAAGGAAAAAGACAGCATAGAGCAATCAGCACTTGTAAAAACATTCATTGCAATCCCTGAAAAGGTACAGAACTCAAGTCCTTCTGTCCCTGGTAAATGCTGTTTAGCACAATCTAGTGTGTTTCTAAATGTCTCAATGGAACTGAAATGAAAACATACATTTCTAAAGAAGCACTGGATATCACTGATCAGAGACTTTGACTTACAGCAGAGCAGCCTCCATGTTATTAGGTTTCTGTGAGATTTCAGTATAACAGCAGCTACTCCTTTATACTACGCACTAATGGCTGGTATCCTGCTGATTCACAATGCTGCTGCGGTGATAATGAAGCATTTGCCAGCTAGAAAGTTACAAAAGCATGAACAATTAATACCCATGAGAGTTATTACATATACATGGTTTGTTAGAGGGGGAAAAAAAGGGAAGAAACAATAAAAATGCTGGGAGACTGCTGGTCAAAATGGTATAACTTCTGGAATGGGGGAAATTTAGTCCAAGCCACCCTGCTTTCCCACCAAACCACCCTGCTTGTCAGCATGTGCTTTTACGCATGACAGCTTAAAGAAACAACATTACCACAGAATGTGACTCCCTCCCTGCCTTCTTTAAATTTGATCAATGATTCTGAGAGATTTTATCTTTTGTACAGCAAACAATTATGGTTGAGGTATCAATTGTTCAGAAATCCCTAATAAATTGAAATGTGTGGGTTTTTTCAATGATTTGCATCTTGATTGACGTTACAAATCCCTGTTTTGTTACTTAAAAAAAATAAACCAAAACTCTTCCAACATGCAGCACTGAACCACCAATCTGTTGGAAATAAAGCTTCTCAACTTTCAGTTAGATCTGATGAGTAAAGCAATAGCCTCAAGTGTATTTCAAGCCACAAAGTGAAAAATAGAAGCTGGGAATTAAGAATTTCCACTTGGCAGATCTATACCTGTTACCAAACAAGTTATATTTCTTTAAGAAGTCTATGCAGCACTGGGGGAAGATGTTGGAAAATTCTTTTAACTTTAGCACAATAGTGTATGATCCCTGTTTTGTGGTAAATCTTTCGTTTTGTACCATACAGTGATTAGTACAAATACCAGAGATTAATGTGGCCTTGTGTTAACTCCCTAAATTTCTGACTAATAAGACTAATAAGTCTTGCGCCAGCTAATGCTTCCTTATTTATTTATATTACTGATTAATATGTGCTAGCAGATGTCTTAGTTTTGAGAACAAGGATTTTATGTCAGAACAAAGAATGGTAAGAGAAGTACACTATGCCCTGACCACATATTTGACACACTCTCAAGGAGATAAGATTCATCAGAAGATCCAGAAACATAGCCAGTAAGTCCCTGGAAATAATTAGCATTATTATGCATATATTATATGCATATATTCAGGAAATGTGATTAACACGTATTAATTTGAGGAATATAACCTGGTCTGTTAGGTTACCAGGTATGCATGCTTTGAGGAGAACTCCCCACACATCCAGCACCACTAAAAAAGTAATGTTGACTTTCTAACCTAGTAAATTGGTTGGAGAGTTTATTTCCTGGTTTTCAGTGACATGCCTAGATACTGGCTCAAATGCACAAGTAAAGGACCATACAGAAACCTGGCCAAAGATTCAAACACTGTATCACTTTTTACCTTTTTATCTCCTTCATTTATGAATATTTGTCTAACCAAATGAGTGCCTGTGCCGTACATTCACATTAACGCCCCTGCTACTCCTTTTGTAATACCTCCTTGTCACCAACAAGGAGCATCCATTCTTAGGAGTTTTTCAGTCTGCTGTGGAAAGCAGAATGTCATACCAGTTTTACAGCTTTTCTCTCACTTCAGTTTACCCAAACTACTTTGGGACACCTGAAGGGGCCTCCCACCTGAGTGCAACTGACAATACTGTTATCGGATTGACTTGGGCAGGGATTGTCTGCTTCTTTCAATTAAGAAAGGGTTTAGGAAGCCTGAGTCCACCTCCCAACCTGTCAGGTGTTGTAGCAGATTGAAATAGCCAACAGGTGAATCCTGAACACTGTTAAATCAGGATTAACCTAAGGTACTACTCTGCCACATCAATATTCTTTCTTCCTGTCTCTTTTAAGGGACCTCTTCCCCTCCATAAAAATTATTCTTAGAAAGAGACTAACATACCACTCCTGCCTCTGGAAACAGACATTCTGAAAGAACAATTTCCCGGGGCAAAAAAAAAAAAAAAAGAGGAAGGTGGACAACCCTTAAAGCACTAGACAAATCAAATAACTTCTCTTATAAGTCACGTAGTTCAATGACCAAATCGCTCAGTAAAAAGTCTGTGCCTCTAATTGGAATTCTTTGTATGTTGTCATATCATTCTCTATTTCCGTACTCTTCTTCCTCAGAATTAAAACAATTCCCAAAGGCTGTGAAACTAGAAAAAGCAGCAGCACAGGTAATCCACACAGAGGATGGGGGATCATGCATATTCTTCCAGGTACCAAGACTGAGTCTTCTCCAGCACTCTGAGTTTAGGTTCACAACCTGAAACTATGTAAAAATCTTCCATATAAGTAAAATCCAGGATGTTCCTTCATCTGTGCTCTTTCATAACCTTTTCATATGTGGTCTCAGGGAGTACCCATAATTCACATCTGATCCAGACTACGAAACTGGCAACTCTCTCCTGTGCAGCAGATAGCAAGTGCTCATGTAAATATGAACATAAACCTCAGGAAGCATAAAGAATATTCATCCTTCTAAGTGGTAAGTCTCCTGGATCCAGCCTGATAAGAGTAATTTCTTGTTCCTGCTCTTACAGGCTCGCAAAGTGACAGATTTCTCTACAGGTTTTCCAATCCCTCAGGGTAACAGAAAGTTAAAAACATCTGTCTGCTTTTGCACTTATATACAAAAAAAGATCTTGCCCTTGAAAATTTGGGGTTTTTTTTACCAATTAGGGTTTTCAGACTGCTGGCCCAGATTACTGAATCTATTTAAAATTGTTATCTGCCATGTGAATTCATCCCTGGCATGATTATCTACACTCAACTCCATACCAGGGTCACACTAAGCACAAATCTGCATTAAAGCAAACAGATCTTAACCAAAAAAAAAAAAAAAAAAAAAAAAGTGTTGCCCATTCCAGTTCNAAAAAAAAAAAAAAGTGTTTCCTTATTACTGGAGGCCTAGTACTCATCATTAATTCATCTGACATGTGTCATCAGAAAAAGAGGAAGGAGCACAACTTGAAGGTAGGAGCAGACAGAACTGTCATGCCTGGGAGGCTGATCTCTCCTATTGCTCAGATGCTCTCCTCCTGTCTATGATAGAAAATTGAACCCTGCAGAGAAGACAAAAACATCCCTTTGGAAGCAGCTATTACAACTTGATTACGCTAGGTCTCCAGCATTATTAATACTTGCTGCCTGTGCTTGCCATTAGCTCCCATCAAGTTGTAATAATACTTTCTGAAGCAGAACTGAGAACATTTCTCACATCCAAATTAACACCTGATTATTTTTATTCTGGTGAGGGTGGAATGAATACATAAAGCTTTTTTTTTTCCACTTTCAATTTCAGAACAAATAAATGTGGTTTTATAAATCATGACTGTGAGGTTGTTATTTTTCAAGTTTTTTATATCTCCTAAAAATGCGTGTATCTTTATTTTACAAGTGTTTTGCACGTGTAATGGCAAGTTGCTTACCTTAAATTCCTTTCAAACTAATCCTAAATGTCAGCTTAACCAGAGTTTGTCAGTGAATTAACTTCTTAACTTGGAGTAAGGGAAGCATTATGTAGTGGATTCAGGGACAGTACATAGTTGCTCCAAACTAACCTGGTTCAGGCCTCCCACATGGAATATTAAAAGTGTTTTTGTGCCAAACACCTGCCATAGATCATCAGCAAATTTTTTGGGGGATCAAGCTTCTTTTATAAAATCTCTCTCCATTTCATGCTAAGGTAGATCTATAAAAGCAAGTGAGATGAAGTGTCTTTTGGAGATGAAGTGTTCTATTTACATCAAGAGTACATGAAAAGATGACGGTTACTCACTAAGCTCAGACTACAAACTTTTAGACTTCTGGTGTTCAAATAAATGAATGCAATCCAGAAGAGCATAGCTGCTATACAATGTATTTGTTGTCTAGCTTATCAGCCTAAAGTGTCCATGTGAAGATAAAATCCCAGAAGGCCAAATAAAACAGTTGTTTTGTTCCCATTAGGAGCACAAGAAATAGGATTAATCACTGCAGTTCATGGGCTGTATTAGATTATCTCCAATTATTTCTTGATTAAAAAAAAACTAGAAATATTATGCGCTATCTTACTGCTTCTTTGAAAAGTTATTAATTTGGTATCAGAGCACATCTGCATCTCAAAAACTATCAGGATTGCAATCAAAAGCAAGTTGGTTTAAACAGTTTTTTAAACAATCTGGTTCTTTAAATGTCATTTATGGAACACTTGCTTGTTTGTTTTTTTTATGGTAGGAATCCTTCACTTGACCCATTGTTCTAACAGTGCCTAGAAAACCTCTTGCCTTCAGTTGGTCTGAAAAAACACATCAACACATTCTTCCAAAACACATCAACACATTCTTCCAGATGGAAAACTGATAAGAATTATCTAAGCTCCAGTTTCAGTCCCTGGAAGCCAGCTGCACATGCTAGGATTCATCAAGGGCTTACCTGAGTATCAGTAGAATGAAAGACGTGCTGTACTTGGAGGGTAGAGAGAAAATAAGGAAAACATCTTCAAGTATTGAAAAGCAACCCAAAATAATCTCCTATTACTAATGAACAGTTTACCTGGTTGTACCCCCATTCTAAGTCTGTTACACACTGCTTCTCATGAATTGCTGGCTTAAGCATTGGCAAGGAATTCAGAGCTTATACTTACTCTCTTTTAATGTATAGGAAGCCTAGCTCCTGACACCCTGCTTCTGACCAATATGGTCAGCCCAGCCAGACTGGTGACACCCTGGCCCGACCAGTACCAGACACACTGACAGACAGCCAACAGCCTGCCCTGGCTGACATGGGCAGCCTAGGCAGGATACCACCCACATTACTCATCTGAGGTAGGGTTCTCTCACATCACAGTGCCACTCGTGGAGCCAAGGGTGACATGATCCCTACTCACCTGCAGAAGTCATTTGCACGACTGGCAGTTGTGGCCAGATGACTCCAACACCAAGTGTCCCTGGAAGTCCACCAAAACCATGGCATTGCTAATGATGCTGTGTTTGCTCTTGGGGATTGGGTGAGTTTCCATGTAGCTACATCATTGCTCATCTTTCCCACTGCCTCAATAAAACCTTGGTTTATAACATGTTGTCAACTCCATTATTGTTCAATTCAAATATGTATAGAAAGCCCAGTTCCTGATAAGGTGTGTAAACTCACACAGATCATTGTATATGTAAAACAGATGATCATAAATACATCTTCCAGAAAAAAAAAAAGAAAAGCAAAACAAAACTTGTCAGTAAAACACTTGAATTCATCAGCCATATTGAGATTATAGCTCTGACATCTCAATGCTAACATTATCAGCTCAGTTCACTGAAAGCAGAATGTTTTGAAATTTTTACCTATTTTATTTAATACATATATGTTGCTGTTCTTCGAAGAACAGGTCTTTGAAAACTTCTAGACCATTGAGGACAGCTCATGCTAGTTGTCCGTCTCACCAGAAGCAATGCTTGCATCCAATTCAGTTTTTCAAATGATGCACAGGAGCTGATGAGCTGCAAAAGGGACTTCGTAAAACAAAATACTCAGAGATTCTGTTTTTTCAAGTTATCACCAATAACTCTGCAGTTCAGCAGCTGTGCTATATATTGCTTAGTTGCAGGCTCTTACTCTGGTAAAGGATGGAAATAGTATCACATTTTTAGTTTGAAATACCAATGAGTCACATTAACAGAACAGCACAGAACTAGTGCACATCTAGCTTTTTCTGCTGGGGCAGATTATGCACAAGATGGCCATGAAAGAAACAGGAAAACATTAATGTATGGTTTTATAAAATTGCAGCAATAGGGAAAAGCTGGGTTTTCTTCCTGTAGGGATTAAAAACAACTCAAGGAACAAAGAACAGTTTGTGACACTTCAGAAACAACTTGTCATATCACCACTTATCTATCCATGTAGTGCTGTTGCACTTAATGTCACTATACAGTAGCGCTGTCATGGACAGATCACATGGCCAAAGTGCCTTTCAGCATCCTTTGGACTTATACACGTGCTTTTGACAGTCAGTTCTCTCTTTTGCAATAGTATGCTCAGCCTTCTCTTATCTTCTGGTCAGTTGAAGCAGGAAGCACAAAAACAGTCGGTCACCTTTTAGAAGCAACAACTTAAGATAAAAACTTCAAGCCTAGATTTCAAAGACTTTTGTCTGCCTTAGTAGTCAAGTATAGTGTTCTGCGAGCTCTCTTCGTAGCCATCTCCTGCAGGTTTAGAAATGCCAGCCAACCCCCCGATCTTTCTTCACCTCACTGCCTTCCTCTACCCTTCTCAGAAACAAGAAAGAGTTGCTGTGGCTGGTAATGCTAAAAAGCCCAAGACATCCTCTCAACGTGCCAGGATAATGTACAAGGACACAGTAACAGTGGAAAGTCTTTTAAAGAAAAAGGATTTGTTTCTTTCCACAAAGAAACCTCCAACAAAATTACAGAAAAGACAATGCTTTGCTAAAACTCTAGCTATGAAGCTCTTGGCAACCAGAAGAAATTGCATGGGGCATGACTTTGCAGTCAAAAAAAGGTGTTAAGTGCCATCTGAAGCACTCCAACAGTGTCTATGTCAGCAGCTTAGTGAGCAACACAGACTCTCCTTAGGTGTGACTTTGGCAGATGACCACAGCTGCAGTTATATCCATTGCAATACCAGGCCATATTGGTGTTACACCCCAGAACTTAAACCCAGGGGTTAAACCAAAGGTTCCTTTACTCTAATTTGGTGCAAGGAGAAATCCCAACCAGATATTCTCAAGAGGTCACAAATATACAAAAGTTTACTAGCTAAAATAATGAAAATTAAGGAACTTCAGCACAGGAATAAATACAACACCAAACTCAATATAAAACACTTATTAAAGCATTACTTAGTATTAATTTAATATTAACTCAGCATAAACTCAGCCCATTCAACCTAGAAACCTTCAAACCTATGAGATGTTAAATTACCCAAAAATCTTCCATGTAAAGAGAATGAGGAGAAGAGGGAGAAAGACAGAAAGGGTACAGAAAAACACACATATAGCTACCAAAATCTGGGCTTCCACACAGAGAACAAGAGAAAGCCAGGTCTGCATGAAGGGCCATTGCATGGTCAGCCCTTTTAAAGCTTTGGTGGTTCATGGCCCCACCCTTCAGGTGGGACTTCTGGTTGCCTGACCAATCAGAGACTGGGCTGGCAACACAGTGTGTGATTGATAGACAGCTCTACCAATCAGAGGTTGTTCACACTACCCCAGCATGTGATTGGTGGAGAGCTCTGCCCAGCTGGGGGTCTGGGGGGCGGGGCAGGGCACTGCCTCAGGTGGGCAAAGCCCGCCCTGCCCCTCCTGCCTGACACAAGCACCGGCACTCCAAGACGGCTCGAGATGTTGATCTCATCCAGTCTCTTACAATTGGTTCACGAAAGAAAAGTTGCTCATCCTGTTGGAATGAAGCAGGAAGCTGCACACTGGAGCCCGCATTCAGTGCCCCTTCTGTAGTGAGAACATAGGATACTGCGCTTCGGGGGGTAGGGCACCAGCTTGTATTCTCCTAGCAATGACTGCTTAGATGATATTGGAAATACCTAGAGATCGTGCACCTCCCTCTCGTGTTAAGAAAGCTTAAGAAGGTGAGGAAGATCATTGAAAGGCAGCCACTGTTTCCTAAGCTTTTCATGGAGACAGCTTAGCAGACTTGGAGTTACGTAACTGAACATCCAAGACACTGATTTGTAGGCTCTTACATCAATCTCATGGCTCAATTCTAAGTTGTTTTTCTTATCTGACACCAGCAATTTTAAATTACCCACAGGCCAAGCAGGCAAAAGGTTCCAAAGGAACAACCCAGAGACTTTGCAGACAATTGGTTTAAACCTTTTCCAGGTGTCATACTACCCAGCAGATTACACAGAAACACAATTACCTGTGCAATGGGCTGCTGTTGCTTACCTGCAGCATAAGGTGATTGGATTCACCTGGTTTGACCTGGATAACAAATATACCCATTTTTCTGAAACACACCAGGGCAGAACCTGATGAGTAACATAAACCACAATAGGTAGCAACCTCTACTTGGCCTCAGTGATGGAGGAAGTTCATGGGCTGGTCTGAGGGTACAAGATTAGCAAAGCCATTAGAAAGCAAAAAATAATTATGGAACTATCTGCTTGAAAGGAAGTCATAATACACAGATGTCTAACATCTATAGAAGCAAAACTGCAAGGATGGGAACCACCACGTGCGGGAGTTGAGCTGTCCACTGTGGCTGCAGCACAGAACCAGTCACAGAAAGCACCTTGCTGCCTCACTGGTACTTAGCTGGTCTGCACTGGGCTGGTGGGGCTGAAGCTCTGATTCCCATATACATGTGCATGTTGGTGGGAGGGAGGGGGATCTGCTCATAGAGCAGGTATTGCTACCCACCTGCTATACCTGTCCTATCAAGTAAGTAGATTTATATATCACTAAACGATATAGTTCTCTTCTAGCAGCCACACCACCCTGCATATCCAAATGAGATTATAAAGGTATTTGGAGCATCTCTACTGAAAAAGCATCTCGTATTTAATCTTTAGCAGTAGACTGCACTTTACCTCGGCCATTCATGTGCTAATGCTGAGAGTTTGTTTAGAATGCGAGCATTGTACTAGGATGTCCCTGTTCTAGAGAAGGGAATTGCCCTCCATTGCCCTATCTGCTAGGACAGGAGAGTTTTTTACAGTGAATTGCTGCTGCAGGGAGACATTTCAAATATTTATTCTTTAACTTTGGCCAACAAAGGAACAAGAATATTCTGGTCATGGTAGCTTTCTCTTCTAAAAAGACATAAATGCATACATCATTGATATGAAGAGCCAAGTACAGGTGAGAATACTCAGAGTGCTGTCACACACATTTTTCCTAAAATAAAGGGGTTGAGAAAATCACCTTTAGTAGACATTTGGTTATTCAAGCAGCTAGGATTACTTTCAGTAAGAATTAGTTTTGCTCCTGTTTCATTAAAATGATTTCCCTTTTTCCCTACTGCTAAAATTTGGACTGCTGGAAGAAAAAAGCAAAAAAGGCTGAGGCAGATATGAACACTTTATCTCAGCAGCTGCATGTAAGATCTCCTGCAAACAGCTTCCAGCTTTCTAAAAGCAGAACAGTGGTTCACCTTCACCTCACTGCTCACTGTCCAAGCTTTCTGAAAACAGTCAGTCACCATTCAAAGAGATCCCCTCACCTCCCCCACTCTCTGCCCCCACAAATTTTACAATATTGCTCATCTGAACTGGAAGCAGCTTCCTTTCGCAGCACCTGCTCTTCTTCATTAAGATTCCTTATGTTTACCATGATGATTTGGGGAGTTTTTTGGCAGGGGGGTGTTGCCAATATGTGTTTTCATTAAAGCTCCCTTTAACTGTAATTTTCTAATTATGCAGTTCTTTTTTGGCTGGCAATCATCTAAAGTGCTGCATGGCTTTTCCTCCTCTGGAACGATGTGTTCCAGCACTGCACTAGTTGTCAACTGCTGTGTTATATTTGCCCAGTTTTTTCACCCTTTCCATTTTTTCAGCTGTGCACCAGAATGTTCCCTTTGCTGATCTGTCCCACACTCCTCTTTCTGCTCCTCTTTTTAACCTTGAAATGCAAACTCTTTGTGTACCAGTGTCATTTCGGCTTTTAGAAGGAGACCTGTCTTCCCCTAGTACCCACTGTGGGTATGTTATCCACCTTGCCACCCACTCACCACCCCGGAGCTCCTGTTCAAATGACACATGTATTTCTTCCTGCATCCACACTATGTAACCTCACTTTTGGAGAAGTTCTCTATTCTTACCCACAGCTGCTAATGGAGATATGGGTTCTCTAGTTTTATGTGCATGTCCTTACAATCTGCCAAGAGACACTGATGAAAAAGCATGTCACAAGTTCACATACACACATCTGAGGTGTGGGTCTCTGTGTTGCCTCCCAGACTGTTGCCTGGATGCTCATGGCATCTGACTGTTCTGTTCCACTAACTCCAAGATCTCTCCCCACAATCACAAAGTTTCAAGCCTTTTTTTTTGGTTTTGTTTTTTGGTTTTTTTTTACTTTTCAAGCTTTTTTTAGTTTTCAAATTGATTTATTTTCTCAAAAGTATCTTGGTAATTTCTTTGTTATAATTTAATCATAAAAAGTCATCTAAAGCAAGCTCTATCATTGTTACTTTCTTCCTAGCAGTATCAGATTTTTGGGCAAATACCCTTCAGAATAGTTTGTTTGGGGTATTCTGTTCACTCACTCATATTCCTGTTATATCAGCTGTTGTTACTCAGGCCATACTATCAAGAAGATGCCACACAGATTTCCATACACACTGTTAGAGATAGAAATTCTTTCTTTTCACTGTCCTATAGAGGCATATATTACTCCCAGCAAAGGTTATTCAGTTTCAACTGTCATATGTGTAGTTTTGTTATGAAATTACATCCATAAATTATCCTTCAGAAGACATTACAGCAATTAGGAAAAAGGCATCTATATCTTCCTAAAATTGGGAATTTCTCATTTCATACATACAACAATGCCAGTCCTTGCATGGATTCTGACTCATCAAAAGCCAGAAGAGAAGACAGAAAGGAATTGAACAGGAAAGCAAACATCACAATAGTGCCTGTGAAAACCAGCATGGATTTACAAGACAAGTAATTTTTTTTTCCTAAAATGACACTTCACTAACAATCATTTAATAGGTTTTTTAAATCATGGCGAGAGTTATCACCACTGTTACTAAAAAGGCTGAAAATAGCATTTCAGATTCTGAGCTCCTCCTGTGCATTACACGTGCTACAAGTAGTTGCTGTAGGCTGGGAGGACAATTGTTGCAGAAACTGTAGTCCAGCCGCAGTAACATCTTTCTCTTGTATCTTCACATCAGTAATGAAGAGCAAATCAGGCTTCAGTTACTCACAAAGTGTTCGAAACATTGGCACTTAAAAATTCTACAGCCATCTCTGCCTGCAGAAAGACTAGCAAAGGAATGCTCCATCATGCTGTGGCACAAGAAAAGTGCATGCCTGAACTGGCAATGTGATCTTTCACTGTCTAGGTAAGGTTGTATTACCCAGTGAGAGAGGGGATTCGCCCTATCAACCACATGCAGATAAGCACTATGACTCCCTCAATTACGTTTGTCCCCATTTGGAAAAAAATAACAATACTGTTGTATTTTTCAGATCTATGCCATAGGGAAGAGTATAAACACTGATATTTTTCAAACAAGCATGGCCCGGCATGTAATGACAACACATATACTGTCTCTGTCTCCTACATTTTTTGAAGAAAGTGGCTAGAGGTGTCATGATGCTTGTACCGGGGCTTATGTGCAAAATGCTGGACAGTGGGGGATGCAGAAGAGTGAGCAGAAGACAGGGCTATCCTGCGTGGGACACATCAAGTTCCAGATGGCTCCACCCAATCCACCACAGGGCACAGCTGAGCCCCACAGCCACAAGCGGCACCTCTGGGAGAGTACATTTAAGGAAAGGCAAAAACCACTGTGCAGTAGAGTGGCAGGGAAAACATGTGAGAAACAGCCCTGCAGACACCAAAGTGAGAGAAGAAGCAGGCAGGAATGGTATTCCATGCACTGGAGCAGAGATTCCCCTGCAGTCCATGGAGAAGACCATGAGGAAGCAGGTTGTCACCCTGCAGCATAAGGAGGATCATGTTGGATGCAGGAGCTCAGGACTTCTGAACAACCAATCAATATGATTTCGCACAAGACCCTTTATTGTTTACATAACACTCTATTTATACATTTTACAACTGCTGTACACGCGATCACGCATTACTTGATTGGTCCCTCTATCTCGTCCACACGCTCTGCATGCACTTTTCAGAAAATATTATTGGTTCCAGTCCAGTACGGCACAGTCTTTCTTTATCTATGTCTTGCTGCCTTGGTTTTCTGTTTTTCAGCTTTTTCTTTCCCAATTTAGCACAATTTACATTTCAGTAACCTTGATGAGTTCCTGAGGGCTCTGATAAGAATAACTAAAGATGGTTTGGCTGGGGCACACTATCAGGGTTCAAATACATTACAACAGTTGGAGCAGATATCCACACTGCAGCCATGGCAGTGTTGCCAGACACTGTGCCAGAGCAGATTCATGTGCTCTGAATGAACTGCTTACTGGAGAAGTCATGCAGGAGTGGGTTTATCCCAAAGGACTACAGTCCATGAAAGAATCCATGCTGGAGCAAGGGAGACATGGAGAAAGGAGGCGCAGAGATGAAGTGTTATGAACTGACTACAATCCTTATTCCCCATCCCTCTGTCCTGTTCAGTGTGTGGAAAGAAGGACATAGAGGAGCCAGGAAAAAAGGACTGAACTTGAGCCTGGGAAGAAGGGGGTGGAAGGGAAGTGCTTTAAGTTTTGTCTTTGTTTCTCTTCATCCAACGCTAATGGACAATGAATTAATTTTCCTGAAGGTAAATCTGTTTTGCCCTTGATGGTAATTGCTAAGTGATCCATATCCCTGTCTGTATCTTGATTCTTGAGGTTTTCTATCTTACTTTCTTCCCCTGTCCTGTTGAGGAGTGGGAATGATAGGGGCTGGGTGGGTGTCTGGCAGCTGGCCATAGTCAACCCACCACAATGCTTGACCATGGAAAAGTGAATGATGATGCAAAGTGAAAGTTTCCAAAAGCGTCAGTTTTACATTGACAAAGGAAAAATCTTGCAACATGGCAGTATGTGGGTCATCCTGGTCGAGGCCATAGTCCTCCCTACCCAGCTTCTTTCTGTTTAAAGCATTTCTTCTCTTCGGTACTTGGCAGCTCTGGAGGTCTGCATGTATTTGAAAATCACCCATGGGAGAGCTAGTGTTAATCCATTGATGCTTCAGGCGGTTTTGGTTTTGGTTTTGTTTATAGGCCCTTTGTCCTAGTCATTTAAGAATGCTTTCTCTTTGCTTCCTTCTCTTCACCTCCTGTGTGCTACACTCTGGCTTTTGCCACTTTCTTTTCATCTTGCCCCAAATGTATTAGAGCTTCCTATGTTTCTGAACTCCTTTAGCAATAAAACATTCCTGTCTAGTACCAGAATGTGTAAAAACTTCAAGAGCTTACATTAATCCTTGTCCCCTTGGCAAGCATGAAGAGCTGGCTACACTACATTTCATTTGATAAGCTGTTACCTTAAATCAC
This sequence comes from Dicrurus megarhynchus, assembly GCA_013399195.1. Classification (NCBI taxonomy): domain Eukaryota; kingdom Metazoa; phylum Chordata; class Aves; order Passeriformes; family Dicruridae; genus Dicrurus; species Dicrurus megarhynchus. Next base: position 1,092,689 of record VXAD01006416.1, read on the forward strand.
AACAGCACCCCCTCCGTACCCTATTAAAATTATCATAGAAAAAAATTTAAATCACTTGTTAATGCTTTATGACTTCATCTCACTCACAGTGATGCAAACACAAACTGGGGTGCTATGAATACCAGACACAGTAGACAATTAGGTAGCTGCCAGCTGTTCACATTGTGCTAATCTCCTCTCCTGTGCTTTTTTCATAGCTTTCTGTTTTAAATTTTACAGCACTGAGCTTGCTTTAGGCAAGCTAGCAGAAATAGATAACTTGGTGCATGCCTTCTGCCCACCAAGAAAATTCAGAACTACCGTCTCATTCCAAGGAAAGAAGAGAATGCGGGGGTTTGTTCAGGATGAAACATTAGTAATTACAATCTGTCATTGTCTCACTGTATGTTTGGGTTGTACTGTAGCCTTTGGGTGACTGTCCCGGTTTGAAAGCAAACCAGTGAGACTCCAAGTCAGAAATACAATGTAATAGGAAAATAAAATAAAATAAATGCAATAGCACAAAAGAAAACCACTGACAGGGTCAGAATACAACCTGACACCCTGTCAGTCAGGGTGGCGGTAGCAGTCCAATGAAGTGGTGGCTGCAGTCCTCCTGAAGTGGTGGATGTGGTTCTGTCAAAGCAGTGATCCTGTAGAAGGGTCTGCTCTTCCTTGGAAAGTCCAGTGGTGGCTATGTAGCTCTTGTCCTCGGGGGAGTCCCATAGGTAAGGGCTGCCTGTGGTGTTCCATACTCCTGATTATATACAGATGGGAATGCTCTGTTCCTCCTCCTGGGCGGAGCATCTCACAATGGGATGGTGAGTCATGAGGTAAGGCGTTGATGGGCCCATTAACAGGAGATAGTCCAAAGAGAGTTATCAAGGATGAGTCATGGTAGGAGACAATGAACATTGCCCCACCTGCTTTAACAGCTTGTGAAGATGGTGATAGAATCCATACCTTTGGGCACATCTTACATTGTAACCTAGGACAGTGACACTGGGTAACACTACAAAATACACAGTAATTTGTAACTTTTCCTGAACTGACAGTGATACCGACTTCATCTTGATGACAAAAAATTATCAGAACAGCTTTTATAGACCTAGCTTTTGAATTATTTCTTGTGCTTTAACATTGCAAATTTTTATATACATTATTTTCAATTCCCATAACAGCCTTTAAAATGTTATTCTTAAGTGTAATCCTAAGCAGCCTTTGCTATTATTTTTATGAGTAGTAACTTGACTTCAGTAAAGGTGTTGCTTAAGCACTGCCAGAGAGTAATTTCCTAGTTAATATGTTCTCTCTTTTAAAAGTCTACCAGTTTCTAAAATGATTCCAAGAATTCTCAACCTAGACTCTGAAAGATTGGGAATGTCTTGACCTGGGTCTAGGCTCTATACAAACTCCAAGTCTACCAGCGTTTTGAAGAACTAATACACACTGGACTGTCACTCTGCCCACACCTCGTGTCTGATCAACTGCTGAGGTGAGCCTGTGGGTATAACTACACATTGAAATGACACATTTCAACAGGATTATCAGAAACTGTATTTTCTCAAAGCTGAGCACAAACACCTGTTCAAAGGCTCTTTGGTGAGGCTGAAGAAGCTGTCTCACGGCTGTCACCATGCCAGCTCCTCCTGCTCCTGTATCTAATCCTGGAAGGGCCTCAAGCTGTATGGTGTCCTCAGCAATGTCTTTGTTCCCACCCCTTCTCAGACACTAACTCCTAAATGGCTTCTTTGAGAACAGCCCCTTGGTATGAAATTTGTGGTATGGCCAAATGTATCACAAAAAACAAATATTGAACTTTCTCCCTGCATAAGAAAAGTGTCTTTTAATGTATATTTTAAAAATGGACAATAATTAAGATATGCATGGAATCAAATGGAATATTTAATGGCTAACAAAGGCGAACTCATGCGTATTGACTTGGCTGTAAAAGTCTTTTATTTAAAAAAAATCTTATTCAAGAAACACTATTCGTCATCAAGGTGAAGGAAAAGATATAACTGCAGAAAGGACTCTTCTCATGCAAAAAAATCAAGGAGAAAATTTCTTAGAGTATTTGTTTATGGAAAAAAATGTTATATATTTCTTGTACCAAGAGTTTACGTCAGAATAGAACTGAGTTATCTTGTCCTTTATAAAAGAGGTATTTTCATAGTTCAAAATAAATCTTCACAATAATACAAAAATTTACAATAGAAGGGACCATGGAGGCCATCCAATCAAACCTCCTACTCTCAGCAGGGCTAACTTCAAGGTTAGGTCATGTTGCTCAGA
>VXAD01006416.1:1095079-1139487 GCA_013399195.1 Dicrurus megarhynchus
AAGATGGAGTCTAAAAGGTGTGGTCACCTTCTCCTTCTTCTTCTTCACTGTCCTCCATATTCTTGGTGACAGGGGCACAGATTCATTGGTAGAATAGAGATAAGACAGGAAATTGCATGTCTAGAACAGGTTAGAATTAATTGGTATAAAATTATAAATAAAGAAACGTACTGTCTTCTGGTTGGGCTTGTAACGGGGTATAAAAGTTCTGGTACGCCCAGCTGGTGGGCAGTTCTAGGGCATTTTGGCTGCTAGATGGACCTGTGGCTGTGCAGGACACCGCAGCTATAGATAACATTAGAATAAACAGTCTCTGCATAGCAGCTTACGGCCTCTGATTGAGTTTCTGGGCAAAGCGCTGAGCCTACCCCACTCGTGTGCCGAGGCCGGCAGGCCAAAGCCGCGAAATACAACCAATTTTTTACTTTCAAATACATAGAAAACAATGTAAAACTGAATACCCCCAGCACCCTGACTGGGTCGGAACATCAGTTGGACATCCTGCTTACTGATCTGTCTGGAAAAGGTGTATTAAGCATTTACTTAGAGAATGCCCTACACAGGAGTCTTCCTCCTTAGGTTTATCCCCAAAGAAGTCTTCTTAAAGAAAGCAGTTGGAGAGAAAAAGTAAAATCAGGGAGCTGACCAGGTCTTGCACACAATTCCCATAAAAGTGAATTGCCAGCAAGGCTTTTGGTAGTCCTGCCCCCNGCCTTGTCCACTCAAGTTTTGAAAATACCCAGAGATGGAGATGCCACATTGATAGCATTCAACTGAAATAAAAAAAAACATTGTGTGAGGGAACAGTGCCATTTATAAATCCTTAATTATACTCATCATTTCTCTAGACTAGTAATTCTCCAGTATTTAGAAATATATGTTGAAGATGGGTGACTAAACAAGGTACAACTGTCGGAACCCACGACATGCCTCTGTCTAATTTAGGGGACCTGACACCCCGAAATAGGGGTGCCCCGGAGGGCACTGCCTTTGATCTTTGTCCTTGGAGAGCTTTACCAACTCTGAGAGATGAATTGCAAGCCACAAGAGTCTAATATAAGCATTAATAGTCACTTTGCACCGGGTGAAATGTAGTATATAAAAGATCTGATAACATGTACATGGGGGTAGAACATGTACAGGGGGGTCAAGATGGAGTCTAAAAGGTGTGGTCACCTTCTCCTTCTTCTTCTTCACTGTCCTCCATATTCTTGGTGACAGGGGCACAGATTCATTGGTAGAATAGAGATAAGACAGGAAATTGCATGTCTAGAACAGGTTAGAATTAATTGGTATAAAATTATAAATAAAGAAACGTACTGTCNACAGAACTTTATATAATACAAGTTTCAGGACCCATTTTTTAGGTGCACTTAAGTTCTAGGATTTTTATTTTTCCATGACTGCATATTGTCTACATTTGGGCACATACTCAGACTGAACTTTTCTTCCTACGAGAACATTCCCCGAACAGGGAAATGGGCATACAGAAAGGTCAGGCTGCACTTCAGCACTAATCCCACTGACAATATATACAAGAATTCAACAAGACTGGTTTCATACAGGATTTTCCATAATCTTCAAATGCATCTCAGTAAGCCAGAGAGGCACATGTCCATCCTCACAGTAAACCCTAATTCTTATTCCACTGTGCACAGCATGCTAACCCATTCTCTACGAAAACTTTCCTTCTCCAAAAGACTTGAATTACTCAGTTCATTTTTAGGGCAGTTTCTCCCTACACCGTCATCATGAGTGTCTAGAGAATACAAGGAACTTGGATTCTTGTGAATGCAGCCCAACAGCACCTCTCTGTACTAATCTGCTTTCACCTAACAGATGGCCAAAACCTGGTTTAGCCAAACACTTGATCATTATATATTGAAAATCAGGAAACGAAAGGAGGGAGGGTTAACTGCTTACCGAATAATCCAGCCATTCTTATTGGAAAGAAAGTTGGGTCTTCCCTCCTTTATGAAACTAAATTTTATGCCAGGATTCTACTGCCCATCACATCATCACATGGAGATTCTCTAGTTCGATGCAGCTAGTGGAGGTTCCAGAGCCAGCCTCAACAAAGACACGAAGAGCCACTGGGGTCCTTAGTGTAAGTTGCACCAGGAAGCATGGCAGAATTCACAAGCAATCAGAACTCTGAGGTAATTTCTTTGTCCCCATAAATCTCAAATTATTCTCAGGTTAATAAATGTGCTTAGAAGGCAGCAGTGATCGAGTACACTACAAAGAAATTCTGCTTAGTGAAAGCATGTCATAGGGCACTATTAGATAAGCACAGTGAGTGATTAGCTTTGTGTGTATGGCATGGCTAGAAAGCTCGGAGTCACTTGGCTACTGCCCTCCTATTCACCAGCCCTCCCATGTTCCACATACAGACTTCCTTTTCTGGTAGCAGCAACAGCTGTAGGACACAGCACAAATGAACCGAAGAAGATGCTGTTTCTCCTGCACAGCACAGCAGACTGTGCATGGGACAGACACACTGGCGGTAGGTTTTGGCTCATAGCAGACACTCAGAAAAACAGAACGGTTTTAAGTGTTTCCACAGAGATGCCCAACACAGTTTTTAAGTCTTACTGGTGACATTTTTTTGCTTCCCTAACCTTTAAAGTAAAAGACCTTGCCTGCATTTTTCCCTAACAAGTAGGGTCCTACAGAAGTCTGCAGTGTCTTTGTACCCACAGAAAATATTTAGCAGTAGGGGCTAAAAGAGCAATTATTAATGCCTGCGGGAAGCATAGGCGCTGTTCCATAAACTTAAGAGGTGTGCTGGGCTTTTTATTATGATGAGGATCTATAGCACAAAACTTGTTCTTCAAAGCCTGTTTTGTGAATACTGCGTGCTCCAAACAGCGATGTCCTGAGGATAAGCAAAGCCAGAGCGCCACCTGCCGCTGCTTTTCAACAGGAAAAAGGTGCTGGATGCCATCATCCAATGCACTGAAGTACCCTTGGACTCACACCCAGCTGAGCTATATCGGGTTTATTGCATGTGTATTTGGACACCAGCACCCTTTAAATCTGTTTCCGGTGTTCACCAGGAGTTGGTTAATGATTTGCATTGAGCCTCTAGCAACTTCAGTTCAAATCTCAATCACAGAAAATTTCTTTCAGCTCTCAATATTCAAAAGCAAAGAGCTGCAAGATACAGAGAGAATTTATTGGGCAATTATCACTATCTGATTATCCTGTTCTTATATTTTTCCCTAGGAATCTGCTACTAACACTGACAAACACAAATGTTGTACCATTTAGTCCATAAAAGTCCATTGCCCATAAAAGGAAGGCTTTCCTGTAAAAACCTTAGCCTTACAACAGGACTAAAAAACCCCCACCAAAACTAGAGGTAAGCCCTCAGAAATGCTCTGATATCTACAAAAAAAAAAAAAANAGATGAGTAGTTAACAGATACTAAAACTACTATTTTGATTTTCCCTTTATATGTTAAACAGATCGAATAAAAAAAAAACTATCAAAAACACAGACAAGTATTTTATTCCCTCAGTTTAAACAGAAACAAACTAAATTAAATAGCTCTCTGAGTGTTTCCATGGAAAGAAAGTGTCACAGATTTCTTCAACTTTCTGTCTTAGACCTTCAGCCTCTAGAAGTCTTTTTTTCTCCAGTGAGGATGAACTGAGTTAATTAACTAAGGATAACATACTTAACTTGAACAGTTAAGGTGAATGTACATTAACGGTTTCTGAGCAGCATCACTTCTCCTAGGTATGAATGTGCTGAGTATCTGTGCTTGGAGTTACAAGGAGCACACTTTAGGCACACAGCCCACGCACACACTGTGGTTTCTCCCCTGAACTAAGCAGAAAGCTTCACACTGAGATGTAATTCAGAGTACCAGGGTTACTGGGGACACAAAGTACAGCCTTAAAGCAAGAATTCAGCAACTCTGAAGTCCTCCTGCTATTTGCAAGCAACAGATCTGGAAATATTCACGTCTTGTCCTTCCTCTATAGTTGAATGAAATCCAGAATGATCAGGAAAGTAATAGGAGACCAGTCACAAGCTTACGGACCTTCCAAAAAAAAACCCCAATAGCCAGAGCAGTATCTTGATGGGATCATCACTGCAAAATGTTAGCTGAGACAAAAATGTATATGTGGCCTTTCTACTTCCAAAGAGAACAACTTTATTTAACAACACAGTATTTAACCCATCAATGAAAGTGATCTTATAGCACCATTACATCTTCAGTTCAGGAGAACAAAAACAAGGGCAGCTATCAGAGGGTCACCACCCCGATTCTGGTGAATTCAGTCATTGAAAAGACTAAAAAAATTCATTGTGAGGTTGAATGATCTGACAGCAGTCTGCAAAGGTCACAAGGCCATCCCTGCAGAGTCCCACCCCACCGAATCAATGTTGCATGAAGTTAAAATTAAAATGAAGGCAACATTTGAAAAATAGGGACAAAAGCTAAGTGTGTTAAACCCAGGAAAATCCATCTCTTTTACAGGGAACTGAAAAATTTTTTCTGGGAGAAGAAAAACAAGGCTACTGCACTACTCAACACAAAGTCTCTAAAGCTTGGAAGAGACCAGAGGACTCTTTTGAGAGATATTCAAAGGTTTTGGGAAAGGGAGATTAACCACTCTCCCCAGTGAGAACATCCCAATACCCTGGAGTCTCCCCATGGACATTTCTGAAGCTGAAGAGATTTGATAATGCTAGAGCCTCAACTTTGACTCAACATTGTCCTGGTGAGGGACAGTTAATTCCTGTGGTTCATGACATCTGGAAGATCGCCTATCTACTGCTAGTGGTGAAAGCCTAGACAATCTTTAAGGAAAAGATCTCTGCCTGCATCTTTCCCCTAGCAACAGCCAATGACACAGTGAAGCCATGCAGTAGTTTGACTTCAGGGATAGGGGGCAAGGAGGGCAGAGCAGCTATTTTCATAGGATCATACATTTATTTGTTTCCATTAGGACAATAGTGAGACAGTTTCTCTCCCTGTCCCTCTGGGAATGTGTGTTACCCATACTCATGTAAATGCAGCATCTGGCAACATGTTAGGAGAGCCTGTTTTGAAACCATAGACAGTGCCGTTAAGCAAGGTAAAATGTAATTGCACCGCAGAGAAAACAGCAGTAACAAGGAAAGGATGCTACAATGTACACTGCAAAAGGGTGAATGTTGCCATTCCTCATCCTGCTGTGTGTGGGGTCAAGCACACAGAGATGCATTGTCCTTTAACTGATAGTGCAGGCTCTAGAATAGATTTTTACTGGTGCCCCAGGTGTTGCCATATTTTGTCATTGTCTTTCCTCTGCTGTGCTTTTTCTTTCTTATTTTGTATTTTCCAGTACGCCACCAAAAGGCACTGCAGGGGATCATTTTATTTTTTTTTTTTTAACAAATGGCTACTACCTTACTTTCTGGCAGTACTGTTTATGGCACAAGCAGGGCATGGAAGGACTGGACACAGAAAGCAAAAAAAGGGAGGATGGAGCTGGAGGAGGGGATCTCCTGTTGTAGAATGCTTTTCCAGGAAGGAAGTATAGGATATAGTTACTGGACAGATACATAGTTCTTGCTGAACTCCTTTATTGCAACAGAATATGGGCTTTTCCAATCTAAACTCCTCAACTCTCAGTTTGAAACTGGTTACCTTTTGCACTGTACTCATCTTCAACATGCCCTATGTACAACCACTCCCATGACAGTGTTTCTTGGCCAATGGAAACTTTCAGAACAGATATGGTTTTATGTGTTTCACTGTTGAAATACAGCACAATCCTAGAATTGCAAACATTAGGCCTGCAACTAAGAATTCAGGAGTTAGGTCTGCAATTCTTTTGTCTGCATCTCTAAAAATTAGTCTTTGCCCTAAATATTCTATGTGGTCTCCTTCTTGCATTCATCATTGACTTGGACTTTGTTCAATTTGACTTTTCTCACAGGTTTTCCAGATATGCTGTGTGTTAGCTTCCTAAACATTTTTGTTGATTTATCTCTCATACATTTCCTTTTCCAGTGCCTCAAAGCTCCCATCCACAGGTTAATTCCTTGTACAAGGATGACATCTCAGCTTTTAGGGGAGCTGCAAATCTCTGTCCCTATCACAGATACCTACAAAATTGGGAAATCCTCATAAGTCAAAATTTCTGACAATTCCACAGAGAATTCCGACAAAGAAGTGTCATAAAACCCATATACAGAATAGTATCTAAAACCTCTGTCATAATCTTCCCAACAGTGGACTTGTCAGAACTGGTGTGCAATTATGGGAGACAGCCTTGAGTTAAAATACATATATCGCACACTGAAGAGTGGTGTGTGAACAATTCAAAACATCATCACCACAGCAACACCCCCACCCTGTCAGGAATACAGCTAGAGACATTTCCCACCAATCATGAGGGAACGACGCTGTGGAACAAACTATGAATCTGTAAAACCTCAAACTGCAAAAGAACTGGAGGAGGACTAACTGACTGCTTATCGACTCTTCTGATGCAAGATGTTGCAGTGGAGCTCCCACACCTATGCCAGAAAATTTCAACGTGTGAATATTCTCAGGTCATATGCTTTTAGCTCACAGATATTAAGGAGCTGTTAGGTGCTAATTCAGTATTGCCACAAGTTAAATGTATAGATGTTTACACCTCTGCAGTTACTGTTGTATTTGAAAGTATATAATTTGTGTGTGTCAACTTCGATTTCCAAAAAAAAACCAAATCTTAACTAAAGTGGTTCAGATGGTCTGAGCCACTTGGACAAATTATACCAAGAGAACTATGGACTGCTGAGGAGATGGAACAGACAAAACCAGAAAACAACAACCATGGATAGCTCCAGGATCAATGGATGGATGTGCTGGCTTTCTAGCTCTTGGCTGTCTCTTGCTGAATTACCACCATTTTTTCACCCTTCATTCTTCATTCACTAGAGAATGATGATAAGCAAGAAGCAGCAGGAGCCTCAAAGTACAAGATTTGTATCAAGCATTCAGTCTCAGAGATGAAAAGGCTGAGATCTCTCAGAACAATGACATGTTCAAAAAATGTCTCTTCCAGTTGCTGATCCTGCTCCTGCTGCTCCCTGCTCCATGTAGCTTGTACTTCACCTACATGTTAAGAATGACAGGCAGGAGCAGCTGGGATATGCCTTAAGAGCATGTCCTGAAGCAGAAAATACAATGCTGACATGAAGTTCTGTAATCAGATCAGATATAATCATGAAAGTTGCCCTGCACATCCCAGATACTTCTATTCCTTCTTGCCCTTTTATTACAACAGCTGTATTGCAACTTAAATGCACTGCATTATGTGTGGGTTGCAATGCAGTCACACATCAAAGGAACGTAGAGGCGCTTCATTTCCATACCATCCCATGGAATGACACGAGGTGGTATTTCTGAGATGAAAAACAATCAGTGCAGCAATTCTGTGAGAAGAACATTTCAGAAGGAGTCAAAGAGACAGTAAAGTGTATAATTAAGAACAGGATTTGAGATTATGAGGACTGCTTTTTGCTTGCAACTACACTTGGCCTCTTCCACCCTGACTGGCCAAAGATCCCAACAGGAATAAAATCTGGTTGCTTTGCCAGAATACAGTAGGGCTTTGAAAGAATTCTGAGATCTTTTTTGGGATTAGTGGAATAATTTAACAGACTATCATGTTAGTAGGTAGAGAACAAAAAGACATTTGCATTTCAGACTGTGTGTACTGTCTGGGAATAGCAGAGGAAGAAAAATAAGCATGACGATGCCTGAAGCTATTTTGCAATGAGGAAAAAAGAGCCCTGACAGAAAGTGGATGAAACAGAGAAAGTTAAGGGAATAAGAATCTGTAAAAAGCATACAAAGCATTTCTTTCACTTCCAGGCTAAAGCAATATTGTTTAGTGAACACTACTAAATAGTTGATTTTTCTCATTTTAAGTTGTGGAATCATTGAATCAGAATAATTCAGGTTGGAAGGGACCTTAACCTCCTGCTCAAAGCTAGATTCACTATGAGGCCAGACCATATTGCTCAGGGTTTTATCTAACTGGATCCTGAAAATCTCAAAAAAAGAGGCATCCCACCTCTTTGGATACCTTTTCCATTGTTTGACTGTTCTCATGAGGAAAAATATTTTCCTTGTATCCAGCCCAAACTTCTAGCTTCACTTTAGGTGCATTGCCCCTCATTCTAACACCACACCACCAGGAGAACCTGGCTCCATCCTTTTTACAATAAGCACTGTCAGGTTGCAACTATGTTTCCCCTGGAGACACCTCTTGCCAGGCCAAACCAGCCCAGCTCCCTCAGTCCCTGCCCCAGGACAAATGCTTCAACTCCCTGAGTATTTTGACAGCTCTCTACTGAGTTTTCGCCGTTTAGATCTATTGTCCTTATATTTGAAGCATCCAAAGGTAGATGCAGATGTGTTCTGATGAATGCTGAATTCCTTAATCTCCTGGGTGTGCTGTTAACACAGCCCAGGAAAGTGCTGACAGTATTTGCTGCCAGGTCACACGGCTGGTTTATGTTCAGCTTTTTGCACCCCCCAGGCTCCCCAGGCTGTGCTCAGCAGTGCTGCTTCCCAGCCAGTTGGTCCCAGTCCATATCCCTGGGAAATCAAAAGTATAGAGCAATGTAGGTCAGACCTCCGGAGGTCATCCAGTCAAATTCATTCTCAAAAGCAGGGGTAACCTCAAGCTTACATGAAGTGGCATCCATCATCTAAACCTGAAAATTACAAATTATATACACAAAACAATCCAGTCAGTTTTAAATTCTATTTCTTTAGAAGTCTTTACAACACTATGATTATTATTCTTTTTTCCAAGCACGTCATAACCAATAAAAGGTGGTACTATAAAAAGATAAAGAGATGAGAGCAGCTGCAAAAAAATAATGGAGGAACTCAAAAATCATTATTTTTTAATGGCAAGGACAGGGAAAGTGAAGGATTTTAGTGAAACGTATTAGAATGAGTGCCAGAGTCAGGCTCACTTCAGTTGCATTGGGAAGCAAATGCAAATTTAAGACAGCTTTTGAGCACAACCATGAATGTAAGGAAAATGTTCAGAGCAGATAAAAGTGATGGCCTGGAAGTGACCTCAGCAACCATGATCATCCAGACTCCTCTCCCAGGCTCAGCCTATTTTCATAGAGAAACTGCTCATGCCTCCCAAAGCTCTTGCAAGACTACCTAAGACAGTCAGTACAACACGTAACTTCAGAGGAGCAGGCTGTGAGACAGGCAGGAAATGCAGAGATGAGCAGTCCCTGTCCCCACAGAACTCAGCAGTGGGATCTTACAAAGCACTGAAATCGTGCTCTCAATACCCATCACTAACCCCAACATGTGCCCATCTTCCATCTTTGCCTTGACTGATGAGGTGAGGGGCTGCCCCATTTACTTGCTCATACACCTTCTTACATCTTCTCCTGCAGAATCAGGGTTGCATTTCCCTCAGCAGGAAGTATAACAGGCACTTCCAAGTGATCTCTAGTACTGCGAAATATGATCTGCTAACAAACATGCCTGTAGGGCTATGACTAGGAACATAGTTTAGCATTTAAGTTTGGGATTCCCTATCATACGTAGGCTTTTACCAGCCAGCTTCTTTATTCAGCAACATAGACTTAAGATAAATGTCTGATTTTAGATCCTTTTCTATGTAAAGTAAATGAAGTTTTTCAGTTGTTAAAAGGGGGAAAAAGTCCTTTTACCAATTAGCTTTTTTTAATCTTTCATCTGAACTGCTTGGATAATACTGTAGTGCAAAAGGAAATTACACAGGAATCTGAATCCTGCAACAGAAAACTGAGAGTGAGTTTTAGAAACTACTTAAGTTACTTGTAATAACAAGAATAGAAAGATTTCTATATTATTATTATTATTATTATCATCAGTACTGTATACTTATGGTTAGTATTCTAAAAATTAGGATCTAATTGTAGCATACTGGCTCTGCAAAGCTATAGAAGGACAGATACACAAGTTTTTCCCTATAAAAGAGTGATATATTTGTTCATTGCCTTTTAAGTATCTTCTGTTCACATTTTATTCTCCACTAAAAATAAATGAAAGAGAACGCATACCACACAAAAGATCTGGCAATAGTTATGTATCTGCTACCATCTGCTGACAAACAGCATTACTGACTTGATTTTAGTCAATCTTAAAGAAGCAACTCCTATTTCCCTATAGGAAAGTTTCCACTTTGCTACAGTGGCGGACAGTAAAAGCTCCATGAATTTTTAATTCAGTATAATTTAGCCATAGTAAGCAAATAATTTCTTATCCACCCATCTTGTCTGCATCACAGATTCACCACTGACCAGCATATTCCACTCATACAGCAGTGACTGCATCCTGCATTCACTGAAGCCCTTCAGCTACTGCAGATAATTTCTGAAGTCAATTACTGAGCAATTACAAGAAACTCATTCCTCATTTACAAAAAACAAAACCGTTTAATTTATGATTAGCTGTAAGACTGTCCAGACAAGTCACAGAATGGGTCAGGTTGGAAAGGACCACAGTGGGTTATCTGGTCCAACCACCCTGCTCAAGCAGGGCCATCCTACAGCACATGGCACAGGATTATGTCCAGATGGTTCTTGAATATCTCCAGTGAAGGAGACTGCACAACCTCCCTGAGCCAGTGCTTGGTTACCCGCACAATAAAGAAGTTCTTCCTCATGTTCAGGTGGAACTTTTTGGGCATCAGTTTCTGCCCATTGCCTCGTCCTATTGCTTGGCACCAATGAGAAGAGCCTGGGAACATTGTCTGACTTCTCCCTTCAGATACTGACAGACATTGATGAGATCCCCTCTCAGTCATCTCTTCTCAAGTCTGAACAGGCCCAGCTCCCTTAGCCTTTCCTCATAAAAGAGATGTTCCAGTCCCTTAATCATCTTTGTAGCCCTCCATTGGACCCACTCCAGATGTTCCATATCTCTCTTGTCCTGAGGAGCCCAGAACTGGACACAGCACTCCAGATGTGCCTCACCAGGGCTGAGTAGAAGGGCAGGATCACCTCCTGCAACCTGCTGGCAAAGCTCTTCCCAACGCACCCCAGGATTCCATTGGCCTTCTTGGCCACAAGGACACACTGCTGGCTCAGGGACAGCTGGTTGTCCACCAGGACTCCAGATCCTTCTCCATGGAGCTGCTTCCCAGCTGACCATACCCAAGCCTGTGCTTGTGCAGTCTTGTTTTCCAATCTACAGTGTGGGATAAAAATATCTTTTCTCCCCTAGTCTTAATTTTAAGACAATAATGTTAGTAGAAATGACCACCTTTCTATCACCTTATTTAATTTTACTACACTTCAAGTGAAAGCCTTGATTAGCCTCCAGGTATTATTTTTGTTGAGAAAAGACTAATAAAAACCTAAAGGGAAAAAAAATTTTAAAAAGCCTTGGTTTCAGGTATCTCACACTAAACTGCAGAAGTGTGACAGTGAAGAGAGACCAGGTCACAGTGATGACCTGTATCTGGCTATATGGTAAACTAACTTAAAGACTACCTGTAATATTTACTTATACATGCACTTCAAAACATTTTGAAAAAGACAAAAAAGAAGGCAAAACATCACATCTGGTAAGCCAAAATGTCAAGAAAAAAATATTTTAATGAAAGCTGAATGTGGAGGTATATATTAAAGTATTGTTTGTTCAACAAATCTAATCCTTTAGATTAGATTTGTTTTAGTTGTTAGAATTCTGAGTTTGAAATGCTGTTTAAGTGGTAAGCCTTAAGAGTGGTTGGTTCTTCCAGACCTAGATACATTTAGCAAATGGAGTTATAAATTAAGATGTTTAACCTGTGTCTTGTTCCCTTTCCATTGTAATATTTTTTTTCAACTTTCAAAGTAAAAAATGAGTCCTTGAGCTCTGCTGTAGTGGCAAGAGCAGGAGGGGGCCTCGCTGCCCCTCGAGGTGGGTGGGAGTCGTGGTGGGCACTGCTCAAGGAGAAGTAGTGGTTTTCATTTGACTTAAGTTCCTGCCTGGCGAGCTCAACTGTGTTTGTTTTAAAGAACTCCCAGCTGGGCTTAAAGCTCTTTTTTTCTTGCACTTCTATCGCTAAAGCCAACCTTGGGTGTTGCTGAGAGGAGACCAAAAGCCAACACCAGGGCTGGGCCACGGACCCAAAGTGCCGAGTCCAGTGAGACCAAATGGTGACACTGGTGGCCTCCCGACGTCAAACGCTGAAAACGCGACCAGAGCTTCTTCCCGGCTCCGAAAAGCCACGGCTGCTTCTGTCAGCCACCCTCAGGAGAAGGAGCCACCGGGGTGTGCGGAGCCACCTCAGCCCGTCCTCCGAAACACGGGCCCACTGGCAATCCCTTCGCTTCGACGAATGCGGGACCACCTCCGCCCTCGCTGCCCCTTTCCCGCCNGCTGTCGGCCGTGCTGGCGGTGAGGGGGAGCGGGGCCGCCCGAGGGAGCGGGGCTGTCCGGCGGGGAGGGGGGAGGCCCTTGCTGGGGGCGCGCTCCCTGCTGAGCCTGGTGCGGGGGCTGCGGGGCGCGGTCCGTGAGCGAGACCGGCCGCGTTCGGTGCGGGAGGAGCGCCGGTCGCCGTGGCCGCCCGGCGACGCCCCTTTCCCGCCGCTGCCTGACCCGCTTTCCCTCTGCCCGCAGAGCACGGACTGGTCCGAGCCCTGGCTGCTGGGGCTGGCGGCCTTCCACCTGCTCTGCTTCCTCCTGACGTACGCGTCCCTGCAGCACCGCCGGGTGCAGGTCGGGCACTTCCTCTGCATGGGTGAGTGCACGGGCACGCCGTTTGGTGCCGGGCACCAGAGCAGTGCCTGCAAGTTCTTGTGTCTCTGCTGGCAGTGCATGTGCCTGTCGGCGACAATCTGCGATAGAACCTGCAGTGGCCTATAAATATGTATTTATTTTATTTCCAAGAAAATGTGTGAAGTAGTGACTTAAAACCCTGGCCTTAGTGAGGATCTGAGATGAGTAAGGTTTCTTGCATGGTTATTGCCGTGTGTGTCACAGCTTCCCAATGAAGTGTTGCTGCCCTGGAGAAGCAGAAAACGACTGAGAGCCAGCAGTTGCTTTCGACTCTGCCTTGTTCTAGTGCTGAATATGGTCAGCTTTAGTTTATGAAGGAAGTTCACCATATGCCCTGCTGACAGCTGTGATAATGGCATGAGGAAGAGCAAGACTGGCTTGTACATTGCAGTAACAGCTTGTGTTGTCTCAGGGTTTATCAGCCTGAGAATCCACAGTGACCTTGCCTAGCCAAAGCAGTCATGGCTGACTGGCAGAACACATACTAGCTTTGGTTTAAGATCACATGGATTTGGATTAGATGATGTATTACAAGCAGTTTACTTTTAAAGCAATATTGAATCTAATTTCTTTTTTGTTGTATAGTGGGCTTAGTGTACTGCGCTGAATATATCAATGAATTAGCAGCCATGAATTGGAGGTAAATGTTTTCACTTTAATTTTTTTAATAAAATGATACAACATAGCTTATAAGAAGTAGTAATTATTAATAGCATAATTTATTGTACTACTTAAAATCTGTTTATATGGATGCTTGTAAACTAACTGGTCAAAAAACTGAGAAAAAAGCAGAGTGCTGTGGTTAAGAGGGAAAGCATGTGAACTTTGGGCTTTGTTTTTGTTGGGCTTTCTTTGGTATTCATGTTTACTAGCTGAAGTTAAGACCCACTTCTCAAAAATCCCACTGCTGCTTTATATACTTACTTATAGTATAAAAAGCATTAACATTTGTCTGTTTTACTAAATCTGTATACCAGAATCAAACTGATGGTTTATTTTGATGAGCATTGAATTAATCTTTACCTGATATGAGTGGAAGTTATGTGTTTGTGCCGGTTATGTGGAAGTTATGTGTTTGTGACAGTGTTTAACACCACTTTATGCTGGCATCTAATTGTAGTCTTTATGTTTCACTTCAGGCATACATGACCTAATTAGAGCTTTGCTACATTTATTATGTTTATTATCTTTTCTAATATAAGTAAGCAAAATACCTAGAAAAGTCATTTCAGATGCTTCAGAATAAGCATGGTTTGTGATGCACTCTTGTGCTCTTGTAGTCATGTTAGTAAGTTTTTGCTCAGTAAAACCCTAAAGAAGAGAAAGACTGATACTAATATTCATAACTGATGAGGTATCAACTGCCTCTTTTTTCTGACTTAATACAGTAGAATGCTGGCCTATGCTTGGTGATCCCAAGATGTGAGATGATGTGTACAATGTCCATGTAGAATAGTTGCTGGGAAAGTTGAATGTGTGAACTACACTAAATAAAGCTTCATCTTTCATTTTCATTGTATTTCTTTCAGGCTCTTTTCTAAGTACCAATACTTTGATTCAAGAGGAATGTTTATTTCACTTGTATTTTCAGCGCCACTGCTGGTGAATACTATTATAATTGTGGTATGTATGTGTTCATTCATGTAGGTGCTTTCATTAAATGGATAAGTAAAGGTATATGGTTTAGTTGAATTTAATAATTTACTTACTTTTCAGGTCACCTGGGTTTACAGAACTTTGAATGTAATGACTGAACTAAAGATGCTACAGCAGAGAAGGAAAGCAGAGAAAGAGAAAAAGAAGTGAAAGCACCAAACACTATTTTTCTTTCTTCAGTTGTAATAACACCTGTCCGGGTAATCAGTTCTTCTGTATGAGTATGCAGAAACAGAAGTATTTTTGTGCCTGGTGTCAAGAGGACTTTTTAATTGTGGCTGTGGACATTGAGATGAAAGCAGGTATCTACAGTACATTTGAATTGGCTGTGAAATTATGAAACTCAGTCTTAACAAGTCTTTGTGCCCTTCAGTGTAAGATAGTTTTCCACCACAACCAAGGCTAGTATTGATGAGACACAATCTTCCAGTTTCCATTTGCCAGTATATTTTTTAGCTATGTCTTTATTCTGTGCTTATCAAGTATCAATTCTGCTGCTGCTTAAGCCAGTTGGAGCTGTGTTGTGAATTATAGTAAATTAGAGATTTTATTCAGAATAACTCAGGAATCCATGCTTCTGTGAAGCATTTCACTTCTTTATGAATCAAGTTTCATACTTCCTATGTGTACTGTGTGCCAGTGGCATTTTATAAATAAAACTATCTACTCACTGTATCTTAAATTGAGTTAATTTGTATTAATTTTTAATCAGACTTTTCTCCTTCTTTTTTTCTCATAAAAATTTCCAGTTTGGAAAATTTCCCGGTTTAATTTGTGTAAATAATTCAAAATTATCTCTGCATTTCTTTTAATTTACACTTCATGTTTTTAAGGCTTCTAGATAAATACATTTTTTTAAAACTGGATGAAAATTTGATAGTTTTATGTTTCATTGTAGAACAGAAAGGAAGGGAAGAAATTTAGTAATGTGATGTGTAATTTTGTTCCCTTTTTAATGCTTTTTTAAATAAATAACTGAAAATTAAAAATAGATTAAAATGAAGAAGGCTTCAGTTTCACTTCAAGTAGCCTGTTTTCATTAAATTAAAGTAATTTGAGGAGGGATGAGAGTCCATATTTAGTAAGTTGTATCTTTGTGTGGAGATGTACAGTTCTGTCTAAAATAGGTGTCATTTAAGACGTAGGAAAGATGGTCTACAAAACTGATCTTAGACTAATGTGAAAAACATTTGGGTACAAAATTGCAGAACACTAGTAAATTTATAAGTTAAGGAAATATTTGTGAAACTAATTTTAATCACTTGAATAGTCTTCACAAGAGTGGAGATGCGGACTTGAGGGAGAGAGCAGATGCATATCATACGCAGTTTGCAAGTCTCCTAAGTAGGGAGAAACTCCTATTGGAAGGGCAGTGAAGTGTTAGTGTTGGATCCATTTCTTTACCTTTCCCGTGCCCCTTTGGCATTCCTTTACCTACTCATTGCTCCACCTAGAACTACTGACAGCTAGACTATTTTATATTAGCAAGCTAAATAGATGTAGGTTTGTGTGTTGTCCCATTCTGACCATTCTGCTGTGACTCTTGGTGCAGTGTTGGGTGATGTCACCTGTACAGAGAAATCTCAAGTGGTCTGGTAGATAACGTGTGCCTTTTGGGAAGGAGTGAAGAGAATGTCCAAATGACTGCCAGGTAGGCTGTGGCAGGTGTCACCGGGACTGAAGAACAGACCTTTTTGATTTCATATGCATAGGATGTTGTCCTCCCAGGCTGGTTTATAAAAGTCCAGCCTTGCTCGTACAATTTGATGGAAAGAGGTGCATTTTTCACACATGGCCCTAAGCATAAGCACTCAAATGTGCTTCTGACTTTCCCATTGATAACTGTTCTGCAGCCATATCAGTGCACAGTTGTTTCAGTGTCACACAGTTGAAGCTGTAATACTTCGTATGGAGATACCACCTGTTATCAAGTAACCTTCGGCCTCACAGTGTGAAGGGTCTGAATTTGATCCACAGAAAGTGAGGAGGTTCAGAGCAGCTAAGCAACAAGCCTCTTGCAATGGAAAACAATGTGCCTTATTTAGTACATGCAAGGCAAACTTTCTCCGAATAGTTTGGTATTTTGTCTTATCTTGTGTGTGAGGTTGGAAAGAAGATGGATAACATTTGGTTTAGAAAGCATGATGGCATTTTTTTTGTCTTCTAAAAGTATTGCTGTGTGAAAGTATAAGCAGCTCAAATCAAAGATTGTATCAGTATTTTTTTGAAGGATGAGCAACTGAAAATTGTGAGTTTAAAACCTTCCCTGACTCCTGGAACTACAATAAGTAAATGTAACAGTTACATGAGATGAATTTTCACAAACACAAAAATGTGGTTTACATATATCCCCAAAACACGTGGGTCGAAAGGGACCTTGAAGATCATTTTGTTCTGACCCCCCAGCCATGGTCAGGGATTCCACCCACTCGACTGGGTGGCTCAAGGCCCAATCCTACCTGGCCTTGAACACTGCTAGGGAGTGGCATCCACAGCTCTGGACAACCAGGGCTCACCATTTTCTGAGTGAAGATTTTCGTCCTAACAACTAATTAAACCTGCCTTCTTTTAGTTGAAAGCTGATCCCCTTTGTCCTATCACTACATTCCCTATAGAAAGTTGCTCTCCCTCTTTTTTGTAAGCACCCTTTCAGTACTGAAAAACTGCAACAAGGTCTGCCTGGAGCCTTTTCCAGGCTGAACATCTCTGGCTGACACCCCTTCCTTCCTTTGTGTCATCTGCATACCACTCAGCTTTGTGTCATTTGCAAACTTGCTGAGGGTGCACTGGATCTCATTGTCATTAATAAAGACATTAAAGGGCACCAATGCCAAGACAAGGGCCTGAGGGGCACCATTTGTCACTGGCCACCACTTGGACTTAAGCAATTGACTGCGATCCTCTGCCTCTGTCCATCCAGCCAGTTTCTTGTCTATGGAATAGTCCACACTTCAAATCCATACCTCTCCAGTTCAGTGATGAGGGTGTGTGGGACTGTGTCGCAGACCTTGCAGAAGTCTCTGTAGATGACATCTGTTGGTCATCCCCTGTTGATTGTTGCAGTCACTCCATCGTAGAAGGTCACCGGGTGGGTCAGACAGGATTTGCCCTTAGTGAAGCCTTTTTGGCTGTCTTAGATGACCTTCTTGTCTTGCATGGGCATGTGTATTTTTCAGAAAAATACTCCCATTTTCTACATTTAAGAAAGACTCAAATTTATCTGTGTTCTCCTCTACCTAAACTTACCTAAGAAACACTAAGTTTAAGAGTGAAGTTGCTTGTTGGTTTGCTTCGGTTTGGTTTTTTTTTTCTAAAGTAGGTACCATAAACCATAAGAGAAACCCTCAGTAAGTGAAGCATGACGTTTTTTCATCGTGAGCTCGGATTTATGAAGTGATAGTGCAATAACATTAACTATGGGCCTACTTGCTGACAAACCAAAATAATTAGATCATTAATTTAGAGGCTGTTTTGCCTGCTTAGAATTTGTATGTATAAGTGAAGGAGAGTAAAATGTTTAAGACTGGTGGAATACCTTTCCTTTTAATTGGGAAACCTGAATTTAGGTTGCTTGTGAAAGAGCCAGTTTATTTCATTTTCGAATGTGCATACAGAAAAGCTGGTAGCCGCTCAGCTGGCTACTTTGGAGAGTGAGACAAGACAGAGGTGATTTGTTACTGGTCTGTGTATCTTGCAGCCAGTGACTCAAATCTTCAGCCTGCCTTAATGTGTCTTTCCCTGACAGCACACAGTGTCAGCTTCATGGAAAAATATTACAAGGGAGAAAGTAATATTAACCTGGCAACTTTATCATAGTAGAAGGCAGTTTTGTTGCACTGTGAAATAATGATAATCTGTGAAAAGCGAGATAATCAGAAATTAATTGGCAAATTTGCTGGAGTTTGAGGTTGGCCTTGTTTCATATGAAAAAGTAATAACTGAGGTGAGATGAGTTGCCAAAAATGAGAACCTAGAATGCTCTCTTTGCCCATATCCACTGAAATACCATATTCTTAACGTGGGATGTATTTTCACCTCTTTTTGGTCCAATGAATCTCATGATTCTAGACAAAATAGAACAGATGCAATAAGGGATTTTAAATGTCTCTTCCTCAGCAGTATTTCCTAGTTTAGTAGGTACATTGATCTCCATCTCCAATTAAAAAAACACCTATCTCTGAAAGGCACAGAAGGACAGTGAATTGAGGTCTTCTACATCCTTGAGTGTATTCGAAACAGAACTTTGAAGGACAGTTTTAGTGCTTTTCAACAGCTGGATCTTGAAAGGAGGGATCCGCTCTAGAAAAGCAGTGTTTGAGTTAGACGGTGATCTGCTGCGGCTGTGAATCCTAAATGGAGGAAGAGTTTACAAAGAGTTGCTTTGTGGGTGTTGAGAATCATAAGCTCAGATCTTGAACTCCATTTTTATAGGAAGTGAGATTTTCAGGAAAAAGAGGAGTAGTGATTCTTTGAACAAGATAGAAAAGAATACAGCTGTAGTGTAGGAAATGTTCTATTTCTTCAAATACAGCTAAACATTTTTGCTTACTTTTATTGTAAGCTTGATTAAACCTTCTGGATGTGATCCTGTAGAATGTGCTCTAGGATGACCCTGCTCAAACAAAGAGGCTGGACAAGGGGACTCACTGTGGTCCCTTCCAATGTGATCTTTTCTGTGATTCTGTAATTTTTCACTTCAGGTGAGCCCACCATTTTCACAATTAATGTATCAAAGTATGGTTTTTTTGCTTAGGGAACACAAAAAATGTGTATATTTCTCTATTTAAATATTTTTTAATATTTTAAAATATGTTTTAAATATTTTAATGTGTTTCAACTAAATACAAGTATTGATGTTTTTCTGTCCATCGGGGAAGAGATGAGTGCAGGTAACCAAACTCACCACTGGATGTCACTATCTCACACGCAAAAGCTGACTCAAAGCTTTCCTTTTGAGACGGTTCTGTAGAGCTTTTCACCATAGCTTCATAAATTCTTCAGCATTTTGGAATGACCAGGAAGACTTGGACTGTAGCCTCTGAAAGCATAAACTGTTACCTGAGCTGCAAGATACATCTTGAGCCACTTTCAGGTGTTTATTGACACTCCTGCTTTTTACATTAAAAAAGTAGCAGTGTTGAGGTACATATATACTTCCAGAGCCCGGAAGTATGTATGTCTTTTAAAATTTCTTAATGCAGCAAGGGAATAAATACTCTGTTTGCTCATACCTACATTTCATTAGGAGGGTCCCGTCTTCAACCAATTAAAAAGTAATATAACAATGAAAAATAATTACATTGTGTGAGCAATATGCATGAAAGTTTACTGAAGCAGTCTAGTTCACGAACCGATGGAGCTTGTGCATGTCCTCTGTTTCTTTGTGATTTACCATTGCATAATGCAGTATTACCACATCTGTCCTTGTTACGTGACAGCTGGCAGTCACTTAAAGTCACGACTGAGGTTCTCAGAAATCACTTCAGACTTTCTCCACCACCTGGCAAACAGTGCTTTGGAGTGTTCAGAGGCTTTATGACTTCATTTGAGAAGGTCTATACGCAGTGTTCTCCACTTGATGTTCTCCTTTGTGTACCAGGTTTTGAGCCTGGTTTTATTTACCTTTGGAATTCATCCGAGTTCTATTTTCCACACACCGCCTCTTTGAAGAATATAGAGTTACAGTTTGAATGGACTTTGTCCTACTTCCCGTGAGTTACATGCCTTCACATTCACACAACTCTTAAAAGATTAGGCAATTATAATGCAACATGCTTGAGAAATGCCAGCCTCATAAATCAAAACTGATGTGTTTTGTGGGCCTCTGTTTTATAATCTATCTTCTTCAAACTAGTTCCTCCAAATTGTGGCCCTACTTACACCACTGTTTTGCTCTAATACCAGAACAGTGTTGTACTGAATAGAAAATATCTCAGAGGACTCAAAAGGAAGGCCTCTATATTTCCTATATTTGTGTTTATTTTTTCATATAAATATGAACTGTAGGAATCTTTCTCATATAGTTTCAGAGGCGCAATGACGCCAGGAAAGGAGCTGTAACTGGTAATATGTTACACTGCTACAACCACTGATTTTAAGTGGTCCCACTGAAATCATGGTCCTGTTTTCTTTGGCACTGTCTAAAGTTAGAACCAGTTGAAGCTAACAGGACAGGATCAAATATGTTGCCTCTTTCATCTGAAAATATTGTAATAATTAACAAGGCATTTAGCAGAACTGATTGAAACAAGGCACATGCCTTAAAATGGACAAATTCCAAGTGTCATTTGCAATAGACTTGTTAATCCAGCCCTGAATCAAAGGAATACAATCTTGTGTACCTTTCTTCCCTTCTGTTCCATCGAGAAGAGTTTGCATAGTGACCCAGGGGGAGGCAGAATGAGATTCAGCTGGACAAAGAGGCATCTAAGGTAGGACCGTTCACTGAAATCACACTCATCTGTCAGTATTAGAACTGTGTGGTAAACACCCCTGAGTAGTTTCAATCAGCAGAGGAGGATGTAAAGTTTTTCATATAATCAGAACCAATACACCTTGATCTTAAAGAACACTAAGCTTGGAAGGGTTTTAATATGGTAGGATCTACAAGACACGAACCATTTAGGTCTGTAACTGTAAGAGTAACATCTCTGATAAAATACTCGTCACCTTGACTTAGGGATTAGTGAGAGTAATCAGCTTCCTATAGCTGTCCTGGAGGGAACGTGGTTTGTAAGGTCTGTCCTCAAGCAAAACCAGCACAAAATCAGGAAACTGATGTGCTAAACAAATAACATGGAAGCTTTTGGCTCTTTATTACAGAGTATTTTCTATCAGAATCCAGGGAACTGTAAGCTTTTGGTTGTCTCAATACGCTCGATCCACAGCAGTGTTGAAAAATGGGCATAGAAACAGATTTAATGGCTTTACTTAAAGGTGTTGGAGTTGTACGTTAATCGATAGTGAGAGCTTTTATAAGTAATCACAGGCTGGTTTTTTAAGTCCCAGAATCAACACAAACAAAAGAGTTCAATTTTATCTTTTTGGTTGTTTCAATGTCCCTAAGTCCTAAATTAGACTATTAATTCTACAGTAATTACCAAAAAGTGGGACACAACATCCATCTGATTAAAAAGAGCTAATTTATAAAAAGGGCTTATGAGACTGATTTCTTTCTAGCAAATTGCTTTATTGATTTTTACCATCAAAAATTCAAATAGATTAGTAAATAGTGTGCTATACAAGTTTTCTGCTTCTTCCATGTTGTAGGAAGAACAAATGTAAAATGCAAAATTAGCTGACTGGATTTATATGTGAGCAACCAATGACAATTATAATGGTATATGATTTCCATGTAATTCTCTTTGAAGTAGAAGTAAAAATATTCCAAAATATTATTAAATAGAGGTCCTTCAGAAACTAAGTTGTCAGTAACTTTGATACTTACAAAAAACGACTTGAAAATGTACAGAAAACAGTTTATACATGAGCTGTGGTTCCCTAAACCATTAACTTGCATAAAGATTATAAAAAGTTTGGCAAGTTTTAATTTGAATGAAATATACTGAAGATACTAACTTATACATTTATGTCAAAAGAAAAATTAAGTTCTTCTCCAAGCTCTGAAGAAACTCACAGAATGACGGATTATTCTGAGTTGGAAGAGATCCACAAGGATTAGCAAGTCCACTGGAATTTTGTAGAATTATAGAATGTTTGGGTTGGAAGAGTCTTTGAAGATCACCTACTTCCAACCCCACTGCTATGGGCAGGGATGCCACACACTAGAACAGGTTACTCAGAGCACCATCCAACCTGGCCTTGGAAGCTTCCACAGCTTCTCTGGAAAACCAGTTCCAGTGTCTTACCATCCTCAAAGTGGAGGATTTCTTCCTAATGTCTAATGTAAACCTACTCTCTTTCAGTTTGAAGTCATTCTGCCTTGTCCTGTCACTACAGGCCCTTGTCAAAATTCTCTCTCCAGNAGCAAGTCCACTGGAATTTTGTAGAATTATAGAATGTTTGGGTTGGAAGAGTCTTTGAAGATCACCTACTTCCAACCCCACTGCTATGGGCAGGGATGCCACACACTAGAACAGGTTACTCAGAGCACCATCCAACCTGGCCTTGGAAGCTTCCACAGCTTCTCTGGAAAACCAGTTCCAGTGTCTTACCATCCTCAAAGTGGAGGATTTCTTCCTAATGTCTAATGTAAACCTACTCTCTTTCAGTTTGAAGTCATTCTGCCTTGTCCTGTCACTACAGGCCCTTGTCAAAATTCTCTCTCCAGGGCTCTTGAAGGTCCCCTTTAGGTACTGGAAGGTGCTCTAAGGTCTCCCCAGATCCTTCTCTTCTCCAGGCTGAACAACCACAAGTCTCTCCGCCTGTTTTCAATTTATGACTTTCAAGACTTCAACATCAATAGAAATCATCCAAAAAGACACACAATCTTAAGTGGAGCGAAATACATTGGAGTCTTTCAGATTGTGTTTTGTAGTATGAATTTCAAATCATATCAATGTATTTATAAAGTGAAATTCAGTAAAATTAATGCACTTAAAGACAACTTGTCATGTTTCTGTTATGATCAAGAAATATAATTGCCAAGTAAGATAAAATTACAGGAAAAAAAAGGATATTATTATCACTTCTTTTGACTGACTGCTTCTTTTATTCTTGTGTATGTTAATATATATCAATATTGACAAATTCCAGCCTGCTATAGCTCAGAAATGTCACAAAAAATCCTTTCAATTGAAAAATTGAGACCTCGTCCTCTCAAATAAAAGCAACCTTCTTTTAAAAGTCTAGCTGAGTCTTCACACAAAATATTGAATGAAAATGCTGAAAGTATGCTAATTGCATTCAATTTAATATTCTATTACTATTATTACTACTATTTATTTTGCCTAGCAAATGATAGGTTAAAATATCAGGATATCATACTCAATTAAACTACACCAAAGCCTTCTGGCTTACTTGTATGTATGCTCACTAGGTAGAGGTATATTAATTCAATTCCAATTTGCAACAATCATTGTCATTCAGTATCATTACCTTTGATCATTACTGTAGAAGATACCTTCTTAGAGTGGTCATCTTATTTAAATTATCCCGTAACATGATGTATGGTAGCTGTATTAAGTCATAAAAAAAAAAAAGATCAAGTGGAAAATATACATAATTGTTTCAATTAAATACATAACTGGCCATATTATATCGTGGCTAGAAAGTGATCAGTTTGCTTTGTAACCCTTAGAGGGCTCCATTGCTATGTAGGACTGGAAAATAGACTAATTTTGTCATCTTAACATATTCTGACATCTACTGTAATTTAATTTAGGCCTTATATTAACTCTGTTTACATGGGTTTAACTGTGTACAGGACCTTCCAAGCTGGTTAAAAGGTCTGATGACGTAGATTTAGGATTGTGAGATGAAGGAGAACGCCTACAATGCTGTTATGTGTAGTTTTACTGGAATTAGTATCAAAAATGTGAGAAGATGCTCAGTTCCCAAATTTCAAAAACATGAGAACTCGTCTAAAGGAAAACACCTAAAGCATGACTTAATAATTTCTCATGATTTTCTGAATGCTTCACTGTCTGTTCAGAATGTCTGTGTATAAATTACAGCATTGCAGTAATTTTCTCTTTAACAGGTTGAGGCAGATTGCCTCTAAAAACCAAATCTCTTATGGGGAAAGAAGCATAAGGGTACTTCCTTTTTTGCCTTCCAGGGGATTCAGGTGTGACTCTGCTCCTTTCTAGAGGCACAAAACTGGCTAAAACTAACAACAGCTCTAGCAAAGGTCTGGCGCCACAAATAAGAAGTGTTTGATGTGAAAGAGAAGAAAGAGTGTGGATGTGGTAACAGTGAACTTTCATCCACTTTTCTGCTGTCTAGAAGATGCTCTTTTAAAGGCCAAAGTGAGGGCTACTACAGTAACTGAGACATAAGAGACCTTGAAGGACAATTGCGACTTCACAGACTGTTCCTGTAGGATGCTGTGCACAGCAAATGGGAAAGGGGTTTGAAATGGAGCCCCTGTTCCATTTCATGTACAGAAGTGTGCATGAATGTACAGAATGTACAGTGTACAGAAACAAATCTGGCATGTATAGAAACATATCTGGGGAAAACAAAGCACTGAAGTTAAATGTGCTTTTGTTTGTTTAAAGCATCTTTTTTTTGATCTTGTATTTGGAAGGAAATGTTAAGAAAACTAAACCAATAAGCAGAGGAAAAAATACATGGAAGATAAAAGCACATGATAAGGTGAAAGTTTTTGTGGTAAATGGTGGATATAGGAGAGCAGCCATCTGAGACAAGGAAAGGAGAAGACAGCTATCTGAAGGAAAATAGAAATGGACAGTAAAGTAAAAAGAAGTGTTTCCTACAGCCTGACAGCTTTCTCTGGGAAAATCCTCCACAAGAGCTTGTGTGAGGGACCCCAGTTATGTTGAGCGTGTAAGCTGGAAACTCTTCTAAACCAATCAGATCATGATAATGACAACTCTTTTTCAGAAATAGCAAGGAAAGACTTAATAAATTGGTCAGTGCTGGGAGTTAAAAGCCATTAAACCTCATGCACTGCCTCCAGCACTCTGCTGAAGAGAGAGACTGACCACAAGATACTACTCCATGTTCCTTTACTCTTTGGATTAGGGTGTATTTTGACTTTACAAGTCAAAATGCTTCCCTCAGCTCATTGCATCTAGAGCATGAAGACATTGGCCATGACCATTTTAGCATGCAAATCTGGCACCCTTGTCTTTGCCAGGGTTGCTGTGCGTTTTCATATTCACCTGATTTGAGCCAAAGTGAAACCTCTGCCAACATGGTCTCTTCCTCAATTGCCTTTCCCCTGCCATAGGAATGGGAAGTCCTGTCTCATTTCACCTAGAAGGACCTAATGGGTTTTTTGAACAAGCCGTGCTCTAATTGCTACAGGATTTGGTATCAGGAGACTACTTCAGAAGGCCTCAGATGACCCTGTATCCTGGAGAATGCTAAATGGTCTCTCTACAGAAAAAGGGGAAACTGCCCAACTTGCTAATACTCTCTCATAGTCTTGTTGATAATGGAATCTATAAAAGAAAGTATTTATGAGTTTTATTTATGTATTTTATTTATGTAATTATGAATATTAATTTTTATTCTTGAAGGTGTTCATTTTCCAAGAGAAGAGAAAAAGAAAATAGGTATCCTAGAAAGAATGGGATGTTAAGGGTATGAAACCAAAATTGTATGCCATCTTAACTGGAAGCATTTGTCTAATATTCATAAAACTCCTATCTAAAATACAAAAATAAGGTTTTAAAAGTTAAATGAATGAATGACTGTAGTTCTAGTAGGGATAGAATAGTTTAGGGTGAAAAATATATATGAGATGTATTAAAGTTCCAGCAAATTTAAAAGAAATAGACAGGAAGGAAGGAAAATTATTGCATGAATCATACTCCCTTGGGTAACAGTGTCAGCAGACTTGAAATCATCATGTTGCATAGGACAAACAGATGAGCAAATTGATGAGTAACTGACAAAAACTTTTTTTTTCCTCAATACTGAACTGGCAAACAGCTCTTTTTATATAATAAAGATGTGAGGTAATCACTAACATCTCTCTGCAAGTCAGAGCTATAAAGAAGGATATAAAGGAGCAGATGCTGTGTTATGATAATGCCCTAACAAATGGCTGCAGTAGCAGCCATGCTACTGCAAAATGCTTCTTCACAGACCTATTTAAGCACAGGGAATAGACTTTGCCCTTACCACTTTAAAGCAGGTATTTATGGCATGGTTTAGCCCATTAGGCTTGTTTCAGTTTATATACCCTGTGGCTGAAATTTCTTAACCAGAGGGTTTGAATTTAGGCTGATCTCTTGGTGGACCCAGTTTGGATAATCACAGTGTATGCACAAGCCTTAGGCTGACAGTATAGACCAGTATTTTTTAAAACTCTCTGAAACTTTCTTTTGTTAGTATCTGTCTCAGTGTGATCTCTCAAGTTAATTTTTTTTAGTTCTTTCTTGGTTAGGCAGGGAGGTAATGGATCCGATGTATTTCACTCTGCAAGTTTGTATTGATTGCCCCTACATTGAAGTGATGCTAGCAATTCCCTTCCTTAAGCAGCACTTCAGTTAACCCTGGAAAGTCTCTGCACAGAACTAGCAGTAAGTTATTACAACAAAATTGTAATACTAAGATGAAAAAAAAAAACTGTATACAAAAATAATTTGCCAAAGCATTAGCACAGAGATACCTACAAGGAACAAGATGGACAGCGAGGAGCTACAGAAGACAGTAGAGACTAGGGGGGAGCCAGTGGGAATACTCCTTTTTTTCCTCTTACTTCTCTGAAAACTTTGTATTTTCCTCTCAAATGAGATTTACATTTTGAAACTACTGATAAGCGCTGCACTATAGCAAGATTTCAAGACATCTCATGTCTCCTAAACATTGTACATTATTGCAATGTATGAACTTTAGTGATGATTTCCCAAACTGTAGTTTAGGAACAAAAGATAAAAGGTTCCCAAATAGACTGTGAGAGCGGTTGTAGCCTCTCTGCAATGCTCTTAGTGGTTGGGATGGAAATACAAATGGTGAGGTATGGGGAAGACAGAAAGCAAATCTAATCTATGTGGCTAATATTCCAAATGAGAAAAAAAAAAGACAACATGGTAATTGGTAACAAAATTAGACCTCCTTTGGCTACAAGGGAGAGCCACAAAAATGATGAGAGGGTTGAAGCACCTCTGTAATGCCCCTGCCCACTCAGTGGTATCATTTGATACACTCTGGGCAGTGCACAGGAGAAACAACAAAAATTCTCAGGAGCTCCAATAACAAATCAGTCATTAACCCACAGAGGGTTAATAGGGTTAATAATCTTTCTCCCCATTAGCCCTGTCTGAGGGTCGGCTTGACTTTCTTACAGAGAAAACCTTTCAATAGGTCTGGGTTACACCAGAAAACCTTTTACCAGGTCTGATGTGCTCAAGTCATCTGAGAGGAGAAAGATTTTAGCAGTAGGGAGCAGTAGAGATCAGGTGTATCCCAGGTTGCCATGATCTTCTGCTGGAGATTTTGGATTCAACCAAAAATCAGCTCTCCTCCTCTCTGGCACTCTCACTGTTACCCCTGTAGGAAAACCTCCTCACCACTTCTCACAGAGGAATTCTGTGTGGAGAAACCAAATTTATCTTTATAATTTACTCTGGGCAGCACACGGGAGAAACAAAAATTCTCAGGATGTTCAATAGCAGTGAGGAGTGAGGAATTTGGATGATAAAGAACTGGTCTTTGTTTATACAGATTCCTATGCAGTTTTTAAGGGTGGTACTGAGTAGCTCCCTTTTTGGGAACAGAACCAAGACCTCATCCTCTGTTTATCCTTGCTTGTACTTTAGGACAGTGGTTGTGACTTGGGCTTTCTGTAGGTTTTCCCACAGCAGGGAACTCCACCTTCTTCCAGACCTGACTGTTCTGGTTCCGCCTGCAGGCTCCAAGCAAACTGAAGATGCAGGAGAGGACATTCTCATTGAAGCAAAGAAAGAAATCAAGTAAGCTCACATACTGCTTTCCCCTCTTGATTCTGAGTTCATCTCAGGATTTTATGCTCTGCCACCCTACTTTTCAGGCAGGAATGATTATCTCTTTACCCTTCTTTTCAGGCAGGAGTGATTATCTCTTTCCCTTATTAAAATTTAGGGTTAGCTACTTCATTTATAAATAAATTAGAAACCTGTTACACGCTGTGGAGTGGACATCACCTTGTCTATACAATACTGTCATTATTCAACATTAGAACTCTGCTTGCCTTTTCACTGTGTAGGATACGTTTCCTAATTTTTCAGAAGGATAAAAATAATTGATTTGTAAAGACAGATTATGATATTCTGGTACTAGGAGGTAATAGGAAGGAATAACCAATAAAATAAAGTCTCTGTAGGTCCAGGCCAAATCCATTCCAGTGCTGTGTCTCTATGGCAAGTAGAAGTTACTTTGTGAAGCTTGTAAGAACAAAAAAATCATATGTTCCCGCATCCCACCACACACCACCTTGTAAGTTTTGCTGTGGGACATCCTGATAAGAACACAGCTGTTAAATAGCCTTGGATGTACTTTTTTTCCCCATAGAAATGTCATAATTTCAATGAATGCTTCAGGGCAAATTCAACAGTGTGTTCTTCTTGGGGGTAATCTTCAAGGATATTCACTCACCTTTTGTGAGATGCAGAAAAGCCATAGTCCACGTTTTCCTTTTGGAAGATGAACTGAACCCATTGGGTATTTATAGCCTAAGCAAACCTGCTGAAAAGCATGGGATCAAATCCAAACTTAGTGAGTTCGGGTTTTTAACTCATTAAAACTTTTAGCAGCAATAATGCTAATTTGATTGAAGTTCTTCAGCATATTCCAAGCCTATAATGATCCCAGGTCAACTCTGAAAGCAAAGTACATAAATAATGTGATTTTGATACCATGTTCCAAATAACCGGACTATCTGGTCCCCGTCTAAAATGATAGGTGAATGCCAATCTGATTTGCTACCTTAATGCTTGACAAATTCCATGTGAATAAATATGTCTACTTTCTTGTCCTCCTAAGTGGGGGTGAATGGGATTTTTTTTTTGGGCGGGGGGTGGGGGGGGAAGTATATGCTGATAATTGATTTGAAGTGATATTTTGGGGGTTTTATTGTTTGGGTTGAGTTGGACTGGTTTTTAGGAATAAGCGCTTTGGAGTTGGTAGAGCCTTCTCAAGTCTAAGCTGAAACTGCTGGCCATGATGATCGGACAGAAGGAGATGGAGGGAACCTCCTGGTAACTCACAGCTCAAGGGATGGAACCCTCATTTAGAAAGTGATACAACTAGACTCACTCACAGTCCTGGCCTGGGGAAGACAGGAGCTTGAGACTCACCACAGTGACGTGTTCTTACCCACAGCCTCTTAGATCTTCTTTGGCAGCCTGTTCCTATCTCCTGTCAAGGGCCCAAGAGAGAGCCCAATTATTAGACAGAGAGAAAGGCTGGTTCAAAGTCTAACCTGCTGGGACAAGGTGCACCTGCAGTCATGCCTCTGGGATCTCTCCAACCTTGGTGAACAGTCTAGACATCAAAATACTCTGGAATGAGGCTCTCTATTGTATTTTGTTTTGCCTGTAAATGTAAATAAAGGATATATAGTTTGAAAATGTTTTAAGGAACACTTGACTAAATCTTAACTCATTCTATAAGTATCATACTGGAAATAAACAGGCAGTTTTTTATTTGGATTACTAAAGAAACAGGAAGAGAAATCACTGAAAAATATGCTTAAAAAATAGTAGCATTAGTTTAAATGTTCATAATATTTGGGCTAAAACCAAGAAATCTTTGAAATAAGGTGTCAAAAGATACAGTAGCAACAATTCAGAGTTAAAGCTTTGTTATTTTTTTGAAAGAATGCTGTACAATTTTAAGGAAAAAATGTGCTGCAAAATGCTTGGGTATTTGCATAAATTTTAAAAATAATATTGTTTCTTTCCTGGTTATAATTAGTCATGTACATGGGAAATTGTAAGGTGATGAATGTTAATATATACAGTAAAAGCAACTACATGCATATGGCAAGGAAGGACTATTGCTAATCTTTTTGTAACAGCTTAAATGATCATTATTCTTGCATTTGTTGATAGGGTTTTCCTGCTTAACTGTTGAAAACATTTTAGTACTGTATGGTGGCTTTTCTCCAGGTTTACATAATATTGTTTTCTAGTTGCAAGAGGGAAAATTTACATTAAGCTTCATATATAGTAATTGACATTTATAGTGCATGTGGGATTGATTACTTTAACACATGAGAAAACTGGAGCCTTAAAATATACAGAATATCATCATTTTCCAACACATTATTTACTCTGTACTATTAAATGCTCCACTGTTGGCCGGTTTCAATATTCTTGATACCTGAATTTTTTGCTATGAGAATATAAATTAAGTCTCAATGCACAGCTGTTTCTGATTGTCCATCAATGTTGTATTGGGAAAAAAAAAGGAAAGCTGGGTTGGGATTTTGTGCAATATTTTGAATCTTAGAATTGCATAAACTTTGATGCTGTTTCCAAAAACCTGAAAGCAAAGCTGTGTAGTATACATCAAAAATGGTAAAATCAAGACGAGAATCTTTTTTTTTTTCAATGTGAGAATTTCTACTAGCATTACCTTAAACGTTCTCATTTTCTTTAACTATAAAAAGTAGAGCAGTTCAGCTCACAGCTTCTAGGTCAAAGTTATGCCTAAAATTCTCTTACAGTTTGAGGGCAATATCTGAGAGAGACTTTAGCTGTGATCCTCAGGAGGGGCATTGCTTAAGCAGGGAAGGGAGCACCAACCTCACTAAGGCATAAGATTGCCCCCATTTGTTCTCTGATTGTATATGCATTTCCCTTGTGTGTGTGTGTGTGTGTCCCAGTCTCATTCCATCCCCAAAATTCTGACAATAAAATTCAGGTAGCCTTCATCTTAACAACAACCTCTAGCAATAACCAGTTGTGTTTGTTTTTTGAAAATTGCAAGGAACCAGATAACAAAATTATAGACAAGTAGTTAGCTGAAGTTTCACATTGTCATGTTAGAAACACAAATGTTTGAAATGTGATGACAGAGAAGGTCACAGCCACACTATTAAATGCAGCACCATCGAAGGCAGGGCGAGAAAGACACTTGCTGCAGTATGTCCTCTGAGTATGTGCAGCATAGAAGGAGTTGTCTTCAGGTCCTATCAGACACTGCTCTTGCTCTTCCCGCTATCTGGGAAGAGAAGTTGCACACCCACAGTGTATGAATTCCTGGTGGGCAGCAAGTGCTGGAAGACTTCAAGTAGAAAAGGGGTGCTGTATCTCACCACAGCCAATATGCTTGTCATCCTCACATAAGGGAGATGTGAAAATGACTGGTGGGCTGCCTGAATAATATTTCTGAACAATTGATTGTACTTTATTTGCCACAAATTTTATTAAATCCTAAAGCTTTGCTCTTGTACATGACATTCCTTTCACTGACCTTGAAAACATCTCAGAAAGATCAGTAAAGGTTACTACATTTTATACAGAGATGCAACACCTACAAAGTTTAGGGATGTCTTTGAGGGGGAAAGAGAGATGAGAAGATGCTTTTCTCAGTCAGCAGATAGCTGTTGCTCCCCACCTGCAGGTGACCATTAGCATGGGAAGCAAAGGGTTACTTACTCTTTTCCTGAGAGTATGAATTAACATTAAATCTATCTCGGCGCAAGAAAGCTCACTACACTATGTGTTAAATGAATTCTAAGTCACTAAAAAAAAACATTACAAAGATGTTAGATGTGGGTGCAAGAAAGCTTCATCTGAATTATTTTTCTAGTTAGTCATTGGTGGTAGGTTACTTAAAACTGTCAATTTAAACATCCATGATTAATCCAATGTATACCTCTTACATCTGACATTTTCATATTTAGTATGTAACTGTTAAAGTTTAATAAGCAATTAAAATATGCAGTTTAGATCTTGACTTCTAACGGTTTCTTATGTAAGAATTGAAAGGGTTAAAAATTTGTAATGGTTTTTCATTTAATTTTATTTTCTTTGCACAGTTATTGGAGAACCCCTTTGCTATACTAAATTTCATTGCATGGAGAAGTCTTCATTACAATGGTGTCAAAAATACCTCATTTATATTCAGCATTTACAATTTGGCCTTTCTACCAAAATCAGCTTTAACGGTAAAATAAAACCAGGCTCCTTGTACAAGACACTTACTCCCAGGTTACCATTGTTAGACAGTCGAAACGCTGTTCTCCATCTAACACCATGAAAGACTTTACAAAATATTGTTTCCTTGTCATGCAACCTTTTGGCTGTAAGGTCTGAAAATTTTCTAGGAAATTTTAAAATTAATCACCTAAGAACTAAAAGCACACTTCAGCTAGTGCAACTATCTGGGAACAACTTTGGTGCAGAAAATAAACAACCACGAGTTTTGTATTTCTACTCTCTCTTTCTATTGTTGTTATTGTTGTTGTTGGGGTTTTTTTTTAAAAAAGCCATGATTCTTCTGAGACTCTGTGAATTATAGCTTCTATTTTATTACCAGCAGAGGTGAAAATTTAAGTAAGCATTTAAAAGATGAATGTTGAAAGACAAAAGTGAGCTTTTCACTTACTCCTATTTTTTTCTAATGAAGTCTTGTTTTTTGCAATTTATTGGTAATGCCTCTTTCTAATTGTAGCATGTCCTTGTTTTCATTTACAGAGGCTAATTTCTTTTATAATGTTTCCTATCTGTGTAATCTCACCTGTGAGTTCCTGATAGTATGGAATAAAAAGTTCTAATTTTCTCACTATTTCATGGTCAAACTTCTGCTCTTTTAGAAATCTTATACCCCTGACCTCTTATACTCTACTACTACTGCACTGAGCACACTATTATTTCTTGTACAGAGCAGTCTTACTGGGAGGAATAAAAAGATGCTAGAATCTGAAATTCATGATGATCCTCTAAGGAAGCATGAATTCTCTGCTAACCTCACTGAAGAGAGTGGAGGCAAAAAATCTTGTTGTTCTGCCTCTGTTGGTTCTGTTTTTTACTTAATTTATCCATGTCTTTTCTTGATCAGTTTTATTTTATTTTTTGAGGGGGAATTGCCATGTCATATCTTGCTGATTTGAACATCCAGACTTCTGCTTACTGCATTTACTAGAGCTCCAAAATGTGCAATGAGATTTAAACAATTCTTACAATATAGTAGGAATCAGCTGTAGGTTTATAATTATGCAGATTGTCTAAGTGAAAGCAAAGCATGCCAAGTGGGAAGAATGTGAACTGTACAGGCAAACTAGGCTAATTTGAGCTAATTTAATTCACAGCATTATCAGCAATGCCACAGGACAAACAGGACCTAAGACAGGCAATCCCTCTCTTCATATGGAGAATTAGAGCACGTAAGAATACATGCAAGTTACGCACACAGTCTGCTTTCACCTTGGACTATCCTGAGAGAGGTGTTGTTTTGGGGGAATGAGCACTTTTAAAAAAAGCGTATTCCGACGTGACCAGAGCAGTAAGTGAATGAACCATTAATACTGTTGCAATCTGTGCCTAACAAAATAATTTCCTCTAGGAACTGGAGTCACTAGAGGGTAATCAAATCCTTCTTGCAGGTGCTAAATCTGTGGAAGTATCACCTCGACTGAGGTCCAGTGGGTAACACACCTTAGTCACTTCTGGTTAACAAGCCTGGAAAAGCAGACAGGCCACAGTGTGTGCTGAGAGATGGCCCCTAACGGGAGACGCTGACACATTTCCTTTGCAAAAAAGATGTGAAAAGCTGGTGGACTGAAATTATTGAGTGTCTATATAGCTGTAAACTATAGCTTATAATTTATGTGTTGATCTCATTTTTTTCTTCATAAATTTTAACCGTAACATTTTTTTTACTTCAGAAGATCTGGCTGATCATTAGTTAACCATGACACTGTCCCTGAGCAAAAGTAAAGCTGTTTAACTCAGTGAATTCAAGCTCAGATACATTATGAAGTACATTTCAAAGAGGTTTTGGAGGTTGGAAGCAGGTTTTTCCACACACACTCCTTCACAGAATATTTGTTAAAAGTGAATTTTCTAAGATTTTTTCCCATAGGTTGTTGCTCATTTCTCAGACAGGACAGTTAGTTGCAGAAGGAAGGTGGAAGATAAAAAATTTAAAATATTTTCTATTAGGAAAACTTTACCAGAAAATTTTCAACTCTTCTAGCAAACATCAGGGACACTGATTTGGGTGAGACAATCCATGTACAATTCAGTATGTAGTTCCAAGAATGTGGTATCAATCCCCTGCTGGACACAGTCATTAAAAAAAGGAAAGAGCTTTGGATAATAATAAAGAAAGGTGAGTTAAATAGAATTGTGCCCTTCACTGGTGTAGATTTTCACACCCTGGTACACAGAGGCTTAGTAGGATGAGCAGTTGAAGAAAAAAATTCTTAGTGAAGGATAAAGCCTTAGTGGCAACATCTATCAAAGTGTGTGAGCTGAGGATGGAAGTTCCTGAAGCCATTAAAAAATAATGGCATGCCAGGACACTTTGGCAGAAGAAATGCTATGGCAAGACTGCCAAATTCCATTGCGAGCACGAGAGCATGGTTGCAATTGGAACAGCTCTGACACCCACCAAGCGGCACCTGTCGCCCCTGACCTCAGATAATACAGCTGCATGTCACTCTGCCTTCCCTTCTAGGAACCAAACTGTGTGTACCGGTTTATTAGCATGCACTGTCTCCAGTGCAAGGCTTAACAGCAAGTTCCTCCTTGCTGTGTGCATGGACAGGGCCAGGAGGAGAACCTTGGTCCCAGACCCAGCAGCAGAGGCGGAGGTGGGTGCACATGGCTCAGAGCTAGCACTTCTGGCTGCTGCAGATAGAGCTGCTGGCTCCATCCCCTCCATCTGGGATGTGCTCACTGGGGGTGGGTTTCACTGGCCATAGTGGAACAGCAGCAGGGCTCTCACAGCCCAGCTGTGTGGTGCCTTCTCACCATGATGCTGAAGCTTTGTCATCTGTGCTGATGGGTGTCATTTTTATGCTACTTGAGACCCAGGTGTGCTGAGTCTGGGGGAAGGGCACAGCCAGCCCTGACAGTCCCTGCTGCCACCCCCACAGCTTCCCCCTCCCTGCCCACAGTCCAGGACTCCATGTCCAACCCACGGGACACCAGCCCGTGTCCCAGCAGCCCCTGTCCCTGCAATTACATGAGATGTTCAAGAACTGTGCCCATCCTGCCTTCAGCTAATAAACATATCTATTTGTGTGCTTAACAAGCACACCAGGCACAAAAAAACTAGCTTGTGCATTTTGGAACAAGGGGTACTGACATTTATCAAGTAGGCACATTATTGCTTTTTTCCATCCTAATGTGCACGTCCTTCCTTATATTTATTTAGAATTACAGGAAAATATAGACTGGGAAGGAACTCTGTGTGTGGTATAGTTCAACCTGCTACTCAGAGCAGGGTTAGATGAAAATTAGATCCATCTGTGCTGGACGTTATCTAGTTGAGTTTTGAAAGTCTCTAAGGTTGAAGATTTCACAACCTTCTTAGTGATCTTATTTCAGTGTTTAACCCTCTCATTGTAAGGTTTCTTTTTAAAAGTAATGTAGTAACCATCACTGGTTTCAGAAAGTAATGAAAATGAAAAAAAATAGGAAAAAAATTATTAGTTAAAACAAGTGTTTCAATTATACATTTTCTCACTGTTCATTTTTGAATAATAGGAAAACCCAAGAATAATAAACAAACCAAATGCCCAAATTAATGTTCTGGATAAGTCTAGCAAGCATTTTATTGGACTTCAAAAAAAGGTTTATTTTTTTGCTATAAGAAAAAACATTTAGCCAAAATTAAAAGTCAGTTATTCAGGCAATAATTTAGACTATTTT
The DNA here is from genome assembly GCA_013399195.1 of Dicrurus megarhynchus. Taxonomy (NCBI): domain Eukaryota; kingdom Metazoa; phylum Chordata; class Aves; order Passeriformes; family Dicruridae; genus Dicrurus; species Dicrurus megarhynchus. The sequence continues at coordinate 1,130,981 of VXAD01006416.1, forward strand.
GATGCTATTTATATATTATCCAAAGGAAAATTATGTCATCTTCTGTGTCCAGGAATGTACTTTGGGTTGATTAATAATACGTAAATATTTTGTGGGGTTTTTTTGTAAACGCTTCAACTTCGTAGTTCAGACTTAATGAGCTGCAGAAGCAGGGTCATTTTGTCACATTCATTTTAGAGTTGTAAGAAACAGTATTAATAAATCAAAGAATTGGAACAATTGGAAATAAGAGACTAGAAAACTGCAGACGATGTTCAATAAGGGAAGGACTGCACATGTATTGAAAAACTAATAGAATTCAAAATGATCTTGACAAACTAGAAAAATAGTTTTAAAACACTATGATATATAACAAAGTAAATGAAATATTGACTCAGACAATCTACTTCAGTAGCACAGAATGGAGAACTGAAAAGCCGTCAGTTTTGGAAATGAAATGTTTTGAGATTATAATGGCCGATACGATGGATGTTAACACAACGGTATCATGCTCCAGAGCTACTGATGGACAGCCTGGAGCACATGAAGAGAGTCACAGCCTACATGACATATGATCTTCCCTCCTCTTCAAAATTCCCTTGAAGTGCTGTGCAAGTTTGAAGCTCTGCTCTTCATGAAGGATATGGAGGATTTGCTGAGTGGAAGACAGAGAAGTCTGAGCCACGACATGGACACTTCTGGTCTATGAAAGGCTGCTGAAGAGAGGAAATGAGTGAGCTGTTTTCCCCCTTGGAGTTAGAATTACAATAAATCTTATGTTAGGCTTAGCAAAAAAAGTATTGCCTAAAATCTTACCTTCTTAGAAAGTGATGTTATTATGGCAAATTTTACCATATGGTTTATTAGGCCCTGTAGTATATCTTCATCATTATAAAAGATATTTCAGTATTTTAATTTAGGAAATAAAATCTCTTTCCAGCTGTTTTCTGCTAATACAGGTTGAGATGCCATTTCACTTGTAAGAGGCTGTGAGTACTTTGATTATTCTATTTTTATTAGGAATATGCTATGTGAGATAGAGTAAATTAACAAGTAGCGTCTACTCTACACAAAGCAGTATAATTTTTTAAACTTCAGGATAAAGAAGGATGAAAATATCCCTTTAAAGCTCCCAGTTTGAAAATTATTAATTTGCAGCTTCAAGATTCAGATTTGTCATACTTCCAGTTTTTTTGAAATCAGAAATACATGGTAATATATTTTTACTGGATTACATACATGCACAGGTATGGATTTAAGTTTCAGAGAAGTGTGTAATCCACAAGTAACTTCTGAAACCTGTAACTCTTTCTAATGATGACCACCACTAGCTAAAAACTAGAGTAAACTTATGTGTCTAAGAGTGGTATTGACACATCTACCTATTGTAAATGTATTTTGGAAGATCTATAAAATATCAGTGCAGTGAAAAACAAGGTATGGATGACAGTGGGAACTATGAGAATGGATCAGCTACCTTCTAGAGTTTTCTGAAGGTCTGTGATAAGAAAAGCCTTGAAGGCTCCCTCTCTGCTCACTGGAGCTCTTGTGTGCCATATCTAATCAAGCAATGAGTCAGTGCCATGAGTTTAGTGGAATACTCCACTTGGATATTATCACTAAAATCATTCATCTTCCTTGTTGGGGCATGAGTCACCATAGTCACAGATTGTGGCATCATACAAATTTCTCAATGCTTACTCTTCAAGCCCATTGACTGAATTTGTGATACCATTGTAATGTTTTGTTAGAGTACCCTACTATACTAAAAAGGCTCCAAAGGGGGAAAAAAAAAATAATGTAACCTCACTATAAAATCAGTAAAAAGTTTCTGAAGTGCCTCTGCTTCCTAAAACAAAAGCATAATATTCATTGCCAATATGACAAGAGCAGTGTTGGAAACACTTTTTTCCAAACAAAAGAAAATGGCAAAAGAAAACAATTCTCTCTACCCCTACTCAATCTCATAGGAAGACTAAAAATCAACACTCTGTCACTGAGAGTATGCAGGGTTGCTAAGAAGTCTGCCAAAAACCTACTCAGTCAAGAGTATAAGACCACTTCCCTCTCACTAGTGACATTTACAGCAAATCCATGAATTCAGAGGAAAACAGTTATGTGAAAATCATTTTCCATAGCATCCCAAAAAACACCTAATCCATGGATGGCAGGAAGCTGAGTTGTAACTGGCAAACCTCTTAACTGGTAAGTGGGCAATTTAAAATCATCATCTCAATCAAGGGAATGCATTATTAAATTGTTGTAATAACAAAACCTGCTATGTGGCCCATATTAATTGATATGTCAAATTAATTGAATGAAACCCAGCTAGAGCAAAACTGACTTATTCTCTATGAAAAGTTCTTATTATGAAAGAAATTGCAGTTTCACCAGCAACTTTTTGTTTTGACGTTACATATTCTAGATAAATCCAGAATAAGTAACAATAGTTGCTATGGGCATAATAAAATAGAGTAGATAAATAGAGCCTGATTGACATAAACTTTTCTTCCTCAAGAAGAGAGAAAACATACTAATTTAGAGAAGAAAGTGAAAATGACATTATCAAAAGTGCTATCAAATGTACAAAGCAAATGAACTGAAAATAGACGAGAGATTGGTTTTTCCGTGGTTTTTTTTCCCCATTACAGTCATTCAACAGATTTGTTTGGGTTTTTTGGTTTTGTTTTAGGGTTTTTTTGGGCAGAAGGAGATAATGTCAGTGGTACTCAGCTGTTCACCCACAAACAAAAGCATGTTGCTTTTGTTAAAAATATAACATGCTGCACCTGGAAGAACCCACTGACAAATGAGCCTGTCATGCCCTTCCTTTTCCACCCTTGTTTCCATGACATGAAACTGGATGCTTCCTGGATAACACTCTGCAGTCCATCAGCTGAAGCTCTGCTTTACTTGCCCACTCTCTGGATGGGATTATATACTCCCCAATGCCCTCTGTGACAATATGGGACTTGGTCTCACTAGTTATTGATATTTGTGAGTCTCCTACGCTGCTTAAATTGTTTGTTTACTGGAATTTTATATTGCAGCTCACGAAGAAAATCATTCTAGCTCTGGTTTGGAGGAAGGATTAGCATTTAACGTCAGTGGTCTAAACTCACTTATGAACAGTGAATCATTGCTTTTATTACAAGAATAGGCCTATTTTAATGGGATCATAACAATCTCCAGTTTAATAATTACTCATTCGATTCAAAAGGTAATGGTTATATATAATTTGTTTCAGGTAAAAAAGAAAAATCTGTGAGGAAATGCAAGGATGTAAAATCAATCTCACATCTAATTTCCATCTGAGTTTCATCAGTGTGCAATCAACTGAAATTATTCCATCAGGGAGCTACTTTCAATAAAGAGTATCAGTAAAGAATGCTTATAGACATTTTATATACCCATAAAAATGGTAAAGAACGTAAATACGAATATATACAGCAATTCTGTTGAATCTTATACCTACCTGGAGACTACACAATAACTTCGAGGATAAAAGTGCTTGCTGGCAAAATATAAAACACCTTGAAAACTAGAGATTTTGGCTAAGACACTCCACAAGTATATTTAAACCTTGCTTCTTTTCTGTAAGTGCCCAGTGAGATGCCCAACCTGACACAGAGATGCTGCACACTTGGTACAGCTAAGCATAAACAGTTCTAAGGGTGAACCAGACCCGCCAGGCAGGTGTTCACCTGCCAGCAGTGCCCTGGCTGCCTCCAGAGCATCCAGCCCAGCAGCTGGGTCCTTTGCGACTGCAAACCCCTGAGGGTCTACGCTGACTCCTGCTTTCATGGCTGCGCCATGGCCCCATGTCTGGAAGACATAAAAATTCCAGTTTTACCTCTAAGGAATCCACAAATGAAATCTGACCCCAATGAAATTAAAGACATATTTTGCCATTGAGCTAATTTTTTGATTTTCACTACGATTTCTACCCATACGTAAAGCACAAGGTCTTACTGAGCTTTTCAGATCACTGTTGCTGTGAAACACTTTCCTCAGAGAGCTCTGAGCACAATATCAGCTGTGTAACCTGCTCTTTCTGCGCCTTTTTACACAACCATAATGATGTTATATGGGATTTTCTGCTGTAGTCTGTCATTTTGGTAAAAAAATTTTTTTTTCATTGTTATGGGGCGTCAGCAGTGTCTACTTTGTTTATGGTAACAAGCACAGCACCCTTAGTGAATAGCAAAGAGACAAAAAATATTTGTGACCAAAATTTTCTCTTTATTCTGAAGTTCATTTTATGCTTTCCCTCACCTACTCTGATCTCATATTATATTTCATTCAATCAAACTTTACCAACTTACTGCTGTGAACAAGTGCTAAGTTTTATATTTGGCAAGTGCTAGGTCTTTGGAAGAAGAGCACAGCTGGAGTGGATGTAATGAAACAGCATTCTTCTGTACCAAAGTGATCTTGATGCTGATGAAAAAACCAAAAACATACACAACAATATGGTGCATATTTAAACCAGTTTAATGAGGCTCTATTCAAAAATCCAGCTGTGAAAATGTGATTAATCTATATATGTAGTCTTCCAGTACTAGAAAGTAAATTCTTCATAGTAAAGACTGATTTTCTCACATTACAGATTGTATCTTGTCACTTAATCATTTCCTGGAGAACATTCACAAGCATGTAAGCACACTTTGGAGTTTGAATATGCTGCATGGAAAGCACAGCAGCTACTAATAAGCAGGACTTCATCAGTAGGGGGGCTGAGCATCCATATAATTCTAGTTCCTGAAATTCTTTGTTTGTTTGTTTGTTTATTTATTTATTTACCTGGGGGGGGGGGGGGGGTGTGTACTCCTATTCAATTTTCTGTCTTTACTTAATTTTTTTTTTCCTGCAAGAGAAAATCTTTGAAGCTAATACTGAATTACTTCTGTAGGTGGTGCCAGAGATGGTTTGATGGTTTTGCTTGCTTAGATTTGACTGTGTTTTAAATAAGTGAAACATTTGACTTGATATCATATCATTATAGTTTTGACTCTCTCCTTGCAATTTCTGTGTGTTTTTCATCAGAAGATAAAAAAAAACTGCTTTGCAATCTGGAAAGCAGTGGATTGTCATTCATGTTTGACACGTTTTGTGCCTTAAATTATTTTTTCCCCTGATGAGGGAAATTTTAAAACCTTTTTGCCAGGCGGCACAGAGACGAACGGGACCTTCAGCTTTCTTTGCTTGAAGATAGTTGTTTATTAAGTCTTATCAGAGAAATGTAGGCGGTAGCCAGGCTTTAGACATAGCACAGAGCAAGGAATGCCAGGAAAGGCCCCCTTAATCTTGATTGAACCCACACTTTTTAAAGGTAAATCACCCAATTAAAACTTAAAACGAAAGATATTTTTTTTTTCTACCGATGTTCAATAATTCACCCAGTCACATCAACAGGAACTGCGGAATTTTAATCCAATCATTCCAAACTACTTTTACTGCAGGATATGGAGGAATGAAGAAGAAGGAAGAAGGGTCTAAAAGACAACTATTATCCTCCATTTGAAGTTTTTTGCTTTTATCGATTTACCATATTAACAACCCTAAAAAGTCTAGATTTTTCACCCTGTGACAATCTCACATAACATCCCATCACCTAGTTCACACCAGTGCAGACCCCAATTCTTCCCTGAGAGTATATAATTTTCTCCATGGACGAAGGTCAGAAATGCTGGTGTACAGGGGGGTTTTATGCTTAAAAACAGGCAGAGAGATATTCTCTGCATTCTGGACTCCAACACATGTTCTCTGCACTGTGATGGCATAGTGTACTTACAGAAGAAACCTTCTAAATTGTTAAGCAACAGCATGGAATCTTTTAAAAAACCTTCTAATATTCTAGGTCATCCAAATTTTGGGTTTATGGCAAAGTTAAATAGAAACTTCATTACGAATATAACAATTTCACTCATTCCATAGCTCAGGTTTGGTTTAGGGGTCTTTGATTGTGGGGTTTTTTGGGTTGGTTGGTTGGGTGGGGTTTTTTTGTCAGAGGAAAAGGTTTTTCCTTGAATTCACACGGTAAGAGACTGAAGGATCGGGGACAATGCCTTGAGGACAAGAACAGATACAATCTGTAAATTCTATTATTATTTATTTGTATTCTAACCGAGTTGCTTGGGGCTCCAGACATTGAGCTAGAAGAGTAACAAAGGATAAGATAGTACCATCACATTATTGACAGGGAACAGGAGCCACAGGAAGCTGAAAGGAGCCACAGGAATCTGCAAAGGTAGAGAAACCAGTATCCCACGTATTAAAAATCCCATGTGTAATGGAGCTCTCCCATCTCATAAGAGGAATCTGCACTGAACTGAGAGGCCTGAGCTCCTTAAGCATTCTATGCTTAAGCGTAGAGGACTTAGTTGTGCTTTCTGTGATCCAGTGACATTATTTTCTAAATAGCTGCACAGCTTCCAGAGAAGGTTTGGATCGTACCTCCTTTCTTCGCTCAGATCCCCATGGAACAAACTACTATTTGATGACTAAGGTCTTCTGTGGAAGAAGAGATGTTAAAATCCCCTCACTGATTTATATATCCAATTCCTACCCCAGGCAGCTCTATTACTTTGTAGGATTGGTGCCCAAGTTTCCTACTTGGGAATTATAGTAATTTTTCACTTCACAGAGCCATTGTGAGACTAGTATATTAAATATCAAGACATGAAAAAAATAAGCTTATTTAAGGAATTTCTTATAAGTCACCTAGATAAACAAGAGTTATGAAATGTATAATAGACCTGGAAAAGTAAAGTATGCGAAGAGAGAAGAAATGAACACAAGAGTTGTTTTCGTTACCAGAAGGGAAAACAAAGGGAGTGAGGAGTAAGGCCATATGTGAAAGGAGCATGTAAACTACACTTTCTCTACCTCGGAAAGCAGGCTTGTAGTCAGAGTTTTCTGGTTTTCCTTTACAGATAGGAGAAAAGAAATGCTTAGATTATTGTTTCCTTTGCACATTTGAATTAAATATCTTCATTCCCCCATAACAAGTCAGGAGCAACAAAGCCTGATGCTAAGAAGTTTTTTCAATGGAATGCCTTCTCTGTCTGAACACAGGACTGAAGACTGAAGTAGCATTTCCTATGGATGCTTGTTGCATATTTATTTTAATATTTCATCATTCACCTGGATATGTATATGACTGTATTGACTTTGGGGACAGCCAAGGAACACATCAGGCTCTGCAATTTTATATATTTATTGCCTGTAATAGGATGATGAGGTGGGAATAAATAATAGATAACCACAGCAATGCTAAACATAGGCTACCAAACCAACTGCTTCACAATGGAGCTTTGTCACCCAGAGCATGTAAGCACATTAACAGTTTGTTCTCAGACATATCAGTGGAATAAGATATAAGTGAAAGGAAAGAATTACAGTAACAGCAGTCAAACAAAAGTAAGGAAATAGTAATCTGTACGTTTTGCCATTGTAATACTGACATCAAAGTCTCTGATTCCAATTGTTTCAAAATTAGCATGGTGGAGCCTTCAGAGAAGAAACAGAAGCTAATTATGGCATATTTTGTCCCTTCCATGCCATGGTTTAGGAGAAAATGGAAGCAATAACATTCCTGACACTGTCCTCTAAGACTCTACATCAGTTTCACTCCTGTGAACCTGAAATAATTCTGGAATCTGTGAATTTATTTTCAAAGGTAAAACTTCCATTACAGGACTTCAGCAGACAGCAACTCTGCCTGTACTGATATCCTCCAGCAAAAACTATGACCTCTGTCTCCCATTCCTCCATTGTATGATCCAGTAAAAGATACATTGACAAGATTGAATTATTTTCATCTGTAACTGGTGCCAAAGGTAAAAGTTAGGCTTACAGGCAGCCTGTCTGACCCCATGTAGTGGTTTGGTTCAAAATGCCCAATACTCACTTATTTTTCTTCTGTGAGATAAGAACCAGGAGGAAAGCAAAGCAGGCACAAAACCTAAACCTTAAAAGCATAAAGAAGTTTATTAACAGAACTAAAAGGCAGGAAAAAAAAAGTTAGACTAAACCTTCAGAACACTTCTCCTCCCCACCACCTTCTTCCCTCCTCCCACCGACAACGTGAGAAAACAACCCTCAAGGTTTTCCAGAGTCAGTTTACCATCTCTATAATAACCTTTCTCAGTCCACTTAGGGAGAGGAGTCTCTCTTACTCATGCTATGGAGACATCTCCACATGAAAACAGTTAAACAGTTCTCTCGTGGCTTCAGTGTCACAGCAAGGCAGCCGCCCGGGATGGTTTCTCCTTGCCTGTGAAAGTCCCTTCCCTCAACTTGCAGCTTTCCCCACAACTGCTTTTGAGGGTTTCATCTTTAGCTAATGGGGTACCATTTTAAGGATGAGCTGTTCAGAAACAAAAGTTCTCTTTACCCATCTGTGGGTGCATATTCATCTCTAGGAACAGAGGCCCTCCTCTTCTCTGGCAGCGAGAGGGTCCTCATCTCCTTCAAAACAAAAGTTCTTTTCACCTGTCTGTAGGTGCATCTTTATCTCTAGGCAC
>VXAD01006416.1:1139536-1280330 GCA_013399195.1 Dicrurus megarhynchus
GGGGGGCATGGCCCGTCCGGAGCAGCTGAGGGGGCCTGGCCCGCCTGAAGCATGGCTGGGGCCGGAGCAGGGCTGAGGGACCCGGGCCTGGCCACAGGTGGAACAGGGCCGCTCCAGGGTGGGCTCCTGACCGGCCTGCCAGGCCAAGCAGGGCCCCTTCCCCCCAGTTACCTGTCCGAAAGCCGGAAGTCAGAGAGAGCTTCCCAGGCTCTGTTCATTCTTAAATGTGTATCACAGAGGCGTACCAAGCTTCTTAAGTGGCTTAAAGAAGTTGTCAATATTCCAACTAGCCAGCTGATTGGTTAGGTCAGGTCTAGAGGAAACTGTAAGCACCTCTGTGCAAAAAAATCACTTCCGAGGCTGAAGGAGTCTTCCTCAAAAACTCAAACTATGCTAACCCATGACACCCCAAAAATCATAGGACCACTGAACCATTACATGAGAGAGGATCTCATAAGATCATCCAAGCTCATCTCCTTATAGCAAGGCCAACATTAAATTGGAGTTGCTTAAGACATTGTCCAAGTAGATATTGAAAATCTTCAAGGGTGGAGACTATACAACCTTTCTAAGAAGCCTGTTCCAATGTTTTATTCCAAGTTTAAAAAAGAAGAGGATTTTATGACCTCTATCTCCTTAAACCACAGTTACAAAAGTCACCTTTTCTTCCCACTTCCTATTCACAGTGCGTAGGCTTTAACATATAAAATTTGAGATGGTGTGAAGGCCGTTGGTAGAGACACACTTGTTGCCCAAATTCTACATTTAAAAGTTCAGTGTTGATAGCTGTGACTGGAAGCAGACAATCCTTAGGAATGCTTGTCTGTAACCTGCTTGAGCAGGGAGGTTGGACCAGATGACCCACTGTGGTTCCTTCCAACCTGACCCATTTGGGGATTCTGGGATTCTGTGATCAAAAGAAGTTCTGCTTCCTCATAGTCCAGAGATCAGGGCACAGCTGCCACTGTGTATCCTGGTAAATGTTATTGGCTTGGTTTACTATGCCATGGCACATGCATAGCTCTTCTGTCATGACCGGGTAGGTCACAGACTGGTCTGTGACTTCCTATTGCCTCCTCCTCTCACTGAACATCAGAAGTTGTTCCCTGTTCAGGGGAGGAGTTGATGACCACTTCTTGTTCCACCTGGCCTTGGAGTGGTTATAAGAGTTCTAGAAAATGTGCCTCGATCTTCCTTTACTTTGGAGGGACTATTAGCCTTTATAATAAAAAAAGGATTGCTCTATTGCTATTAAATCATATATTTCACTTCAAATAGGTATTTCTATTCTGTTAGCAATAGATAGTATTGTATGGGTGTCTTCTAAGCATATGTGTAAAAATTCCACGAAAGAATGGTGACAATTCTTCCTGCAAGTGATCTTAATGGTTTCATGAGGATTGCACATCCTTAAGTATAACATATGTCTCATACACCTATAATGTTGTGAAGCTAATTATTTTTGCATAAATATATTCAGGGGTAAAACACATACCAACATTAAGCAATGGCATTACAGTGGCTGACATATTAAAAGATACTGTGTAAGAATGAAATGTCACAGTCTTAGTCTATCCTCAGAAGAATGTAAGCGATAATAAGCCTAGTAATTTAGCTTTCTTTATGCCAGTAAATAGTTTGCAAATAGCATATAAAGCACAACTGTGAGCTGCTACTTTACGTCTTTGCTTTCGCATTTGCTCTGCTGTGATGAGACAAACCACTGTAGTGAGAGTGGTTTGCAGAAAACAGGGAAATGTCTATTTATGAGTTGCATTGTATAATACACACTTTATATTCTGGGTGGCTGTAAGACTTGTGAAGCAATACTGTTCACACGGTTCCCTAAATAATTCTCTGTTGTGATGAGCTGACAGACTTAGCAGAGTGCATTACTTGAAAGAGTAAACATGAAGAAGCCTCCAGGGGTTCTCTCACTTCATTCATTTTGCATTATCCCATTTAGCAATTGTAGTTACATCTCTGCAGTTCTAATAACTGCTCAAGTGAAGTAATGTTATAGTTCTAAAAGACATGAACCTACTGGGCCAAACATAATCATATTTAAGTTCCAGTGATGGACATGCAGACTAAAATGTACATAACAGCAAGGGGATATGGGCTTGCCAAGTAATCAGAGCAGACCAAAACTGACTCACTTCCTGATACAAGCAGCTCAGACTTGGGGTTTTTAAAAACTGCATTCTGTACAAAAATATAAATAATTGCAATTCACATTAACATACCCTAAAACGGAAGCTCTTCTGCATACTGCTTGGGAAAGTTTTCTTTTAAGACTATAGAGCTTTAACTTTCTAGTTTGTTTATTGTTCAGTCACAGTCTGAAAGGGTCCTTTTCTCATGTGCTGCTAGGAACAGAACAGCTATGCTGCATTCATTACTGGCACCCTCACCGAGGCAGAAGCTCTAGAGAGGTTTGTTAAAAGCTGTGGCTCAGGGGAACTGGAACCAGTGTTCTTTCATCACAGTTGGCCCTGTAACACTTGAGTCCACCTCAAATATTGCCATTGTGCTTAAATAGAATCAGAATATGTACAGCAAGAACAAGCTTGTGGAGCTAAGCTCAAAACGGGGCCAAGACAGGACTGACTAACTAATACATAAGGAGCACTGGATATTTTAAAGGAAGTTTACACTTGTATAACTGGGGTTTATTTCCGTCTCTTTATTCCTTTAGCTAAATCAGCTTTCTCTGGAGAGAAATATCAACTGAATATCAACTGTTCACAAGAATCTTGTTTTGGAACCTTTCCTTTCTTCATTGGTGCTTAATCATGCTCAGCTGTCAGGTGAGTAAGGAAAGAGTAATCAGAGGAGGTTGGAAAAGGAAATCTGTAATCTTGGTGGAATAACTTTGCTCGGAAAAGTCCCTACAGTGGAGAAAGCATATAAATGCCTTCTGAGGCAAGGCAGAAGAAAGAATCCTGTAGTGCTGCATAAATGGGCTTCTGTAAATGTTAGGTTCATCTATCTAGACCAGGAGTATTTAACTCTTTGTTGGCAGAAAGTATCACAGCAAGTCTTTAAACATAGTTTGAACAATTTAACTTGCTCCAGTTACTCCTCGTCTCGTTTTAAAATCGGCAAATCAGATTCTGGGAAGCTCTGTCAGGCTGCATCAACCAATGGATCTGGCCCCACTCAACCTGCTGATCAGCACAGAGAGTCACACATCCTGTGAGCTGGTCACTGCAGCTCTTGGCTAACCAACTGTGGGATGATTTTTGTACTCTTTTATTTGTACCCTGCCTTATTCCTTTGAGAAAGCACAGATTCAGGTTGAGATTAATAGAGTGAAACTGCACAAATCATGACACTTATTTTAACGGATTGAAGCTGGTATATTTACTTCAATTAAATTTCTTATGGCAGAGTTTAGTGGAATCAGATATCTGTTGATATGACAATATTACTTTAGAGTTGAAAAAAAAAATTTTTCCTTCTGAGGGTTTGTTAGTAACCTTAAGGGAAACTGTATAGAAAAAAAGTAAGTTACATTACGAATAAAAACACATCGAAATGTGGACTTTGGAAACTTGCATTCAGAATAAAAACACTTCTTTGGATCAAACTGAAGTATTATAACACAGGAGAAGAGTATTTTGCAATGTTAGATAAAAGCTAGAACACATGTACATACAGTCCGCACTTGAAGGATCAAACCCCAGAAATGCCAGCTTCATGTCAAAGTAGTAGTATGTATGCATTCATGCAGATAAACTCAAGTTTTTTGACAAAGCCTCTCAGCACACTGGTCTAGTATGAATAAATAAAAGTAAGCCAAATGCATATTTAGAAGCCGCGAAGGTAGCGTTTTGGAAAAAAATTTAAATGAGAGGTAAATATCCTAAATTTTTGAGTCCAATCTATAAAACTGGTTTTAGTCGCTGGTATAATCTTTGCTATTCCTATTTGTATGGAATTAGTTAACTGCAAATTTTGTTTCCCTTTAACTTATGTGTGTAAGTAACCAAATATTTATTTAATTTCATCCGCTATAGCTCAAAGGGTTAGAAATGGATGTAAATGAAAATACGTCCTTATTCTTTCTAGTCTGTTATATTTTAGTATTAGAGTAAACAGGGCCACAGAACATGCTTTTTTGGCAGCTTCTGTCCTTTTGGGGGTACTATAATAGAGGAAGATAGAAAAAAATACCCTCCAGTTAACCTAAATAATGCTGTCTCTTCTGAATGCTGGGTTTTGACAATTGAGAGTCAGTCTTCAACCTCTGCAGGGTTTATGACCATAGTAGTTGGTTCTTCGAACTCAGAAGGCTACAGAAATATTTATCAAGTGTTTAAAAGATACTAAGCTCTGATGATTAATTAATTTTTAAATCTTGTGATGAAATACAGTGACAAATTGATAGTAGATAGTATAAACCAGGGATCACTTTTTGTTCTGTAGAAGATGGCTGAATTATTACATTATGTACAATACTTCTCAGCAAAATGCCCACAAGGCAGGGTACCAAATAGTGGATAATTGGGGAAACACTTTATCCTTTACTAAACTAATAAAATAACATATAGAAAAAGACTGCAAAGTGCTGAGTTACTATGGTGATAAAGGTGATATAAGGACTTCTATAGAATGGTAGAGGATATAGAAGCACAGGGAATTCTTCTTATTAAATATGCACCAGTCAAGCTTTCTGCTTTGTGTTAGCTTGCTCACATGCAGTCTCATATATTCCATTTTTTAATGTCCTTTGGGTAATTACTTATTTATCTCATACAAATCATCTAAGTAAACACAGGTTTAATATAACTAGTTACTGAAGTTTATATACCTCTTGGGCTTTTAGTGTTGTCTGATTAGATTAAGGAGAAGAAAAACATACCAAAAAATCCTAGTTTTCTCAAGTTTCCCCTTAACTCCTATAATTAAATCAGTAGTATACATATTTAATAACATTTTGCTTTTCTATGCCCTCATATATGGTTGAGTCATATTTCATAGATGTATATTTTCATTAGATTAAAAAAAAAGGGGAAAATGTAGATTTACACTGCATATATTGAGCTCTTTCTGTAAAGACTGACATAAGAATAACCTGACGCCATAAGGGATAAACAAATCTGGCTTTTAATACTAACTCAGGTTTGAACATTTATCCTGTATATACAATTGAGTTGAATTCCTTCTCACAGCCAGCACATCCCAAATTACAGTGAGGTTATTCTCTGAGGTTGTGTATATCAGTAGTGGTGTCATAGTGCTTATAGAATAAACTGGTTGTCAGAAAACTGGATCATGAAAAACACATATAACACATTATCTTCACTCAGCCCATTGCAGCCTGCAGTCTTAGTCAAATGTACCTGATCTGATTTCTCACCCTTCTCACTCCATCCTGTAAACAAATCAAATGGAGCAATTATTAATTTTCCATGAAGTAATTCACATATTGTTCTCTTAGACCCTGTTTGATTCTCATTTCTCCTTGCTGTCCTTACTTTTCAATCCCAGTTCTATAGTTTCCTCTTAAATTTTAGCTTTAAATTTTCTCTTAGAAATTAGCTCTTAGAAATTATTATCACATGTTTAAAATGTTCTAATTAAAAATTTTCAAGCTTTTATTTATATCCTTTAACAGAATATTGCAACATTTGAATTTTTCTTGAAAAATATTTATAAGTAGTATTGCAACAAGCTTCCTGATCTCCCATATAAACTTAAGTAACACTCTCTGTCTCTTTATCTTAATTAGAAAAATGTCAATTGCTGTACTACCAATCAAATGGGTACTTAGAAGATCAAGAAAGTGTTATTGTATTAGCAACATAGAAAATTTAAATGCAAAAATAATATGAAAAGATTTATGTATTTTTTGGACACACTTCAATATGAAAGGTAAAATAATGTAACAAATCACTAATATATAAATACAAGTACAGTCATTAAAATTTTATTTGTGGTAAATATAGTGATAATTCCATCATAGTGAAGAAAAGAAAACATATACACAGGTTTTTGTTCAGTTTGGATGAAGATGATGAAGGCAAGCACAGAGACAAAATATTTCTATGTCCTTTGCTTTTTGACAAATTAGCATTATCATAGCTTTTTGGTTACCTGTTTCAGAATTTACATTTTAGAATCTAAACATTGCAAAGAAAAATAGCAAGACAGATAACTGGAAATTGAATACTTTTATTTGCAAAAGTATGTATAGAAACCTAATTTTCAGATAGAGGAATTATAGAATTCATCAAATCCTGTTTCATTAAATTCTCAGCTCAAACCTAGAGTTGCAAAAACCTATTCTATGAAGCTGTAGGTGGGTACATGATTCACAGGATCAGGTCCTAATAAATCAAACTCTCTTTCCATTCAGTTTGGGAACCAGTGCATTGCATCTCCTCTTCTTACCTTGAGTGAATTTCAATACATCAGACTTTCTGAAGAAGTACCTCAAACACTTGAAAACCAAAAGCATTTCCTTTAAAATTTGAATCATTGCAGTATAGATGTCAAAACAGTTTTCAAAACTGATTTTGACTCTGATAAATCAGAGCAATTTCAAGGGGGTTTTTTTTAATGCTAAATTTTATATCACCTTAACTGTTTATGGCAACAGTGTCGAAATATAATCTGTTATTAAGTGGAAGAAAAAGAAATGGATGGGTTAAATGACTCACAGAAGGAAGTTTGTTGTTTTGGGGTTTTTTGCATGTGATATAATCTTTTAACAAAGAGTTTCAGCACTGGAAATTTGTTGGGATAAGCAGTCTAGTTAGCCAGCCAAGCTTCAGGCTTCTAGACACCTATTACCTCTTTGTTTGATTGGATTTTGTTTTGTTTACTAGGTTAAACTTTTTAATATGGATTAGCAGTGAAAGAGCACACAAGTAAACAAATCATTATGCTCATGAGATCGTGAGGGACAAACACATTCATCATTTAAAGGACACACAACAGGTAATGCAGCACAGTGTGTTCACATATACAATAGGGAACAATTACTGTTACATTTCACAAGCACACAGACTCCAACTTCTTGTTAGGATTTTGAAGTTGTATCATAATAATTTGCTGTTATGTATTTATTAAAGCATGACTTGCTGTCATCTTGCCATCAGTTAGAATTACCTTTCAAATATTCACCTCTGCTGCATTCCTTGGGGACTCACTGATGTTTTACAGGTATTTAGTCCTACGATTCTTATATTTACCTATCTTGATAGTCTCATTCCATCTAATTCAGGTAGTTGAAGGAAAGAGGCACATGAATAACCTTATGAAATCATACATTCATAGAAAATATAGTCTGAAAATGACCCCAAGAAATCATCTATTCCATATTCCTGCTGTCAGGCAGCCCTGTCTGAACTTGTTTTACTTGTGCACCCCAAAACTTCTAAAAATATGAGTAAATATATTTGATGTAGGATTTCCTAACTTCAGCAGTTTTAAACAGTAGTTACACCTTGCTTATAAAATACATAACAGTGTAAGATTTTCAAGAACAGGAATTTTCACTTCAAGATTACTGGAAATAAAAAAAGAATAACTGATATCCATTTTCTCACCATACTGTAGATATCATTGGCCAGATTACAATTCCAGTCTTACCTGGAATTCTGTATAGGCTACTTCATAGATATGAAAGCCTTTCCTTATAGGTTACAGAATTTAATGCTGGATAACACACCTAGCAGCAATCAAGGTATTGACTCCGTTCAAATGCACTATGGAGCTTGGTGAGGAGATTGCCATCAGCCTTACTGGGAAAACCATCTGAGAGGGCTGTCAAAGGCACTGAGAGCACCTCTGTCAGCAATTACAACAGGGGTGTTTCAGGTACTCCCAAAGGTATTTCTTTGCCTAATAGTAATCAACTATGCCAAGGAAAATTTAGATTTCATAACTACCTGTGTATAATGTTTTTAAATACATGCCCATAGTGCCCCACTCTTAAAATCCAAATGTCCTTTAAAATTAAATAAATATTAATTTCAATATAGTTCTTGAAGGGCTATTGTGTAGAAAGAGTACAGTGCAGGATTCTATAGTACTCAATGATTTAAGGGGAAAAGTGAAAATCTGAGAGAGTTTCTTTGTAGAGTATTTGCTCTTTTAGGTAGGTGAACTACTGAACAGTTGCCTTCAGCCCTTCTTTCCTTCCCTTGCAAAGCATCCAAAATAAATGACAGATGAAGTAGTGGTATCAGGTAGGATTCTCACAGCTAAAGAAGGATTACAAAGATTCTTTCCCATTGGCTGTAAACCCAGGATATTTTCACATGAAACAGTACGCACAAAACCCAAAGGTTCAGACGTTATTTTTCATTATATGCCAGAGTGCCAGGAAAGTTCTTCAAAAGGGAAAATGGAAGAAGCTGTAGTCCCATAAGGAAATGCATCCTTCTATACTTCCAATACCACCAACAAGTACTGGTAGTGGGCTTTCTGCACGCACTCCTTCTCTTATGCTGAATTCAGAAAATCTCTAGGCTGTAAGCTTTCTGGAAATGGATTAGCATCTGCAAAGCCTGGGTGAGTGTGGAATGAGCCTTTTTCAATTGAAAAAGCCCACAGTAATTTTCCTAAATTCCCAACTAGCTTGAATTAATATGTCTATCACATACAGCGTGATCCCAGATGCTCACAGGTAGGAGGCTTAGGTAGCTGGGTCTGCTCCCACACAGTGAATTTAAAATATAATAAGATTCTTTCACATGTATTACATTCTCAAACAGCCACAGAAACAAAACATTTTTCACAAGTGGTCTTACAGTTTCAGTTTCATTATCGTTTTAAGCTTTCCAGCCAGGAATGTTTTCATCAGGCTGATTAAATTGCTTCCCAGAAAAACCATTCATCCCTTTTAAAAAGTATACAACCCATGATTATGAGCTCCTGGGACTCAGCTCTGACCATATGTGCAGGAAAGGCACAAGCTCCCTGGGCTGGATGCAGCCACAGTGGTGACAGCAGATCTGAGTGTGACACTGAGCATATGTCTTGCCTATAAGGTATATGCTGGGACTGTTCTCCCTTCCCTGCCCTGGTAAATCCATCATTACCTTCAAGCCCTTATATTTCCAGAGGAGTGGTCCACATGGGCCCCCAGTATTCACACCAAGCACAGTGGTTTGCTGCAGGAAAAGTAGGTGGATATTCAGTTATTTGTGAGGACACTCCATTCCCTACACTTTAGGCTTTACATTTTCCATGGCAACAGAGCTTATCCCCAAACTTTATTGTGGAAAAAGTTCTCTGGAATTCAATAGTAGTTTTGCCTGAGTTATTTTATAGCAATTGCTCTTATGTCCCCAAAGATTTGTGTTAAACCTTATAGCGTTTCTTCAACCAATTTTAGGGACAACAGCTGCACTGTGACATCCATCAGCATCCCCTCTGGTTCATGGCATGCCACAGGTGTATAGCCATCCCTGCAAATGAATCTGCAGCTCTAAAAGGCCCTTCAGGGGTATGTCTACACCTCTGCTAATAGAATGGGTTCTCTGACCCTGAGGACAAGTGACATGGAATGGCTTGCATCCATATGGCTAAAGCCTAGTCTCCCCCACAGGAGGGTAGCACCCCTGGAACAGTCCCAGGCTACCCACGGGCTCAGCCCAAGCACTCTGGGAAAATTATGCCTGCAACAGAAAAAAATTATACCAAATAGTGCACTAGCACTAAACACTGCAGGTACCTACTGGACCAGCAACTGAGCTTAAGCCCTGTCTCTGTTTAGTTCAGCACTGCCAATACCACCAACAAAGCCCAGTTTACTCGTACACACTCATGAAGATTTGTTAGTAAGCTCCAGATTCATTCAGTTGAAGCTAAAAGCTAATTATGTGTTTATATAAAAGTTATATGTGACACTGAAGAGATTAAATATTCATTATGACAGCATGAATTTCCTTTATGCCTAAATGAAATGCTTAAAAATAAATGAACAATGTATTCTAAAAATTAAATACCTGTTTTCTCCAACCATGTCCCATAGCTTAGTTATGCAATTGGGAATGCTTCATTTTAATTTTGTGCATTGATTTCAGATGGCATTAATAAAATATTTCTTTCTACTGTAAATTATTAATAGAAATTGTTAACACTGACATGCACCTGAAAACTTACAACCATTCAATATACCACCTCACCAAGAAATCAACAAGAATATTTCCCAAATGGGCTAGTGACAGACACTTCTGCAAAAATCTGCATTTTCAGTTACACAACAATTCTAAATTCTTCCAGAACACTCCCCTCTCCCCAGAACCAGCCCAGTCAGGTGTAGTTCTTTGACAGATGAGGTCTCTGGTTTTCATTGGATTAAACAGTGCTTGCAGGGAAGAGCACCGGCCAAAACAATAGCAGTGGCTGTTCCTTAATTTCACTTAGCCTGCAATACTTTCATTCATAAGTGTTAAATTGGAATTGCCAATATTAACTTACCAAAGAGCTGGTGGAAGAAGTTTATGTGCTATTTATCCTCAAGGGTCCAATTCAACCGCATCCCTGTAAAATGTCACTGACCCACTTCATCAATTACCCAAGGCAGGCGTGGGAGCTGTACATTCCTCCTGATTGTACCAGCCAAATAGACCTTCTCTTTTTCTTTCATGCGGTAACCAGACTGCTCAAAAAATAATTTTTTAAGTTTCTTTGCATTATAACAATTAAATTCTGCTTCTATCATGCTTAACCACAGACTTAAGAAACAGCTGGCCATTAAAAGATTATATGCTGAGAGACCTGTTAATAGTAAAATACAGAAATTGTTGAGAGAGTCCCAGCTACAAGGACAAAATACAGCTGAGAAACTTTAGAAGGAACTGTAAAATGGCTTAATTTCAGGGTTTTGTATTGAAAAGTGATACTGCAATATTATGTAACTTGAAAGTTATGAAGATATTTTCTCATCAGGCAGGCAGATATTCTGTGAAGCATACATGCCTCTAAGGGCAAATTGTGTTGACTATTTGCTTTTCATAGGCTAACACTGCTTTACACATACTATTTAATAACATTTTTTCATATTCTGATTTTTTGCTTCCAGGTTTCAAAAGCAATGAATTCTATTCAAATGCTGATTATACTGCAAACAATTAAAAATCTCTTACAGTTAAATAATCTGCTCCTGCCAGCTGGATAGTAAGGGATATTTTTTATAATGTATCACAACACTTTTTTGTTCAACTCCTCTACTGGAAATATGACATATTTTGATGTCATTTTTTTCTGTAATTTTAACATCTAAAAGAAAGACATTTAGTTCAAGTTCATCAATGACACTTAATAGAAAGACAAAAAAGCATTTCTACAGAGTAATTCCTCCCATCCTAGGACACACATTATTCTGTCATTCGGTGATTATCCTCCCGTATTTCTTATCTGCTGCACAAAAGTAATCTCAAGAGACGTGACAGATATGATCTTTTTCCATGCCCAAGTCTTTTGTGCACATGATTCTGAATGTGCAGCCACTTCCCTGCACTACATGGGGTGTCTGTCAGGTGTGTACTGTAACAGCAATGCAGCCAGCCTGGACTCCTCTAACCAGCCATGGAAGTCTGCCCTTGAGGAACAGCTCTTGATGCAGCTCTGGGGTCACTTGATGACCCTGAGGAGGAAAGCAGCTGTACTGCTGATGGAGCTTCTTTGGACAAGGGCAGGGTGGTGCATTGCTTTCATCAGTCTGAGACAAAAAGTTTTCTTAGCCCAATGATGATGCAAGCTGACAATCACATGCAGGAGTTTCTTCAGTCAAAATAACAGCCTCTGAAAGAAAGCAAATGTGAGAGAAAGAAAGTAAAAAGAGGGAAAGAAAAAAAAAGAATGACCAGTAATTTACTGATGACTGACATTGATAAAATAGGGTTTTTCTCCATGAGCAGGTAGGCAGGATGTCCAATAGCAACTGTTAGAATAAACACAAAATTCATTGCTGTTCGTTGACTGGATGGGAGAGTTTTCACTACTGTGTATAAGTACTGGGGGGTCATGTTAGAGAAAATGAATTATGTGTGAAAAGCTCTGGCTAAAAGACTGTTAAGTCAAAGAAAAAATTACTTTTATGCACATATTGTGAAAAGTTCTACATCACAGTTGAACTGACTGATGATAAAAATCTCTTCTGGTATTACAGTCATATGTGACTGTATGACTGCTTAAAATATGTTCAAAATATTTTTCGCATTATACTGGCAGAAATATTTCTATGTCTACTTGAATTCCAGCCAGTATTATATTCTTAATAAAAATGTTTAGAACTTGGCACTTCAGTTACTTTATTAAAAGCTTTATGAACTTTTCCAAAAAACCTTAGATTAGAAAAGCATTTTGGAGTGGTTTTTTTTTCTCCAGGACTGATTTTTAACATTTCTAATTGCATTGTAGGTACACATTTATGTGAAGCAAAGTAACTGACACAGCTCATTTCAAACCTTGGTATATAAGGTAATGAGAAGGATTCATTTCTAAGGGTTAGTGAAAGCAAAGCTCCTTATACTATAAAAATATCTGCCACTAAAAACTATGGAAAGAATCTTTCCTTGGAAATTAGATGGACACTATTAACAGTATGGAAAGAAACAGCATGCCATTGAAGTGTGGGACCTATTCCAAAATGAATCTGAGTGAGGGGAAGAGTACCTGTAAGAGTAAAATAGACCATCAAAAGCTGAAACAAAGATGCAAGGGACAAAATACCAGTCTTATTTGTCTAATTTCCTTCCACAAGGGAAAATCTACAGTAAGCAGGGGTATCAATTTTGAGAAGTTCATGTCGTCCATCTTAGTGGGCAGAAGGGAGTTTAATGAAGATCATTCTCTGATTACCCCTCTGATCTTTCATCCATCATTAACAACAGGCACTGTTCTCAAAGTTGTTGCTATATCTGCTTTTGAGGATCCTTTTCTGCAAAGGGATCATTGCTGCAAAACACCCATCCCTGTGAGGTGCAGGCAGCAGCTTAAGCTGTCTCAAGGTGTGAGCTGCCCACAGACAAACCTGGAAGAGGAAACAGTAAGTTACAGCTGCTCGGATGGCAGGTGTCCACTGGTTACACAAAGCTATAATACCTCAAAATTGTATTACATCATCTAGCTCACCACTCAGTTGAATGTCTTTGTGAAAGATGCACAGAAAAATGTAAAATATGGTTAAAATTTTTTGTGCTGAGCATTGACTTGTACATAAAGAAAAATAGGTACTAGGAAGCAATTACCTTCAAAACTCTTTAAATATCTCATTGTCTTCACTCTTAAGATCCAAGAGACAAAAATTGTTTAGAAATTCTGGCCTTTCTTTTACCAGCTGTATCACACAGGCAGACAAAAAGCTGACAAAAATCTGAAGAGGGGTCCTGTCTCCAAGGAGAAAACATAACTGAGCAAACTACTTTTAAAATGCTTTTAACTGCTTTACAATGGGAATGGGGGGTATTTAATATCTGTAAAACAGGACTAGTAAAAGGCCAGGGTGTCTAATAAAAAGTTTGGGGTTAGAGTAGGGTAAAAATTTGCGGCTTAGCGTAAAAGATGGCAAAAGCAAATATGAAGGACAACACTTTGGAGTCTTTGAATGCCCTAGAATAGAAGGTACCTGAGCCAGTAGCAAGCAGTACCGTCCCTTTACCTACTCACTGTGTAGCAGTTCTGAATTTTTAAGTGATATATGTGCATCAATGCAGGTCTGCTCTGAGGATTTTAAACCTGTCTTTGAGTTAATGCCTGTGGAGTGAACATAGCCCTGGCACACTTTCTAGTGTCACTAGCTTCTAGTGTCAGTGCTGGCTTATGTAGAGCTAACAAAGGATATCTGCTTCTCACAACACCAGACTCAAGGCTTTCAGTATGAGCTCATTTGTAATGCTACTGTTGCCATCAGCTGAGAACTGTCCTGGACATCATAGTAATAGGATATGGCAAACTACCTGCAACGCTGTACAGCTTGCAATTTCCATTTCTTTTATATTTTTAGTGCTGAGAACATGAAACATGAAGGACTGATTATCCAATGCAATACCTCCATACACCCTTGTTTATGCTGTGACATATAGAGACATGAGCAAAATGTTATCCATGAGTAATGTAAATGTGACTGCACATTGCATTGAGGTCTTACAAGATCTATTTTAACTGATGCTAGTCCCTTTAGTGTGCCTAAGTTCCCCACTGAGGTTTTCCATCACCTAGAATATGAAAGAAATTATTGTAATTTTTTTTTGTGTGCTTAGCTCTGACTAAGCATTTGCTTTATTGATCCCAAACGTCTAATAAAATAAAAAGAATAAGCAAATAAAGAGAAGAATCACTTCTGAGTGTGTTTCCAGACATTTGATGAATCAACATCATTACTTCTACAGTGTCCTAGGAGTATTCAGTGCTTTGCAATGTTAACAGTAAATGATGTGACTTTGCCAATAGAACCCAGGTGAAAGTGAGAAGCCCGATATTGACCTCTGGCATCAGATAGGCCATGGAAAGAGAAGGCACCCTGTGGAACAAACTAATATAGTCTTGTTAGCTGACGGGAAAAAGTAGCTCCTGCTACTTTTGTGTGAGAGGCATGTAAAACAGTGCTGCTGTATCTCTTAGGGCTGTTAAAGTGTTGTTCTTGTCAATGGAAGCTGATCAGTGCTCCTGAGTCCACTGTACACCTATACTGGGACTTGTTACAACCCTATCTTTTGAGCAGTTCCAGCCAGCTCTGTTCTTTTACCATCTCTTCGTAGAGGTTAAAGCTCATTTCAATTTTCTGTCTACACAAAATTTTCCTATCGGTACAGAACTCCAACACCTGAGTAAAACAACTTTTACTGGGAGAAACACATCAGAAGAGAAGGTCTATTTAACATGCCTAATCTTGTGCTTGCAGATTGAGTTCAAGGATCTCCACCTGGACTTTATTAGAGAGCACCAGCAAGAACCACATCTCCCTTGCATGCCCCATGCCATTTGGCATTGGAAGCAAGGAAAGTAGAGATTTGGTCACTGCTGTGAGGCACCTTTGTTACCTCACAAGCTTCTGAGATGCCATTAAATCTTTTTGAGTCTTGCAGGAACCACACAACTCTCTGAGACCTCCATGCCTTCAGAACAATTATTTTGGTTCTTGCAGACAGAAAAGTCTGCAACTGGATTTTCCTGAAAGTGAAAATAGACAATATATATTACCCAGGATGTCTTTTTATCTTTATTTGGATTAACTTCACCTTAGGAAGAGCTTGTATTTTAAACCTTTAATCATACATCATATTTTTCTCTGCTATTGGTCTAGACTGAAGGTGCCATCCTCAAAACAGTTCATTCCACATACAAAGCTGCAAGCAATTTTCAAACTACATTTTCTACATTAATCCAGCAGTGTATCAGACATGGATGATGGATGGATTAAACTAATCTGTTACAAATTCTTAATGGTGACAAAGAAGAAAGGGGGAGGTGAGAAATTCAGTTGTAGGTTATACAGAAATATGAGGCCGAGACAGAAGTTGAATAGATTAAACAACTTGTAGCAGAAATGACAGAAGAGTCTAAAATAATAAAGAATTAATACTGGAAAACAAAAGAGAAAGGAACTTAAAACAGAAATTCAAGGAAAACAGTGTTAAAGAGGCTGGGAAAACAGAGGGCTCCAAATAAGATACTACAGGAATAGCCAGAGTGTCAGGACAAGATCATGAAAAGAATGGAAGCTCAAAAACAGAGAAGAGAAAGTAAGTCATGAACGAAAGTCAAGGTAGAAAAGGTGATTAAAAAGAAACGTTCTGACTTCACATGGCATAATTTAAAATTACAGTCAAAATGATGAAATGGGAGCTTAGAGGACTTCCAGAAGTGCAGAGGAGAGGACCTAGAAATTAAAAAAAGAAAGCAGAAGGAATAAGAGCAAAAGTTAAGGAAATTTGCAGAAAGAATATAATGGAGTATGGACTACTATATGTGTATCATTGTGGCAATTCATATTCAATACTTATATACCACCCATTAAGGCAAGGTGGGAAAGATCCCAAAAACATACATGGAATTCTATCAAGAATCTCACTACAGGAAAATCTTTATCTTCATTGCTGAATTTATGTCTGCTACCTCAGGCCCTCTGTTTTCTTGCCAATAACACATCTGAACACTTACTTTGCCTTTCTATTGTGCCAAAAAGTAATTTTCTTTTCCTGTAATAAGAACATAGGAACTGATTTCATTACACTAGAACAAATTTCTATTGTTACATTGGAAGTTATATTATAGCTTAGAGATCGTTTCATAAGATGTGTTTTCAACAATGGATAATAGTTGATTTCAAACTTAGAATGGTTGCTTGTGTTTCTATGCAAATCAGTATAACATAACCTCTTCCTTTCTATCCATGAAGTTATTTGGTTTTGACATGAAGAAAGCATGAATATGATACAATGTGATTAAAAAAGCTAAGTAATTTGTGTCCCATATGGGCTCTTCCTTATGGGATACATTGCAAATTAAAGAATTTTAAAAGCTATTAGCTACTTTAGAAAAAATAATATTCAAAGTTGATAGCTAGGATCACAAAGTATGTGAATATTCTTAGAAGGAGGTAATGGTTTCATAATATCTGCAGCGCCTCTGTGATATTTTACATAGTTTTTATGCCACCTGGTGGTCAAATACCTAATAGATTCACCCTGGGTGGAACACCCCAGGCACAGACTGTCCCGGGGGGAAGGTGGATGCACGGCCCTGGTGCCATGCAGTGGGTGATTGATCGGGGCAGGCTTACACAGGGAACAGCTGACATCCACACCAGCCTTCTCCAGGCCAGAGAGTAGGACTGTGGCTACTAGAATTCCGAAACAAGGTAAGTGGTAGTTGATCTGTCTCATGCCTCTGGATACATTTGGGGTAAGCTCTTCTTTCTGTCTTTTGTCACTGGGGCTTTACTTCATGTGACTTGCATTGACACAGGCAGCTCCCACAAGTGATCAATTAACCATAGGTCAAATTTGTTCAGTTCCTGAATCAGGGGAAAAAACTCTAATAGCAGGTGGTATCTTACAGTTCAATACACATTCCTCAAGAGACAAAGACAGGAATTCTCTTTCTTTTGTAAAGGTAAAGCATCTGCTTGGGACAGATGAACACCAGCAATAAAACCAAGTTTACCTTCAGGCCATAAGGGTGTAATAACTCCTGCATTGGGTCAGACCAAGGACCCAGCTGACCTAATGCCTGTTTCTGGTACGGGATAGCACCATGAGTTAAGCAGTCAAGTTTCATGTACTCATCTGCTGGGAGCATACACCACCTACCTGAACACCTCTAGTGACTATTCCAGATTCTTCACTTTAAGCCTACGACTAGCTAATTAATTTTTTATGGGTTAACTCCCAAATTAAGTTTTCATATGATTTTAGTGCTTCCCTTTCCAGAATCCAGGAGGTCTTTTAGCTTCCACAAGCCCACTTTTTAACAGAGATCAACACTGGAAATGCTCAAGGAATGAGCATTATAAGGAAACAGAGCAAGTATAGACTGATTTTTTTCCTTGCTATAACTCACAGCTCTAGAGAATTTCTGAGCAGGGGGGCTGCATCTGAATCACTACATTAAAAAATATAATTTAAAAAAAATAAGACTATTAATTTACTTTTTATCAGTAGACTTACTAAGCTGCTGGGATTTTTTTTTTTCTAGAATTCTTTGGAGTTCTAGAAATGGCTTTTTCCATAAATGTTCTTAAAAGATCATAAAATGATGATCCATTCAATTCCAGCCCATGTCCATTGAGCTCCTCATCACTGGGGAGTAAAGGAATATAGCTTGACCTTAGAACTCTCACAATGTCATGTAGTTGGCAGGTTGTAAGAGAGAAGAAAATGTAAAAATATTTCATAACCCAGAAGATTTTCTGTTTGTGGAATGATAGTAATAATTTGTATTTACATACTGCAATTCAATCTTGTTCAGTGATGTTAGTTTAACCTCCTGTCACTCCTGATAGTATTAGTATGATTTTTCTTATGTCACAAATGAGGAAACAAGCCCAAGGAGAGTAAATAATCTGCCTTTAACTAATTTGGTGAACATAAGAGCGAATGAAAGTTAATACAATGCCTTAGTCCCAGTCCTGTGCCTTACACACAGGACAGTATTCCAGCCAAGAATAACACACAATTACCATTTTGCCAGGCTTTTTATCTGATACATACTGTGTGTGAACTCTATTAAAACTTGTAAATCTCAGTAACTGAAACAGTGGTGTCAGCTACCCAGGTCATTGTCTGGTGATGGCAAATGAATGCAGTACTTGTCTTATGATAGTTACATGCTGCATTCTTCGTTACGCTAGTTTGTATGTTGGTTTCAGCTAATAAATCACAAGCACCATCTTCATCATGTCCTGCTTGTAAAGATGCTTAGGTCCTCAACATCAACATCTTTTCAATAAATACTCTGTTACTTGGCCTTAAGGAAAGCTGTAGCATTGGCCAACCAGGATAGTAAGATAACTGCCTTCTGAGCAGTCTGGACAAATACATCTATCACTGCGTTTGAAGAGTACATCCAAGTTCATGCCACATGAGGAAGAATATACAGTTTAAAAATAGGATTCTCAGACTCAATAAAGAAGTTTATATCCCTTTTCCACCGTCTTTTTGCTTGTCACTGATGGTGGACCTTGTCTTTTTGGAGGCAGCTTTCTGATAGAACTGTTTCAGTGTCACAGGCACATTCTTGACATAGTGGTGGATGGCAAACAATAGAGCAACAGCTTTTCTGAATCAGTTCCCTAAATCAAGAACATACACTTACTTAATTTGAATTCTGAAGTGTCACTACCAGAGCCATATTTGGCATGGCACTGTCTAAGTATGTAGAGTGTTCAGATGTCAAAATGTCATTTGCTCAATTGTTAGTCTTGTTGCTGCAGTGGAACTTTGTCATCTACAGCAGTTAAAAATGGCTTATTTCTGTAGATGTTCATAGAATTTCAGGTAGGTGTTTCTTCATAAACTCATAAAAGTTAAAATCACAAAATCACATAATCATTTAGTTCGGAAAAGACCTCCAAGATCATCAAGTCCAATCTTTGACCGATCACCACCTTGTAAACTAGATCATGGCCCTAAGTGCCACATCCAGCCATTTCTTGAACACCTCCAGGGACAGCGACTCCACCACCTCCCTGGGCAATCACTGGATTTGCAGGAGGTATTGGAGAAAACAGGAAATTCAGTGTAAAAACTGTAAACAACTGATGTGCATGCTAAGCCCCTGTGAGGTTTCCTGATTGTTTTCCAGTGAAGGATTTGATTGTCTGTTTGACTGTAGCTGTCTCTTACAGAGCATTTTTATCAGATTAAGACCACAGTGGTAATTTGTGCCATTTGTGCCATTTGGCACCTACAGTAATAGACAGTGCTGCACTTATATGAGAGTCAGCAGATTCAATCCTTACCTTGAGCAGCATCTTGTAAGAGCTACATAAAGAAATCAGTGGAGATTTTTAGATCAGTTGGTTTCATCTTCAACTTAAAAATAGGTAGAATTTCTCCAACATTAATAAAAACGTCAGAAAAAAAAAGGGTAAGTGTCAAATTATAAAGTTAGAGCGGGTTGAAGGGAGCAAAAAGGCCTGAGAGGGAGCTGATATCAAAAGATCCACTATTATGAAAGAGAAGACTGGTGTAAGACCAGTCAATTGCAGACTGCAGTTATAGCTTCCTCTTAGTTCCCAACTCTTTGTAGTTGAGCTGAAGATGCTGACATCACAGTGATTCTGCTAATAAAAGCTGCTGCCATGAAATGGTCACAGACTTGATATAACTTCCCACAGTGGCCATGTTGTATCTCTTTATTTCAAAATGCAACCATCATAATCCAATGTGCTTCTCACAGTGAACACCCAGCTGGCTCCAGGGACAAATTCTAACTCACAGAGATTCAAATTACTGCTGCTATCCTAGTCTGAAGAGGAGAATAACACAATAAGCTTATCTTCAGCATACTTTCCCAAAATCCCTGCTAAAAGTTAAAGATACTTTATTTATCTCCATCTAATGCAGAATTGATTTTGTGTGGGAAGATAGAGAATTAGCTATCCAGACAGATTATTGTCACTCTAAATACTGCAAGAAAGATTAATTGTCTACAATTGCAGAGGCTGTGCTACAACTAATTCATTTGCCACTGCCATCCTTAAACTTCAACAAAAGAATATGTTAAGATAAATCAGGCACTTCAACATGCCCCAGCTAAAGCAAACTATTGTGATGCTCCTCAAATATCTAATCCATCACTGAACTTAGTTCTGCTTTATTGCTTTACAATGACCTACTTAGCTTTCTTTAAAAAAGTGATAAGGCCAACCTTGGGCTAAAAAGAATTCAAATCCCAGGAGCTGTTCAAGAATTAGGATCTAGTGTCTTTCACATTCCCAGATTCACTTGGAAAGCTCTCACAATCCAAAATTCTATTCCCTGAGGCCATCAGCTTCCAACCAAATATCACCAAAAAGAAAATAGGACAGAAGACATTTATCTTAGGCCTTGCGCAGTTGCCTAGAAAGAAAAGAACCTAGTGCCACCACGGATAATTCTGTGTGACCCCAATGTCATCTGCATCACTCTTACACACGTCAGTGTAGCCTCCAACCTTTTCCTAGCCCACCTCTAACCTAACGCACAGGTTATAGTAACTCATATTGAAAACTATTCCAAAGTGAGCCAGAAAGTACAAAAAGGTGAAAAGATTATATGGCCTTACCCTGCTCAGACATCAGATGAAGAAAATACACCCAATGAACACAAAAACTCTGAAAACATTAAATATTTTATGAAGTAAGAGAAGAAAACTAGTGGGTACTGTTCGTAGCTGAAAGCTACTGGTGCAAGTGATTCCTTGCTTTTACAGTGACTGAAGGTCTTCTCTGAGGCCTTCCAAGGGCTTACATAAAAATTTCACAAATATACTTGCGCCTGATATGTCACATAGAAAGGAAAAATTCAGAAATATGGCAAACCTATATCTGACATAGGAATATTTGTGCAATAATAAACATTCCAGCCCCCTCGACTAAAAATTGCTCCATCCAGTTGAAAATACTGGATTTTTCAAACTGTATTTATGGCAGTTTTAATGAGTGAAAACATATCCTCATGTATGTTCACACTACATTAAAATGACACATCATTCAACTGTGAGCCAAGTGAGCTGACATTTATAAAGATTAAACATGCAAGTCAACTGGGCAGGTACACAAGTGTCAAATCAGCTCAGAATCCTTCCACAGAACCACAGAACCAATGAGGTTGTGTGGCCCCTCTGGAGATGATCTGGTCCAACAGCCTAAGAGTGGGGTCACCCAGGCCAGGCTGCCCAGGACTGCATCTGGATGGATTTTGAATTTCAAGGACAGAAACTCCACTCCTATTGGGGCAACCTCTTCCAGTGTCTAATCTCCCTCAGGGGAAAAAAAATTTTTTCTTATGTTTAAAGAGTATTTCCTGTGTTTGAGCATAATGGAATCATAGAATATCCCAGACTGAATGCTTTATATGGCGTAAGTGATATTACGTCCCAGGTACTGCTGGCCTTGCAAGAGACTGGCCCTGAGAAGGTACTTGACACCCTTCTTCAACTGTTTGTGAAATGTGGTCATTTTTCACACAAACCCTTTATATAGATGTGAAATCCAGGAAAAGTCACAGCACTCTGTAGCATTGGCCAGCTTCCCACGGCTATCTGTCCTGGCCAGCAATGTCTCATTTCATAGCCAGTAGCTCTCCACATGCCTTTCACTCAACTTGACCTCAACTGAAGACCTTGTCAGAGACCTCATCATCTTCTGGCAGCCCTAACACACGCTAGGGAGAAAATTCCAGTATTTTTAATATAAAATATGAACTGAGATCTGTAGCAGACAGCAATGATTTTTCTGTCTCCTATAAATTAATATGTCCAGTTTATACCCACCTGCTCAAAACTGTACAAATCCAGGTCCGTAATTTAATTCAACTAATTTCTACTTTTTCATGTTTAAGGCAGAATTTGAAGGAAAATTAAGAGGTGCGTTATACTCTGTTTCAAAAAGCTCATTGCAGAAGTTTCAGAGGGTTCTGCTCTTGCCTGTTCTTTTAAAATGAAAATAGAATAACACAGGGCCATGGGGATTTCTCTGCTTGGGAGCTGTCGGGGTGGTTTCTTTTGGTGTAATTAAATGTGCTTGCATGCAATAGCAAAGGGCACATCTTGCCCTATTTCTTCTGCTCCTATGTTTCTGTGGTTATTCTTCATATTTTATCTCTATTTTTAAAGTAAGTATATTTTTTCAATATAACCATTTTCCTTTGTCAGATGAAAAACATTAAAATATTTCCAGTAAAAAAATACATGAAGAAGTTTTTATTTACTGCTATTTACTGAACAAGAGGGATCGGAAGAAGGTTGAGAGGTACAGGATACATGACCACATATATCACTTTCTTAGAAAACTCAACTAAAAATGACATAATATATTGGCATCGCAGCTGTCTTCTCCCCTTGTTTCTATATCACTCTTTTTTAAATCAAGTATTCTGTTATCCAAACTACTGCTGACACTAAAATACATGCTATCCACATTTTCTTGTAGCCAGAACTGGGACTGAATGAATCATTCCTATGACTCATCATAACTTTTTTTGCATACCAATGTTACAATGAATGGAACAATTTAACATAAAAAGTTGTCCCCCTGTTCTGATAGAATCTTTTTGCTAAAGATTCAAATTACTCTCTTTCAAATTATTTTAATTTATGTTCTTCCTGGGATTTTGCTTTATTGGCAGCAGAAACAACAGCAATTAAAGTTTAAAAGCTCATCTTTTAATCTTTGTGGATAGCCCTGATGAAAAAGACACAGTGTCTATACATCGAGTGATATTCTAGTTTTAAATGTCAAGAGTTATCAATAATTTATTTTTTTACACAGTTCTAAGGCCTAAATGAATGCCTGGATTAAGCACGCTTTTATATTCCTGCACCAAAGAATCTTTTCTTAGCACAGTTATCCAAGCAGTATGAACTACAAGAAGCACTATAAAGCCTCCAGTTCAATTCACAGAAGTTATACACCAGCTATCCTTTCTTGATGAAAGACTATATGGTACCCCTGGGACACTAACTAGTAGTGGGGTTTGTATTCTGGTATCCTGCAGATACTCAGGAAAGCGAAAGGGAAAATAAATCACTTTCAACCACCTGGATAACTTAGAAGATCTACTCAGATCAGGAATTCAGGTCCCAGATCCGATATTTTCCCCATAGTTTCCTGTGGAACATGATCACACTCAGCTACTTACTCAGAAGGATATTTAACAGGAATTTCCCTCTGGAGGGACTGCTCATGACAGCATGTGAGATAGAAGACATTTGAAGGTTGGTAAAGAGGATTAATCTGTGTTGAGTGTACAGTATGAGAAAACAGAAGCGCTTGGAGGAAACCAGAGGAAATCAAAAAATGGTAGGAGGTGGTAGAATGAGTGAGTTGTTTTCCTCAGTGCACAGATTACTAGAGCCACTCACAGGAAAAGGGTTTGCTTAGGTAAGCAAACACTCAGAGGTATACAGTGACCACAGTTTCTTACTACAAAGAGGCCAGAACTGTCCAAGAGCAGTGGGTGGTAACAGACTATGAAGCATGTGCTGGGAAGGAAGTGAATGCAGCATTTGCAGTGAGTCCTGCTGCAGGCAAGTTACAGCAATCTAAAACACATCTTCTGAACAGTGTACATGCAGTTATGGAGACTGCTATTATGACCTGAAACCCTGAAAATGGCAATGCATTCTTTGTGTGTCAGTATGTAGAGCTACACTGCTAGCAGCTGAAAGTGTTTTGAGAAATAAGAAGTTGTTTGGTATATGGTATCCCATGAGCACAGTCTTCCGATGAGATGTCTGATGAAGGCAAAAAGCTTATTAAGTAAGTTCATATAAATTGAACTAAAGAAATGCACTTCTAAATAAAGTTCACATAAATAAATCTAAATAAACACAGCTGTGTTATTTCAGAGAGTAATGTAATGTTCTTTCTATGCCTCCTTAATGTATGGGACGAGCATATCAGTGTCAGAATTTAACCATTTCATGATAGACAGCAACAGTTTAACCAAAGGTTTAGCAAAACTTTTTTTGTCAATTTTGCCATGGCCCTTAGTGCCCCATCTGTTGATATATCTGCTACAGATCTGTTATGGGACATAGGCAATTGTCCTTTTCACTGCTTTTTCTAGGATCATGTCCATGGTGCAAGCTCCCCCTGCTGTAGCCAACGCAGTGCTGGGTCTAAGCTCCCCAGTCCTGCAGGGAGGCAGACACTGAGGAAATGGCTAAACCTTGAACAGATTTGCCTTGAGAGTGGTGAGGGTGTCTCCACTGCTTGACAACAAAATGCTCTGCAGCTCTCACTCACTCTTTGTACTGCATGATGGAACTCTGAACTTTGTGAAACAGCTAACCATTAGTGTCATGCCAACCAGAAATGCTACTCTGATGTAATTCATTTTATTCTTGGAATAAAATGCTCCAAGTGATAACATGCTTGCTGGTTTTAAATGTCACCAAAATGTCCATAGCATCTTGAACAAGCATTTAGATGTCATTTTCATTCATTATAAAGGAAGCTTTTTCATGATCATTTGGACTTTAGAACCTGATCCAGATAATATAACTGTAGATGATATTTTCTGATTTAATAAAAAAATAAGGCAGATTTTGGGTCTGAAATTGCCAAAGGCTTTCTTGCAATCTTAGTATGTAGTGTCCAGAAAGCTAGTTCAAACTTCCTGGATATTGCTGATGTTGAGCTGAAGATTCACTACACAGCTCAATACTTCTGTCCTATCCAGATTAAAAAGAACTTAATCTGCTTGGATTAAGGATCTTTGTAGCTGGAGAGAAAATATCTCCCAGGAAGAGTGTAATGGTGGATAATATTAATCCAGCTATCTCCTGCTTGGGGAACAGAATAGTTAATTTTGAATTAAGCTTTTTTTGCTTTCTCTATAAGGTATTAAATAATATCAAATTACATTGTAATACTATCACAGTGTGGAGAATGCACTATGAATTTCCAAAGACCAAATAGTTGAGTGATTTCCTTTAATTCCCACCACTCTCAGAGAAGGTCATGGTTGCTTGACACTACAGTTCACTTGCAAGGAACAGTTCAAATGGGTCATCCAAGCAAGCAAGTTAAGAGAAGAAAGTGCCTTGATCATTTATTTGAAACTTGGCAATGCCATTTCCATGTATTTCTGTCCACTATTCCAGTACATGGGCAGAATTAGCCATAACAATAACACGCCGCCATCTCTCCTAGCTTATAGCCAAACAATCTGAAAATGTGGAGTCAGTCTCACTAACAGGGATCACCTCCCAATTAAAGAAATGAAAACATGCAGACTTCAGAGTAATTATGATCATGTCATTTTAAAACCCTCAATTCTTTCCAGAGTCCTCTTGTTCTCTGGCACCCATTTTGCTTTAGTAGTTTCTTGGTAATGAGCTCAGAGGTTTTTTACACAAACATCTAGGAACACTAAAAAGTTTCTGTGACGGAATTACAGAGACCAGAAACTGTTTCTTTTGTGAGTGATATATGGACATGGAAAAACTCCAGAGGGAGAACACGAGGTGATGCATAAGTTGGAGAAATCCTGAAGGCAGAGAATCTCTCCCCCATGATTTCATGGACCATGTATCCCTGGGGGTAATGTCAGAAATTATTACCATCATTTTCAAGAGTACCTATCTTCTACCTGCCTGCAGCTCCTGTGTACTGAAGGAGCAGTGTGCCAGACCAGAGTGGATTAAGACTATCAGAATTTGACACTGACCCGGTGCATTAGGGATGGGAAGGTTGGTAGAAGCCCCTCTAATTCTGTAAAATCCTCTAGCTGCCAAGAATACCATTACCCAAATGTTAGATATTGCCAACTCCTTATCTGTTTTCCATAGAGAGGATCATGTTGTGTGCTATACACTTGAATTTCAGCTTTCCCCACCTAGGTATTCAGTTATAAATTTCATATTTCTGTCAAATAGAAACAAGGAGAAAAATTAAATTAGACAAGAGAAGGATATATGATGTCTGAAGGATAAATGCTGGAGGCAACTGAGTTAGATTGCTTCTTTGATTTATTAAATAAATCAGCTGGTATTCCTAACCTAAACACTATTTTTACTATACTTACTCTGTCTCATATTGATAGGTTCACTGATTTTTCTGAAATACCTCCCATAAACCTCCCTAAAGGTTTAGAAAGACCACAGGGAAATGAATCAATGACAGCATGCCAAAGCCCATCACAAGGGCTGCTGTTCTAATTCATTTGATACAGGTCAGCTCAGATCATGCAGTTGGAAAGCTGACATTGATTTAATTAACTGCAGTACACTGTATTGTTTTAAAAGGAGATATTCTTTCCATGTTTTACATATACATTTTATGACATACCCAAAGCAAAAAGCTACATTTGGAATATTGGAAAAGAATACAGCAAAATTAAGTCACTGAATAAAAAGCTGCTTCCAGTTTAGTCTCATTTAAGAAAAAGAGGTAGAGATAATCTCCCTGAGAGGTAACAGAATCAGAAAATAGCAGTGAAGTGATTGATTTTTGTTTCAAACTTAAAACATATAGAACAGAAGAGAATACAAAAGCTCTGAATCTAAAACTAAAAAATTCAGAAGGGGAAAAAATTCTACTTTAATCAAAATCTAGAAGGATAAATAGTAACATTAATTGTGATGCCCAGCTGGACTTGAAACACGTGTTCCTCACTTATTTTAGACTGTTGAATTGATGCTCAGGTCTGAGCCCAGATTGTCTGCTGCCACCTTGGCACTGGCCTTCCTCAGCAATGGAGGAAGTCAGTGAGACATGTAGTAAACATAAAAGTGCAACCAAGCCTCAGCTGTGAAAGCCAAAAGCTGATCTCAGCCTGTGACCCTCTGACAGGATGATCTCCTTCAGCATGGGTCCACTGTTTCTGTGCTGTGAGTACTAATATGGGGTCACAGAATCACAGAATTGCTTAGATTAGAAAAGACCTTTAAGATAATTGAGTCCCCCTGTAAACCTGACACTGCCAAGTCCACCACTAAATCATGTCCCTAAGTACCACCTCTACACAACTTTTAAGTACTTCCAGAGAAACCCTTCCCTGGGCAGCCTATTCCAATTCTTGACAATCCTGTCAGCGAAGAAATTTTTCCCAATGCCCAATCTAAATCTCCCCTGATGCAATAGGGGCCATTTCCTTTTGTCTTATTGCTTGCTGCCTGAGAGAAGAGACCAACACCCACCTGGCTACAGCCTCCTTTCAGGTAGTTGTAGAGAGCAATAAGGTCTCCAGGCTAAACTCAGCTGCTTACCATTAGATTTGTGCTCCAGACCCTTCATCAGCTAATGAGATAAAGTAGTAGTGAGGGGCCCAAAACTGAACACAGCATTCAAGGTGCACACTTACCAGTGCTGAGTACAGGGAGATGATCCCTTCCCTAGCCAGGCAGCTGTCCAGCCACACTACCCAAGCCAGTAGCATTGCATATTGGGATTACTGAGAAAAATGTAGTTCAAGAGCATCACCTGGGGCAATGCAGGGCTCACTAGCTGCCTACTGCTGCTGGGAAAGCTGCAGAAGATATGTGTCGTGGCTTTTTCCTCCCTCTGCTCTATTTCCTTTCTGCCCTCCGGCAGGACTAAGAGGAGAGGGAGCAGAAATGAAACCAGAACTTGCACATGTTCACTGCTTATTAGGCTGTGCACTCATGCCAGAGGGCACAACCAATCCATAGCCCGGCTCTGGCTGCAGCTGCCACTCTGGAAGTATGTGTTCAGCTGGTGGCTGAGGTGGTGCATCCTTCACGTTCCCACAAGCCTGCCTTTACTCCCTGGTGTCACAACCAGCTGCTGCTCGCTCTGGATGCACATCTGGTGTGGTAACCTCTTCTCCCCATGAGGAAGCATTTGGAGGTGGTCTAACAACACTGCAGCAGCATAATTGCACTGCTTGTACTGATGTAAGCACTGAGACAGACTGACTGCCACGCCCAGCACGTGCACAGTGCGACCCAAGCCCACAGAGCAGAAACAAACAGTTTAACAGGTACCTGCAGGAGCAGAAATAAAGCTGTGCTTTAATCCACACGTATAATAAGGAACAATGACGTTTCTGCAACAGAATCCACATGCTGGTCAAAATTAAATGGATTATTCAAACTAACCACTACAGCTGATTCAAACAAATATTTTATGTTGAAAATTGGATTCTTCCCCAGATGTTCCCTGGTTCAAGTTCTATATTCTTTAGTACTGTGAGAATCTGGGTGATTCACTGTGGGATCCCCTTTCTTTTGAGAATGTATGTGAGCTAGCCTCAGGCTCAGATTTTTTCAACACCTGTGAAACAATATTTCCTTTTTCTGTTCCCTCTCCCATAACTGGAATTGTTATTCCCAGTGTCCCTGGGGCTCATTCACTCACAATTAGGGTCAATGAAGAGACATAAGACGGAGACTTTGAGTATTTAGTCTTTTCTATGAAGACAGCCCTGAAACTAAATATATCAAAACCAAAAAAAAAATTACCATGGCTTAAAGCACTTTTCTCCCTTCTATTTTCCTGAATATTTTTGTTTTATTAGAATGTGCTTGATTCCCTTTTGTAAGGCTTTTCAATTCTAAAATGTAAGTGTCCAAAATAACATGTACTGCAGAAGAAAAATAAATTCATACCAAATCTAACAACCCCACCCTTTCAAAAACCAAGGAAATAACCGCACACACACACGCACATAAATATACAAAAATATCTATCAGAAATATATATCAGGGCATGCTGGATTTTTTACATCAGCATTAACACCGTTCAACACTGATGAGATGGGGAAAAAAGTAAACATTAAAAATGCATAAAATTATGAACTTTATTTTGATCTCAACCATATAACTTCAGGCCCAGACTTTTAAAATTGATACAGATTTATTCCAGATTTATACCATTTTAATGGATCTGTAAGGGCTGATGATTACTGCAGCTAATTACTCAGATTGGAATAATCAGGATGCACTAAATTCAGCAGCATGAAGCAGTCTAGTCTTGACTTGGCTAGAGACTGGGCTCCAGAGTGGAAGTAACATAAAGAACATTCAGACTTAAATTATTTTGGTATGTAACTTTCTTCTTGGTCTCCTTGAAGAGAAGCCATTTTAAGCAAATGAGGAGGAATAAATGCTTAAATGAAGTTTGGGGAGGCATAACAGATATATGCAACAAAATGTAGTTTTGTCCAAAGAATTACTTTGTTGTCAGGTTGGAAATGCTTTTATTGATGCGATAAAAAGCCTTTAGGTTGTTTTAAGCCAATATGTAACAACTGATACCTTTTAAGGGTTTACAGACTGCAAGAACAACAGACAGATTTCACAGCATTTAAATTTCAAAAGCTGTAAAAAAACATGTTTAAGAAATATGTTTAAGCCTACCTATCAGCTATGAGATAAAAAAGAAATAACTAAATATGTACAGTTCATGCTACCTACATGTACAAGTATTTTTATCAGACGGTGATGTGTTAGAAGGAGCTGATAAGACAAAACAGATGAGACTTATTTCTTTGTTCTAGAGGTGCAAAGATTTCAGACATCTTGGTAGCATTGCAAGTCAAACTGTAACTCCCTGGTGCTTTTCTGGCATGTAAAATAAGATAGACAACACCTGCCACTACACAGAATGAAGAAAGACTACAAAGAAGAAGAAAAATTACCATGGAGCATGAAATTATCTGTTTCCTGTCTCTGGGTAGAGGATTGTGTTTGGGACTTCTCTTTTGGGTCAGCATCCAGCTG
Source organism: Dicrurus megarhynchus (assembly GCA_013399195.1). Lineage (NCBI taxonomy): Eukaryota > Metazoa > Chordata > Aves > Passeriformes > Dicruridae > Dicrurus > Dicrurus megarhynchus. Next base: position 1,169,396 of record VXAD01006416.1, read on the forward strand.
ACAGATAGGCCTCACAAACAGCAGTGCCAAGATCCAAATTTTTAGGAGCTGGGAAGCCATTAGAGGTTTTTGGGGGAGATACTTTAGAGAGAGTCTTTAGAGCCAGACATGTACTTTTGAGATTAATATGGTCTCAGTTACTGTGATGAGAGATCAGGCTGCTAGAAAAGCTGGGAAAGAGCCCTGATCCTTCAAAATGGCAAGGATTTGGCAGTGTATTATTTCTAATACAGAAGGAAAGCAGGATTTGAAAAAAAAAAAAAACCCAAACCCGAAATGTAAAAGTTCTATTTCTCCAACAACATGATTTCAGGGCACCCAGATTATTTAGGTCCTTATTCTATACAATCTGGATTTTTTTCTCCCATAGTTCAAGCAAGCAACCCAACTGCAAGAGCCCTTGAAATTCTTGTATAGGTTAACTATTTTTTTCTAATTTATTTAGAGCAAGAAACATGCCCAACCAAAAACAGTATTTCAGCTTCATTATTTTTGAAAAATACTTCAGACTTAATGAATTATTTTTTTCAATGGAAATAAAAGGGATGTTTGAATCTCTTTGTGCTATATTTAGTCTTCTAGTGACATATTACTTTCTTTACCACAAGAATTTAATATCCAAAGCCCAAGTGAAGGTTTGCGAAATCTTGGTATATAGCAGAAAACACAAAACACAAATGCATGGTACAAGAGACTTAATCAGATTTTTTTGCTCCTACATTACCTCAACAAAATAATTTGTCCCATTGCTCACTCCTCTTTAAATCCAAAAGCTTGTGTGAAGAATTTTAGAAATCACAGAGAACTGTTACACAATAAGCCAAGTATTAGGAAGGTGTTAGGTCTGAAACATTTTCCAAGTAATTTACTTCTTTATGAGAAAATGGCCAATTGTTTGTGACAATGAAGTAGTTTGCCATAATTGCACTGTCTTTTTTTAAAAAAAAAAAGGTAGCATATAGGATCACCAAGCATTGATTAGGAATTCCTGATAATTAATACCGTTAAAGTCATTTGAATCAGTTGCAAATTCAAAGGTTAAATTTGTATTGCTATTTATGATTATGAGCAATCAGAACCATTGACAAACTTTTGCTAATTCAGAGTAAGAAGAAACAACATTGTTATTACCTCTGGTCTCTTCTTTCCTTGGTAAAAGTGAACAATGGTACAAGAGGTAAGGACATGACCTGTTGGAGTGAGTGCAGAGAAGGGTCATGAAGATGCTTAGAAGGATGAAGCACCTCTTCTATGATGACAGGTTGAGAGAATTGGGGTTGTTTAGCCTGGAGAACAGAAGGCTTTGAGCAGACCTTAGAGCACCTTCCCACACCTGTAATGAACCTACAGGAGAACTGGAGAAGGACTATTTACAAGGACCTGCAGCAGTAGGACAAGGGGAAATGGTTTTAAGTTGAAAGAGGGGAAGTTTAAATTAGATATTAAAAATAAATTCTTTAATGTGAAAGTGGTGAGGCACTGGAACAGGTTGCCCAGAGAAGCTGTGGATGCCCCATCCCTAGAAGTGCTCAAGGCCAGGGTGGGCAGGGCTTTGAGCAACCTGGTCTAGTGGACATTTCCCTGTCCATGGCAAGAGGCGTTGGAACTAGATGATCTTGAAAGTCCTTTTCAACCCAAACCATTCTACGATCTGATGATAAGTGACACTCTTCTGACTGCACAGAGAGGAGGCAGCAGCAGAATAGCAGCAGGAGAATAGCAGCAGGAGAACAGCAGCAGGAGAACTGCCCTCACTCAGGGGCAGGGACAGGCACTGCCCCACTGTGGGGATTCACACCCAGGGTGCTCAGAGAGCTGGTCAGTTAAAAGGCTGACAAAGAACAAATGTGTCCTGAACCATTACAACCTTGCTAGTGAAGGAGTACTTGCACTCTCCCAGTAACACCATGCACCAAAGGCACATCACACAGCTCATCTTTTCCACTCCAGACTGTTCTTACCCTGGAAAAGTTCTCTGACAAACCACTGCCTTTGCTGGCACAGCTCAACCTACTGAAAGGGGGCTGAAATATATCTTTTAACACAAAATCTGAGACTGCCTTTAGTATTTCTGAATCCTGCAACATTGCGGGAAAGTTCAAAGAGCAGCTCTGATCACTATGACTTTGAATTTCTAAGAAACCTGTTACAGAATTAAGGGAAATAAATATGAGTTATAGTATTTAAAGAAAAAGAATAAGAAGAAAATATATGGAGGGATTTTTTTAGAACTTTTGGATAGAGATGATCTGAGAAAAGGATGATAAAGGAAGCAGCCAAAATTGTAACTAGGGACAGAGGTTAGAAGTTTCCCTTTAAAATACTTTCAAATTTTAGCTTCAGCTTGTAAGAGATTTAAGGATTGGAGTGAAATCACTGAGCTCAAGCTGACTTCATTAGAGCTACTCATATGAGGAAAGTGAGCAGGGTTTGGCCATAAAACAGAAAGGCCTTTGGCCTTGTTTTCATTGCCAAGTATTTTCTAATTGATACTGCATGTAAACTCTGCCCTCTGCTAATACACTAAATAATCAATGCTATCCAAACCCATGGCTCATTTTCTGCCTAAAACATGATTTTGTTTGTATCACTGCCACAGGAATGATGAGGGAGCCAGGAGGGGGCTGTGTCCTTGGACGGCTCCCTCCTGCTGCACCATGTTTGTGTTATTCTGTGCTCGCTAATGGAGAGGTCATAGCCCTCTTAGCTGTAGTCCCCTGGTAAATCCCCTCCCAGCTGTAATCCCCTGCACCTTGAAGAGGATGGGATTCCTCTGCTTCCTCTGAACATTGTTTTATGTCCATGAAACTACCAGCCAGCTTTAAAGAGACCAATTATCCAAATCCTACAAATTTCATGTGACCTTTTGATAGCTACCTAATTAGGGAGAATGTACTCTAGGGCTTGGAAAGTCACAATGTCCAGAAGAAAAATGTGGAATACTTTGGGCATCTCAAATAATTTTGGTAAGCTGTAGTATAAACTCTAAAACAGGACCATGAGTTACTGTGATTCAGGGGTTTTTATTAATTCTGCTATTTTGCAGCATTAAAATCTTACTAAAGAAACATGTTCAACCTCACTGTATAATGCAAGAGTATTTTCAGTATACAAACTCATGACTTAAGGCTGGTCTCTGAAGTCAAATTCTGTTTCCCAACAGTTGCTTATTCTCTGATGGTATCCCAATATATCATGACACCTGATGTAGGTAAAAGCTACTTTAATACTACATTCACATCTCAGAAGCTGAACAAACCATCTCTCGCTTGCACAGTTCTTGGTGGTGGTGCTTGATTGCTGAGTCTAGAAACTCACTGTATCAGGTACTGGTGATAGATAATGACTTGTCTTTGAGATTTTCCTCACTTGTCTTCTGGTATTATTGAATAATTTTGTAATATTTACATTTGTTTTATAGGTGGATTCAAAATTTAAAGAATTATAAAATCAGAGTTTTTCTTAAATCTAACAGTCTCCTATCAGAAGGAGACTTCTAAAACATCTTTGAATTAATTTTTGTTTGAAGTGGAAAGATCTTAAAATACCCCAAGTCATGCAATGTCGGTGAAAAAAGCCCAGATACTGACAATGTCTATGCATTTCTCCTATAATAAGTCACCCTTGTAGGCAAAAATATGCGCCTTATTTCTTATCTAAGTGTGACTTCCAGCCATTATAGTTTCATTGATTGTTCTTGCTACATTCAAATGGTTATTTACCCCCACCTTGTATTGCTCTTTGATAAGTGAAACAGACAGAGTGCTTTGAGTGCTGCACAGTAACATCATCTCGTTTGCTTTCTAATCATTCTTCCAAGAACACTCTCCAGTGATGAACAGTCAGTGTGGACCACACACTCCAAAACAAGGCAGAGGGGGTGGGATTGCTCTCACTTAAAATACAACTCAGATGGCTCCCTGCAAGTAGTCACACTAAGCTCTTGTTACAGTCAGCGAGGGCTCCTTTTCATGTGTGATTCACAGTGTGCTTTGTACATTTGAGATGAGGTGAATAATACCCTAAAAATGCCTATTTGAAGATAATGAAATCATTGGATAAATTCTTCTATTCCAGAAGTGGCAGCATCAATAAAATTACATATGGAAATTTTTTAATCCTATACAATTGCCTCAATTTACCTACTCAGCAGTTGTGTTTGCCTATTTGTGCAGTGTTGCCAGAGTGTGCTCCATCCTTCTGATCATCCTCATGGCCCTCTTCTGGACTTACTCCAACAGGTTCATGTCCTTCTTATGTTGGGGGTCCCAGAGCTGGATCCAGTACTCAAGGGGTCTCATGAGAGCAGAGTAATGGGGGACAATCCCCTCCCTTGACCTACTGCCCACGCTGCTTTGGATGAAGCCCAGGATAATATTGGCTTTCTGGGCTGCAAGGGCACATTGCCAGGTCATGTCCAGCCCCTCATCCACCAACACCACCAAGTCCTTCCCAGTGGGTCTGCTCTCAATCCATTCTCCATCCATCCTGTATTTCTGCTTCTGATTGCCCCAACCCAGGTGCAGCCTCTTGAACTCAGCCTTGTTGAATTTCATGAGGTTTGAAAGGTCCCACCTCTCAAGCCTGTCCAGGTACCTCTGGATGGCATCCCTTCCCTCCAATCTGGTGACCACGCCACACAAAGCTTGGTGTTTCCATATGACGTCAGTCTCTCTGTACTCTTCCCGGGTTACCCATTCTAGATTCCACCCTCTGCTGGCTTAACACAGACATATACAAAAGTACAGTTTATATTCTTTCACCTATTCAAAAACAGAATGCATACACATGCTGGAGCAATGTTCCATATATGTGAATATGTGCGCTGAATTTAAAGTCTCAGCACAAGTTTAGTCTCAGACTTAAAAGCTTGTCGATTCCATTATCCAAACAAGTAATTTCTAACTGATTTGTTATCGAGGCGATCAAGAGCATTGAGTCATGACACAGCCAGGTGTTAACATAAAAAAATGCCCTGAAGACAAGGTTCTCTTCCAATGTCTACTATTAGTTTCAGTATGCTTTCATTAGAAGAGTAGGATTTTTAAACTTCAAATTAATTGCTAAAATATTAACAATTGCTCCATAATCTAAACCAAGAAATTGTTTAGAATAATCTTGTTAGTATCTTTTTCCTTAGAAATACCAGTTTAACCAAATTGATACAGTTTACCAGAAAGGAAAACTGGCAAATTTCCATTACCACCATTTGCATTGTTTTTTGAAAATCTGAAATGTTCTGTTACAACATTTTCTCAAAGCAAAAGACTGCATTTTTTTGTGATTAAGGGAATCTTATTTTTAGAAGCTAAGAAAAACATTTCATCGACCTTCTAATAATTTTTTTTTCAAAATTAGCGGAAGGAAACAATCCAATTTGATAATATTTTAATGTCCATCTGTGAGAGTGCGTTGTACATATGATAAACATAAAAATTCAAAAGTAGATGTCTGTGTTAAGTCATATGAAAAGTATTGAACAGCAAACCCTTAGGAGAGAGTATAAAAACACACAGTTTTTCTTCTTCTGACTACCTTTTGAAATGCAGGATTTTATTGCTCAACGACTACCAAACTTTTAATAAGCATGGATAATTTTCTTCCAGGATGCAATTTTTTTTTTTTAATATATGCAAAATTTAGCTTCTACAACATCTTATAATGAAGCATTTAAAGTGTAACTATTTATTTTATGCCTCTTGCAAACTTCATTTCACACTCCCAACATTTTTTTCATTTGAAGCAATGAATAATTGCCTATCTACCTTCTCAGCAGCTATCATAGAGAGCCATAGATATGTCTCCTAAGCTGAAAAGCCCTTGAAAACTGTATTTATTGTTTCTTATACAAAATCTGTTCTTTATCTTTTAATTTCAGTTCTTAAACTCTCTTGACAGTCCAATTTTTCATCCTGGTTTAGTCTGGGAAAAATGTTGAAATATTAAAAAAAAATTCTTTGGGGATGGGAAAATAATTTTCTGTCCAGTTCTAACTTTCAGTTCCATTTTACTATCAAGAACAAAGCATCTAAAATCCACAAACATGTATAATACATCTGGAAGCAGGTACTTCAACACTGAGGGATTCTTAGACAATGAAATAAATTTAATCTCCATGACTTCCTCAGGTGATTTGTTGCTACACAATCTTCTACTATTTTATTTTCATTAAATGTATTTACCATTAATAATTATTACCATCTGTTCAAGTTGGGGTCTGATTTGTAGTGCTATAAATTAGAAGTAGCTCTGCAGAAATCAGACTGACTTTTGCTTTAAATGATAAACGTGGTCATATTCTACTGTATTCATTCATGACTGTTGCAAGTTTATAAACAGTAAAGTCTGTAGAAAGAATTGGGATAACCTCAGAAATCAAGTCACTTTAAGGAGTCATAAAATTTCCAAAGGGCAATAACATTTATAGACACCCAAATTAAAACACGCAACGTTAGAAAATATTTAGCACATCTACATTTCAGTTTATGTGTATATATTAAAAACCAAACAAATAAAACAAAGATAATTTAAGAAAATCAAATGGTCTCATGCACTCATTCTGCAAACTTACAATTCTGGCCATACCAAAGCTGCTAATGTGAGTAACCAACATGATTCTAGATGTGTTATGTAACATGTGCATACAAATTAGAAGTTTTTCCATTTCTTTGCTTAAGGGTGAAGCAAAACAAGCTATATATAGGACAAAGCCAACTGGTTGAAAGGGAACACCTATAGGAAAATACACTGAAAAAAGTGAATGTATATGCTTTCTCCTAATACTTTCAAGTCAAGGATATGTGCCTCTCCAGAAGCCATGTTTCACCAAGAGCAGATAAAATGAGATGGATTTAACAGGTACTATGTCACAGTGATCATCGCTATGAAAGACACTGACCCTTATTGCCTTACCTTATTTGCAATTTTGAGGATTTATCCACAGGATGAGCCATCACAGATGCCTTCATAGAATATGATGGATTGAAATGCACCTCAAATATGGATACACAGACTGAATGACAAAAGCAACAAAATGACATTTGAAATACAGAAGAAAACTGGGGGAAGAAACAAAATATTTTTGCATAGGAGTAGCACTGGATAAACTAAAGAAATTATTATTGAGCAACTATTTATTAGTTGAGCTCAATTAATTAATCCACAGTTAATTTAAAAATATCTACTTTTTGCTGCTAAGTTAGGACTATAAGACAGTTGCTTTCTAAGGTATAAGACCTAAACACTCTAGTAATAAAATACTTAATCAGAGACTTTAGTGGTGGATGCAACTTTGCATTCTTGCTATATTTGTGTCACAAAAAGTATTCAAGACAAAGAACAACTCTGTAATTCTGGTTAAGACTTGCCAGCATATCAGAAAACAAATTCTAAAATATTAAGGTTGTAATTTCCAGTAGTCTTATAAATCATCTGTCAAAAAATTTACTATTACTCTATACCAAAAAGGCAGCATGTATGGCAGAAAAAAAAAAAATTAGGCAGTATAATGCAGACACTGGGACAGTGATTTTACTGAATCAGCTGCCAAAGAAGTAAATTAACTTTTTTACTATGAAGCTCCAGAGAGAGCAGAAGAACTAACTTACCAAAATACAGGGGGAAAGTGTGCACTGTTAGAATGAGAATACAAGGAAGGTTTGCATTCTGTCTGGCACTTCAAACACTATCTCAGTGTTCCAGTTATCCTCAACCATAATACTTTCTCTATTTCAGTTAGAAGAACTCATCCTTTCCATCTGAAAAGCTTGTAATTTGGGAGTGAGTTTGATAGCTTGCTTCCAGATCCCACATCCAAGCTAGGACCTAATTCTTCTACATCAAGCTTCTAGAATACAGAGTTCCTGTACTCCATGTCTGTCACTCCATGTACCCACCAGCCTAGTTCGCAGAGATTCTTTGTTACAGCTGTTTAGTTGATCATTGCATTAACATTCATTATTACAGCACAATTGTGATGACTTGCTGGAAGGAGCTGTGTATCTGTCTCTTAAGCCATAATATACCACACAAGTTCAAGGCTCCATTTGATAAAATATGCAATATCACAATAAAATATGCTAATATGCATAACAAAGAGAAATAATAGAGATCAGAGGAAGTAAAGTCAGTATTAGAAACACACCGTTGATTTAACATTTTTTTAAATCAGAATTCAGTGATAGTCTATAAACTCTAAATATCTTTACTTTGATATTACATGCATTAGTATATCCATCAATTCTTTTTAACAGTAGCATATGCACCCATATTCCTTTCAAAATCTTAATATTCTTCATGCTAGCATATGATCTTGAGCTATAATTTTAATATAAAGTTTATAATTTTAATATAAAGTTTATATTTTTAATATAAAAATATTATGTTTAATAGCATCCTAAAGTAATTAAAAGGCCATTGCAGGGGAGTGTAAAGGAAAAAATTCACATCCCTGCTGTGGGTCAGAAAAAACTCAGATTAAAATCTTGCCTGTTTTCAATCAGGCAAAACAGGAAAATGTCTTTCACAAGTCAGATGCAGAAACCTTTTACTCAGCCTGAAAAACTCCATTTCCACTTTCATATTCTGTTGTTCACATGATGGGTCCACCAGATGTTTTCTCATGAAGCACCACACCACAGGCAAACTGAAATTCTGAAAGCTGTTGTAAAACACAATTGCCACCCTCTGGCTGGCTTTTCTGCCTGCAGGACATCCGTAACAGGAGCGGGGCAAAAAAACGGACAAGAGGGAAAGGACATATCTTAACACTGCAAGTCTTTCTGCTAATTATAAAACCATTTTGTGGTAGTTTGCATCTAGGAAATCAAAATATTTAATAAGTAAATAAGGTGAGCATTACTTTATGCTAGGTTTCAGCAGGACTACTGTATTGACTCAGTTGATTACACAGCATACCAGCACCATGTCCCTGAAATATATTCATATTTGAGAATGTCCTTTTAGGTAAAAATATCTCCTCTTTTAAGACAGTTCCCTTTTCTGGACCACAGTTCCATGTATCTATGCAAATGGAACAACAATAGGAATAGCTGAATTACTGCTGAGCAACCTATAGCAAAGACATGTCCAAGATTAAAGGCTCAGGTTCTGGAAGCAGGAAAGGCAGGTTAATGTGTCACTGCCTCTTCTCACAGCATCTCACTGGGGACAGCAACATGACTACACCTTTCTCTTTCCAGAGCTATCATGTTCAGCAGACCCTACAAATACTGATACACAGGCTGGAGTCTAGCCTCAAAGGCAGTGAATTTATTTTACAGATACAGCTTTTCTCAGTTCTTGTACAACAGTAATAAAAAAAGTGACTGAGGCTGACATGATTCAGTGTGATCAAGTAGCTAAATGTTTAAAGGGCTTACGGCACATTTGTAATACTGAAAATGATTGAAGGGGTGAGATGAGGACATGGGTGGAGTAGAAGATGAGAGGCAGGTTCCTTAATTCCATTTCACATCCAAGTCCTCTACAGGCAGCAACAATGGTTTATAAAAGCTTTTGCGTAGACTGTGCAGCAGCCTGTACTGGTTCTTCTTTTCTCACTAGCTGTTTTCTCTCTCCTCTCACAAGGCTCCTTTCAAGCGGGTTTCTACATTCAAGAAATATTAGAACTTCATAGAAATTCATCAGGATAATGTGCTGCATTCCTCTTCTGCAAAGTAACCTGACTTAGAAGGCCTATAATAGTTTTTTCTCTAAAATATTCTTTTCCTCTGGTGAGAACGAAGAAAGGAGAGATCACAGAATATGCTGAGTTGGAAGGACCCTACAAGGATCAAGTCCAAATCTGAAGTGAATGGCCCTTACAGAGATCTAACACACAACCTTGGTGTCATGCTTTTACCAACTGAGCTATTCTCAGGGTAAGATGATTTAATAAGTAGAAGGAAAGAAAAAATTGAAAACTTTTAGAGCATAGAGAATGTGGAAAAGTATGAAGGACAAGGATATATTTGCTGCCTTGAACATTTATTTACTTAATTATATTCTGACAATCACAGCCAGGGAGTGAATACATCCACATTGTTAATGAAATGTGTGATATTTTAAGTCATAAACCTATGCTGAGGAATGAAGCGATAACTTGCATGTCAGGTTTTGAATTGCTACCAGCAGCTAACATTTATGAAAGCTCATACCTTTCTCAGAGTGGGATTCACTGCTGCCATCCCACACTGTATTGCTGAAACTTGAAACTCATGTAACATCCCACATTTTGCCTAATTCTGAATGCTTAAGTCTCTTTGCTACTGACAAAAAACCTCACATATTTGCTGGAAGCAAAATGACCAGAAACACTCTAGATTTGGGTCCATTTTTGTCATTTGGGAAGGTGTCTGTGAGCTCAGTGTGTGTGAAAAAAACTGAACAATATTCTAAAATTATACTAGATACCCAAATAACTGAAAATCTGTTCTCAAAAGTATGAAATCTGGATTTCTCCTTAGGGCAAAAGTCACATTATTCAGCCTAATGAAAATAAAAGTCATAATGTGGAGGAGTAAAGCATCTCTGAAAAATCTTAAAGCCATCACTCTCTAAGCAGTCCCTTTTAGCCCTGTTTCTAAGAGAGACAGCTATTTTCAAGGTCTCACTGGAATATTTTCTTCAGCAGCAACTCACAGAAGACTCCCTAAATGCAACACACATGTTCTCATGTAGTCTGCAGCTATTCAAGTCATGGCTCATAACAGATTATGAAAACTCTAAGACTCCTGATGGAGATGCTTTCATGCAAAAAAACCTTGGGCTATTTACCACCCTTCTGTTGTGTGACTACTAATGTGACAGATTGGCTGGGCAAGTGTTTGTAGGGGAACACAGCTGGGACAGTTGATCCCAATTGACCAAAGGGATAGTCTACAATATATGATGTCAAGCTCTGGAATAGAGGGAAAAAGGGTGCTCATGGTAATGACATTTGCATTCCCAAGTAAATATTACAGGTGCTGAAGCTCTGCTTTACAGTATGGGACTGGACACCTGCCAAAGGTAAGCAGTGAATTAATTTCTCTTTTTCCTTGGCTTGCACACACTCGTTTTGCTTTCGCTATTAAAATATCACTATCTTCATCCATGAGTCTTCTTGCCTCCATTCTATTTTCATCCTGGCCCTCAGGAAAGGGGATTGAGCAAGGGGCTGGGTGGGTGTTTGACTGGTAGCTGCAGCCACTTCACAAAATACAGTGTTATATACAGACTTTTCAGTGAATTACTTGTTCCTTGAGATTTATTTTTACAACATACTTTTTGCCCTATGCCAATTTTTTATCTAATCTGGAAAATGATAAAAGATAATTCAACTGCTCCAAGATGTAAGCCTTTCTTAAATCCCAATGCTATTCACAAGTATGTCATAAAAGTAAATCAGAGATTTTAATTTGCAATCATATGCTATAAAAATACAATCATAGAATCATAAAATCATAGAATGGCTTGGATTGGAAGGGACATTAAAGATCATCCAGTTCCAATCTCTCTACCATGAGCAGGGACACCTTTCACTAGACCAGGTTGCTCAGAGCCCCATCCAACCTGGCTTTGAACACCTCCAGGGCATCCACAGCTTCTCTGGGCAACCTGTTTCAGTACCTCACCATGCGCACAATAAAAAATTTCTTCCTAATACCTAATCTAAACCCACTCTCTTTCTCTTTGAAGCTATTTCTCCTTGTCATGTCTCTACATCCCCTTGTAGAGTCCCTCTCCAGCTTTCTTGTAGGTTCACTTTAGGTACTGGAATGCCACAATTAGGTCACCTCTAAACTGTCTCTTTTCCAGGCTGAACAATCGCAATTCTCTCAGCCTTTCCTCATAGGAGAGGTGCTCCATCCCTCTGATCATCTTGGTGGCCTCCTCTGGACTCGTTCCAACAGGTCCATGTCTTTCCTGTGCTGGAAGACCCAGGCTGGATGCAGCACTGCAGGTGGGGTCTCACCAGAGCAGAGAGGGAGAATCTTCTCCAATTTTTTGCAAACCTTTGTTATGCTGAGAGATGGTGCCATCAACTTTTATCTTTAGCAGGCCAAAGCAGTCCTGACCCTAGGCTAAGGGTCATTACATGAAATTCAGAAAACTTTTGGCTGATGACAGGAGAGTTCAACTGTTCATGTGTAACCATGCTGATCTCAATCAAGATTCCAAATGAATATACAATTCTTTATTGTCTATTTATCTTACACCTACTCCAAATTTTCAGCAATACAGAAGACCTAAAAATGAAACATGTATCTTTGTAAGATTACTAGGGAGTTTTAAGTTTGTTCTCGGATTTTTGTATCCTTTGAGTAACAAAAGACTTAGAAAGCTTGCTTGTTATAAACTTTTCAGCTTATTCCACATAATATTTTTGCATTTTAACATAAAGGAGATATATTCCCCAGAGATGATTTATAAGCAGTTAAAATAAGCCAGAAATTCTCAGTTATTATAATATCCATCTGTATCCCCCCGCCCTAATAATTGCATCTATGCAGCTTTTACATATTTTACCCCAACATGCTTAAAAAGACGTATACTTTAAGTTAGGAAATCCATTATTTTGTCAGAATTGTGAAAGTAAAACCTCATACACGTCATTTGTAAGCATATCCCCCCCCAAAAATTCATTTTAGAAAATAATATCTTGGAGATTATCTTAAAGTCTTAGTCATCAGAAACCATGTAATCTATAATGAGTAAATCTCAAAAAGAACAGAGTGGAAACATTCAAATATAAAATCTGTTTTATTTTTTATATTTGTGGTTTTATTTGAATAACAACACCAAGTGGATGGGATTTAGGCACCTAAAGCTGCCAATGCCTCATGAAAATCCCATCTTTATTGATGGACCTGTAGTGACCAAACTGCAGTGTCCAGCACTGCCCTCTGGAGACCCACAAAGCCCTTCACCTGTGACTGCCAGATGACAGGACTGGTTCCCTCAGTACTTAAAAACAGGCACAAAAAAAAAAGCTTGTATTCAGTGGGTTAGGTCACACTTACAAATAATATCTTCATATATGTCAAAGTTATTTTGATGATTATTCACACAGCACAGGTATCCAATGGCAAACAGATAGCTGTGAAGTGTTTGTAGAGGACATTCAAAAAGTCCTTGGAAATAAAAAGGTTCCTGACTAGCTCATCACAAGTTCATCTGCTACAGGAAACTAACCTTTGAACAAATATTATTAAGAAAGAGCTATTTGACCAGATGTGGCTTGCAGGTGGATTTCATTTCAGGTAACAGCCTCAAAATGACAATAATTATCCATGACTTATTTGCCTGTCTAAACTTCTGTTTGCAGAAAATAAACCATCTAGAAAATAGCCATCGACACATTTGCAGTATTTCCTGCATTTATCAGAGGTAATTCTTGTTTTAAGCACACTTGTGGTCTAGTTTTACTCAATCTATTCAGTCATTGAAATTTACATTTACCTCCCAGTTATTCGAAGTGACAGGAATACATATAACATGGAAAACTAAAATATGCTGCCTCATTTCTCTATACATTTCTCCTTAACCATTTCTTCTTGCCCTTCTTATTTATTGACCTTTTTCCCCCTTTGCCTTCTATTATTCTTTATAGGGCTTGATACTTTCATTAGTTTTTTGCTTACAGTTATTTGTCTGTGGAAACTTTCCTTGCTTATCTTCCTTCTCATTTCCCAGTAACCTTTAAATCCAGATTTAAACCTTTAATCCCAGATTCCTTTTTTTTCTTTTTCAACTTTCCTACTGTTTTGCTGCAACAGGGACACCCAATCAGCTCCCTTCACTTTCAGATTCCCTCTGTACATTTTCACTAGCCTTCTTTTTCCCTTTGCTTCTGCTTCAGCCCAATCCTGCTGTACCAAGATTTCTCGGGGATTTGTGGGTTTGGTTTGGTTGATGTTTTTTTGTTTGGGAAGGTATTTGTCTCTGGCATTTGGGTAGTGCAGAAAGTGCATCCCTTTTTTCGTGTTCATATCTCAATGGATTAGAAAGAATAAAACCCTGTGTGTTGGGTAATGGAACACAAACCTGGTAATCATTTGCACAAGAGATTAGCAGATTTTTTATTATCACGTGGTCTTGGTTTATCAGAAGGAACATAACTGCTGATCTGATGGGATTTATGTTAGGGTAGCACTTTCACACCACAGGACTTTTCAGAAATATTGTAAGGTTATACAGCCAGGTGGAAGAAAACCCTAAAGTAGGAAGAGGTGCTGAATGTGTCTTATAGGAATTAGACTGTGAACTGAGCAGTTCCTTGGTGTGACTGGGAGAGTAATGGCAGTGATTAAGACCGGTTGCCAAATGGGTCCCAGTTGTGCAATAAACAGTTGAGTTGCTGGAATTCCCTTCTGTCGTTCTTGCTGTTCCAGTCCATGGTATGAACAATTGAAGGTCCTGGCAGTCATCTATTTCATTTCCTGCTCAATTTAGCTTTCAAACTAAAAAGAAGCATGAATTTTGTAGTAGAATTTTGTAGAAACTGAGACACAAAAGTGCAATGCAATGATCTGGCACTCAAATGGACTCTTTATTGCTTCCCTTATCTACAGATAGAGAAGGCAAATTGGGAATCTCAACCTATCAATCTCAATATCAGGGTGCTTATAAGCCATTTTTCTGCCCTTCCATTCCACTACTGAGGTTCAGGCAAAGTACAGTACTATCATGAACTGGCTGCTAACAGCTGTGAAGTACAAATCTTCCAAACACACAAAGTGTATATAAATAGATGGCATATGTTGCCTTCTGTGTAGACTTCACCAGGACACAGAAGGAAAAAATCTTCCCAGCCCCAAAACTGTTTTGTTTGTTTAAAACAAATGTTAGATTGTTAATCAATCAAATTTTAATATTCACAATAGAGAATGAGAGTCACTTGATGTATTCTGGAAAAATTACTGTAGAAAACTTGATGTGTTATGAGGGGCAAGGCCAAAAATTTAAAACCCAATAAAAACCCCACCTCCAAAACCAACCAAAGAAAGAAGAAGTAGGTAGAAAAAACATAGAATTATTCTTTCTATTTGACAAACTAATCCTTCAGAGAAGGAAAAAAACACAGAAAGTTTTCTCAGCCTATATGTCAAGAAAAAGAAGGTCTGAATATTACCAGAGAAAAGAAACTGGGATAATTCTTATCCAAATTATAAGCTTGATTGATTATTTCTACTGTAAGTTGAATTCATGTAACTTTGGGATTCATGTCTGGTATTTTTACCATTTCTCCGTGTTATAATAGAATGCCCTCCACCACAACATTTCTGCTCCTTGTATAGTCATTCTGAAATGTCTGAGGGAAAGCTATACTGTATCATTGCCTTTAGTAAGCTAACCAAGCCAAAATTTTAAATTCTTTTGCTAGGAGATACATTTTTCAATTCAGTCGTCACACACATAGCTTTCCTTGGCAGCGCCCAGTTTTTAAATCTTATCCAAACAGTTTCTTTATGTTCTGGAACTGATGTATTAGAGAAAGATTCCCTTTATTCAGACACAAGTGGGTTGCTTGACTAATGTGATACGTGCCTTTGCAGTACACCTCTGCAAAACTTTGTGGGAAATAAAGCTGATTAAAAATTGAACATCAAAGTCATTTTGGAAGGAAGGAACATGAGTAGACTCCTCAGAAGCTTAGAACTGTGTACAAAAAGCAACTAAGTAAAACATGTGGGAAAGATACAAGAAGCTGTAGCATGATTTGAAGGGAGTTATTAGTTTGAAACATCAACGTATTTGGATAATTGTCTATAAATGGAGAATTACAGTTCATGGTTAACTCCATGTGTTTGTGTTCACATCACAGAAAAAAACACTGCCCACATATGGAGATAACCAGAAACAGTTAAAGAAACAACTCTAGTTTAAATGTGGGGCTGTGACCAGAGCTTTCACACTACACTTGAAAGTGCTAATTAGGAAGCTTTCTACACATTGGAGAATAAAGTTGGAGAACCTTACACATCTCTTAAAAAACCCCAAACAAACAAAACATATGGTAAGAGTCTAATGTAGTGTAAGTATCGGACTGTGGGATTCCTTAAAGAAACTGAGTCTCTAAGAAAGCTTTTAATGGCTTACAACTCAAACAGTTTTAGCATAACGAATCAGAAAGATGGAACTTATTTACTGATTGAATTCTGTGGGAAAATACTGCAGAAATGTTATCCTTGGATGTGAAAGGTTAGCATTTTTACAGAATACACAGAAAACCCAGAGGGAATTCCAGCACAGGGAATACAAGCTCTCTTACTTATGATTTGGACTGAAGGAAACTCTGTAAAAGCACCCAGTGAATGCTCAAGGCACTCTTGCCTGTGCTCCTAAATGGAAGAAGAAAAACCCATCCAAAACTCACAGATGTAGTGACACTAAATGAATTTATTCAAAGTAGTAACACCTGTTGTCTTTCACTCAAAGCCCACAATTTTCCCACTCTCAAATTCTCATCTCATTACAGTGTGTTGATATGCATGGGGTTTTGAACAAGTCCCTCTCGTGAACTGGGAGCATGAGATGTTGAATAAGCACTGGTCTGAAATTGGGAATAGCTCAGACTGTGGCTCATTGCTATATGCCTGTGGGGCTCAGACAAGTAGCTGACCATGTCCGTGTGTAGATCATCAGATGGTAACTTAGCATCTTCTCATGACTCCCTAATCACTGTTTTGCACTGAAGCCTATAGTTAGGCTGCCGAAATACTTTGATTGCCTTGTAAATTGCATGAGCAGATCTGAGGTGCAGATCAATGTCTGTCTTCCAATGAAAGAGAATTAACGGTCTGAGTTAATTATGTTCCTAGGATTTTTTTCTCCACAATGTGTGACTGAAGTTATCTATGGGCAGGTCGACTTTTCTTGGGACAGCTTAGGTTAAACGAGAGTAATCACACATCAGAACAATGTTCAAGGCACACCAAATCATACACTTGTCTCCAGTGCAATCTATCACTTACTTCAAGCTACAATATCCCATGTGTGTCCAGATGTCAGATAAGAGGCAACAGAAACATCCCAGAATAACTTAACACTGAAAACAAGCCCTACATCTTGAATAAAATTAATCCTATGCAACTTTACATGTTTATTCTACAAGAAGATGAACTTCTCTGGAAGTGGTTGATGTTTTCTATTGAATATTAAAGGAGTTTAATATTATTACTTTAGATTTGGACAATAAATTTTAAATTAATTTGAATTTAAAATTTCTAATGCGGTTAAGATAAATCTCACTCCTGTATCATAGTCTTCAAAGAAAACTGATCATAGATTGTGTTGCTAGACATAGTTAGAATAATCCCAGCAGAATACAAACACTTAGTTCCAAAAGGTGTTTTTAGGAATTTGATGAAACCCCAAATCTGAAATAACCACAGAGCTGCTAACATCATAACCTTCCCATTGCTATGGAAACAAATCCAGTGGGAAATGACTGCATATTTCTTTTTAAGTACAAGTAATTTCTAACAACATAACTTCAACTCCTCAGTTAGTGAAAACACTGTTCACAATATTTTTAATCTGTTGGCACATTCAGAACGTCTGCTCAGTTTATTCAAGGAAATAGCTGTCTTCATACAGATGAATATGCTAAATATTGCATAGGTGAACTTCATATAGATGTGACCAAGGATAAGCTATAAAGATACAAACACAGAGATAAAACTGAACAGGTTTACTAACATACTGACATAATTGTTCAGAAAAAAATGTTCTATCATGCTCTCTCTAAACTCAAAGACACAGAACCAGTTTCAGAAGTGGCTAAAAAAGGCGAATGAAATATGTGACCAAACAAAATCTGGAAGAGGTAACTGTAAACAAGTCCAGCCAAGATGTGCTGTAACAGAATTTGCCACTAAAATATATATCACAGGAAAACCAGAACTAAAGCAGCCCTATGTAATTTTTAGAGGTTGTGGCTATAGATTATAGATTCTATAATTAAAATTTTCACATCAATATTTCCCTTAAAATAGCACAGAAATCAGCTGGTCACAACACTAGAGGCAAATCAGTATTTCCCTGTCTGTCAATAAAATGGCCTACTCTTAAACCCTCACCATTTCACTGGCAGTATGGGAGCTACTTATTTCTTATTATTCTTCCAGCAGGAGAGTGTTAGTTATGCTGTAAAGAATTCTTCATATATTCATCTGGGTAAGTACTGAATTATTATAAAATACAAAACAAAGTTGGGATTAATCACTAATTTTAGTCTCAAAATCAGCAAATAGAAAATACCTTCCCCAATAAATTTTAAAAATGAGATTGAGAGAGGGAAATGGCAATATTAACAAAGATGTAAATTTGGAATAGAAAAAGCTTGTGCAGTGGTGAGAAAAAACCACAGGAGCAACTGAATAAATTAACCATAACACACGGTATAATGGCAAATATTCACCATGTATTTTCAGAGTAAATATTTATATTCAGGGAATAAACTCCCTTTTTTCTTTTTTTTCTTTGAAGCAGAAGAATAAACAATGTAGTAAGTTAGTACAAATCCACAAACTTAATCAAAAAATAATGAAATCAAATACACAGAAATTATAAAAACTTAGCAAAAAAAGGGTAAAGAAAAAGCAATTTGGATAGCTTTTCCAAATAAAATAGAATTGTAAGAAAACAATCTTACAAAATAGAAGACTATATAAGAAAATATTCTTATATCAAAAATACACCTGGTAATTCATTTTAAAAAGTATTGCAGAACAGTCTATTCTTAACTATATCCGGAAGTAGCTGCTGAGCATCTGTACCAATGACGTCCGTTCCAGTACGTACTTTCCTTGGGGACAGCAGAGTGCAGAAAAACAATGATGCGAGCACTACAATATCTTCCCACTGCAATGCTATGGTCTGTTTGTCTGCTTGTTTTTAATAAAGCTGTAGTAATTTCTTCCATTTTCTATGGGATCTCATAGACTCCTGGCAGCGGGTACAGTATTAGCCCAGCAGCAATCTGTCTTGCTTCAGTTATGAGGAAGCATTTCATAGAAACATAAGCATAAAAAATAGATTTGTTTTAAGAGAGATCTATTTAGAAGCTGGTATTTGACTGAACATAATCAATTTAATTTATTTTTTCAGGCATGCATACCTTCACGGTACAGATTTTGGAGTGTTGATTCACAGATGAAATAGATGAGGATTCACCTGAAGGTACTTTCACAAGTTGGCCACTTTGTTTTTAATCAGCTGATGTCACATTCTCCAAAACGAAGCCACCTGGCTTGGCCAGCTGGCTCTGAGAATTGATGGAGAAATACATGGAAGAGGAGGGTACTCAGAGAATTTTCACCCTCCACACTTTCACTTACCAGAAAGTGGGTTGATGAGAAACTATTGTTTAAAATAGCCCACCTTCTACCTCAAGTGCACTCATAATATATGCTTAGAAGCATAAGAAGTCTGTTGGATTTTATAAAGTAATTGTAAAGTCCTGGAAGACCTCCTTACCAGAGAAGAGGGCTGAGTTAAGTAAATTCAAATGAAAGTCTTGTTGGCATTTAAACAGAGTTATCCTGGTCATCAGAAAATGGTTGACCTCAAATAGAACAGACAATGTCTTGGACATAGTTCCTGTAAAGGAATGGCATATATTGGCCTGAAAAGCCACCTGCATGACATCCAAAGCTGCCAGAGTAGAAAAACCCTCCCCATAAACAAGGGTGCAAGTTTTCTGATGCTAACTTTAGAATTCTACTTCAATGCTAAATCTGAGTCAAGAATGTTGACTTTTAAGAACTGAAAAAATGCTTCAATTAAAAATTTGGTAATTTATTTATTTAAAATAGAAATTAGTTAGTTTAGTGTTCATGTGAGCTGTCTATGGTGTGTCGAACTTGACTGCCTGGCGGGCTGCTACACAGCTGCTCTCTCACTCCCCCTCCTCAAAAGGATGAGTGGAAAAATAAGATGAAAAAATACGTTGAGATAAAGGTTATGAGATAAGCTACCTTCAACCATCATGGGCAAAACAGATTTAACTTGAAGAAAACCTCATTTAATTTCTTGTCAATTAAAAAAAAGTAGGTAGTAAGAAAAAAAAAAAAACCCAAAAGATAAAATACCTTCTCTCCATCCACCCCTTCTTCCCAGGATCAACTTCAGCCCTTCATTTCTAACTCTTCTAATTCCTCTCCAGACTCAGTGGTGCAATGTGGGTCCTCCCCACTGTGGCTGCAGTCTTACAGTATAAACCTGCTCCACCACAGGCTCTCCATGGGCTGCAGCTCCTTTGAAAAATATCCACCTGGCCCACTGTGGGGATCCTCCATGTGCTACTGTGTATTCACTCCATCCAGCAACCAAGTACCATGCAGCCAGACTCACTCCCCCTGCAACAGTACTGGGGAGAGAATCAGAAGAGTAACATCTAGAAAACTTGTGGGTTGAGATAAAGACAGTTTAATAGGGAAAGAAAAAGCCAGGTGTGCAAGCAAAGCAAAACAAGGAATTAATTCACTGCTTCCCATGAGCAGGCTGGTGTTCAGCCATTTCTAGGAGAGCAGGACCTCATCAGGGGCCTCCTCACCAGTGTGGCAGCACAAAAAGCAGAAAAGGCCTTGGCTCTGTGAAAGCCCTGCTCAGCAATAACAAAAACATCTCTGTATTATCAACCTTGTGTTCAGCACAAATCCAAAACACAGTTCCATACCAGCCACTGGGAAGAAAATTAACCCTACCTCAGACAAAACCAACACAACTCTGATATGAATACCTGCTCCACCATGGTCCTCTCTACAGGCTGCAGGGGAATCTCTGCTCTGAGGCCTGGAGCAGCATCTCCTTCTGCCTCTGTTCTCACCTTGGTGCTCATGGGGTTGTTTCTCTTATCTACTTTTTCCTCAGAATATTCTGTGTGGTGTTTTGCCCTTTCTTGAATTTGTTCTCTCGAGGTGCCCCCGCCCCGGCCGTGGGCTCAGCCCCGCCCTGCGGTGGGCAGTTGGATCCGGCTGGAACTGGCTGGATCCGGCTGTGTCCGGCTGTGTCCGGCTGGGGCAGCCCGGCCTCCCCTCACAGAGCCCACGCTGCTGCCGCGGCCTGGGCACCCACACCCTGCACAGCACAACTGAACAGAGAATGCAGCGCTTGGTCCACGTGGTGCATGTGCTGCCAGTGGCTGTAATGGAAGTATTTCCCCTTAACCACTGTTGTTTGCATTGACCCCAGTGGTCACAAAATATGAGAGCCAATATCTTTCACCACAGTTTACTTAGCCTTTAGCCTTTCAATTGGTAAGACCAACAGGGATGTCAAATATTAACTGTGGTTATTCCAAAAATGTCATACTGGGACTGGAGCAGCTGCTTCCAGGGAAGCCTGCGGACACCCATAGGGGAGTAACAAGGCACACTTGCTGCCATCCTGCCCCCAACAGAGAGGCTGCATCCGCCCTCTTCTACATGCCGATCCATTGAGTCATCCTGTGAACCCAGCCTCACTATTTTGAGACTCCATTGAGCATACCATGTGGCCATAAATAGAAACATGTCTGAAGGCAAATAAATACAAAATAAATTGCTCATTTTAGCTCGTTGCAGAAACTGTAAAAAATAACCGCCCTTTCAACAAGAAAGTCAAGGCAGTTTTTTGCCATTTTTAGCTAACAGTTCATCTGTTTCCTTTGAATTAAAGCATATTTCTGTACTTCGAAAGTTCTGTAATCTGAATAAATTAGAATCTATTTTGTCTCTTTCCAATATCTTAACAATTTTCCTCTTCTTTATTTATTTCAAATAATTTCCGTTTTAATTCTGTACAGATGATAAGATTCAAGTTTTCAATTTCTGGAGAAATTAGCCATCCTGTTTGCCTGATGGCAGGAACTGATGAAGTATGCAGTCACAGATTACACCTGCTGGCTTTGTTTTCCTTGAGTTTTCAGTCTCTGCTCTACCCAGTATCAAACAGGTTTCTAACACCATGTGAGCATGACTCTAGCTGGACTTGACTGGGGCATAATGGTGTTCAGGACAGATATCTGATCTGCTAAAAACTGTATTTTGAGGAGACATACACTAGTGCAGTTTAAAGATATCTCTCTTCATATGATGTAAGATCGCTTTCAGGACTTTAAAAGCATGGAGAAATTGGTGGTGTGTGTCCGTCATGGTTTAAACCCAGCAGGCAACTAAGCCCTACACAGCCACTTGCTCAACCCCCACCCCTGGTGGGATGGGGAATAAAATCAGAATGGTAAAATTGAGAAAAAATCATGAGTTGAGATAACGACAGTATAAGTAAAGCAAACAAAAGCTGCAGACACAAGCAAAGCAAAGCAAGGAATTCACTTGCCTCTTCCCACTTTCAGGCAGGCATTCAGCCATCCCCACGAGAGCAGGGCTCCATCATGCATAACAGTGACTTGGGAAGACAAGCACCATCACTCTGAACATCTCCTCCCCCTGCCTTTCTTCCTCCTTCTTGCCCCAGCTCTATATGCTGAACATGACACCATATGTTGTGGCATATCCCTTGGGATCAGCTGTTCCAGCTGTGTCCCCTCCCAACCTCTTGTGCACTCACATTCTCCCCACTAGTGGTCTGAGGTAAGAAGCACAAAAGGCCTTGATGCTGTGCAAGCACTGCTTAATGATGACAAGAGCAAGTCTATTTTCACCACAAATCCAAAACACAGCCCCATACCAGCTTCTGTGAAAATAATTAACTCTATCCATTAGCACAATGGCAAAAACCTGTAAGGCTTGGAAGGGCTAAAGTGTGAATATTCAGATACACAGCTCTCACAGCCCCAGTTTGTCAATGTGACAGTTTATGAAAACTGAAGCTCTTTTCCTCAAGAAGCAGCAGAAGGACCATATTAAATTGTACAGAAAGCAGTGTTAATTATGACAGGCAACAACATTACAGGAAATTTGAAAGGCAGTACCAGAAGTCATAAAAGCCAATATTGACAGAATAGCAGAAGTGAAAGCTCTAAAGTAATTCTAGTTTTTCTTGGCCCAAAGGAGCATGTTACACAATTCTGTTGGAAATCCACCAGAAATATCCTTGCCTTGGTATCCCCATCTGTTTGTTCACTCTGTACCTATTAACAACCCAAAGCTGTCCAATTATTTTTAGGTGTCATCTTGATGAAGACTCTGCAGGGAAACATGCACATTCTCGCATGCTTGCTCAAGGTCTGACAAGCACACTATATGTTTACATGACCCACAATTCTCAACATAGAGAAGATTAGGTGCCCAGGCTCGGGCATCTTCTTTCCAGTCAGAAGAGTTCTTTTCCTTCTGAATCAGTCAATGATTTTTCAAAGTTAAATTAAGTACTAAGTATTTTTTTTAATAAGTTTTGGTTTTAGTCTTCCCAGGAGATGATTCACTCTAGCCCAGGGGCGGCAGCAATGTCAGCATCAGGTAAGGGCAATCCACAATACTTTTGGAGAAGTACTAGAATTAGAAATGCATGATGAATTTGGGAATCGCAAAAAAACCTTGGGGACAAGTTTTGAATCTGAACAGAACAGGAAAAAAAAAAAAAAGAAGGAAATGGCACAAAGGGAAATAATGATTTTATATCATGATTCACTTTTTGAAAGTAATACCTAGGATGGAGGCTAATCTTTTCACATAAAGCCAAGGACCCACTTAACACAGAAGCACACAAAGAGGCAGTTAAGAAATTAAACTGGATGGTCACATCCATAGAGTAGTGGTCAATGGCTTAGTGTCCACATGGAGATCAGTTATGAGCAGTGCCCCTCAGGGACCTGTAGTGGGACCAATACTGTTTAATGCCTTCATCAATGACACAGACAGTAGAATCAAGGGTATCCTTAGCAGGTTTTCAGATGACACCAAAATGAGTGGTTTGATTGACACGACTGAGAGACAGGACGCCAGACAGAGGGACCTGGACAAGCTTAAGAAGTGGGCCCATGGGAGTCTCATGAGATCCAAGAAATTTAAGTGCAAGATCCTGCACCTGGGTCAGGGTGATTTCAAGCACAAATACAGTTTGGACAGAGAATGGATTGAGAGCAGCCCTGAGGAGAAGGATTTAAGGTGGATGAAAATCTGGACACGCCTTAGCAATGGGCTCTTGTAGCCTAGAAAGCCAGTCATATCCTGGGGTGTATCAAAAGTAGTGTGGCCAGTAGGTCAAGGGAGATTATTCTTGCCCTCTATTCCACTTTCATGAGACCCCACCTGGAGTACTGCGTCCAGTTCTGGAGTCCTCAGCACAAGAAAGACGAGGACCTGTTGGTCCAGAGTGAGTCCAGAGGAAGGACACAAAGATGATCAGAGGCCTGGAGCACCTCTCCTCTGCAGACAGGCTGAAAGAGCTGGGGTGGTTCATCCTGGAGAAGAGAAGATGCCAGGGAGACCTCATTGCAGCCTTTCAATACTTAAAGGGGGCTTATAAGAACGTTGTGAACAGACTTTTTAATATGTTCTGTAGCAATTGGACAATGGGTAATGGTTTTAAACTAAAAGAGGGTATATTCAGACTAGAAATATGGAAGAATTTTTTTAGAGTGAGGGTGGTGAAACATTGGAACAGGTTGGCTAGAGAGGTTGCACACGACCCATCTTGGAAACATTCAAAGTCAGGTTGGACAGGGCTATGAGCGACCTGATCTAGTTGAGGATGTTCCTGCCCACTGCAGGGAGATTGGAACTACCTGATCTTCCAAGGTCCCTTCCAACACAAGCCATTCTATGCTTCTGGATGATTAATGAATATTACAGCATAGAGGGTCCATGGAAAAACATGTCAGCTTTCCTCTGACAGTGCTGAAAGTATTTTACAGTTAAGTAGCTGAGCTGCTTTTTTACAAAAATTAGTGACAAATTCGAAGGATTAAATCTGTGACAACCTCTAATGTACCACCAAAAATGAACAGAATGAATCTGAACAGGAAGCCTGAAAATATAATTGGAGTGAGAATTGTAAATCACCTTTTTAAAATCATATGGGTTTTTAATGGGTAATAATGGTTGTAATATTTCAGCTAAACGGTCAATATAGGATATCCAACTAATTTATTTGCACTTCAGCAAGCATTTCAAACAACCCACTAAACAGGCAATTATAAAATTAAATAGACACAGAGTAAGAGATAATGAACCTCCAAGGTGAGAAACTGGTCAACTTCTAAAATAAAGATATACTAGAACACAATCTACAGATTTAGGTGCCTTAAACAGTCTTTTCACATACATCAAAGTTACTTTTCATCATGCAAGGAAGAAAAATAAAGAAAGGGGAAAACCATATAGCCAACAAAAAAACATTATTCCACAATATTAAAAAACTCATCCAAAATGTTGCAAATTGTCAAAGAAACTTTTGTTTCTTGGGAAATCAACCTTGTTAAAAACAGATTCTACTCTTTGTGCAACCTCTTGAAGACTTCTTAAGCAACTAATTGGCAAACAAAAAATATTAGAACACTGACATGGAAAACTGATTAATGTGCAAGACTATTACAACAATGTCTTAAACAATGCCATGCTTTAACAAGTCTGACCTAGTCACTTCAAACAAATTAATGAATAGTATTACAGTGGAGTTGTAAGGGAATGTACATGGTAAAAATAATAAGAATCATGGAAACCTCTCTATTAAAGAAGGGCCTGAAAGATTAGAAAATATATAAAATAATGGTTAGTAATGTTTTATGATTTTACTTACCTCAGCATATGTAATTTCATAGAAAGGAACACAAAAAAGCATTTGTTTACAAACTGTGCAAATAACCTATGTAATTGCCACATGGTGTTTAACAGTATAACAGTATTAAAAGCATGTTTATATGGAGTCACCACAAATAAAATCACTTATAAGGGGAATGGGCCTTATGCTTCAGGGCATAATCAAACCAGGAAACAATGGGGCTAGGAAGAAAGTTGGTGTTGGGGAAATAATACTTATGTCTGCTAAGTATATCTGGGCTTCCTGCTTCACACATTCATAAGTTCTTGTGACAAAATGTTGTATGTTTTCTCACATTGCAAGCCAAAAGCACTATGTCTGGCTAGGTTTATTGCTTGCTCTGTTCCCAAGTGAAACTTTCTTTTTGTAACTCTTTAGTTTCCTACATTATTTTAACAGCTCAACTGGGCCCCGGAGATCCTACATCCTGCATTTCAGAACACCATCAGAGCTGCACAATATTGGTCACTCTTACAGAAATTATCTGACTTTACAGGATTCCCTTTTTTTTCTTCATTTCTTTCTTTGAGCTCAATATGTCGTTGCTTTTATTTGGTACTATAAATCTGCCAGTCATGTAATCTCTAATTTTAATCCCTGTGCTGTTTTGGGGATTTGAGAGTGTGCAGAGTGCTCAGGACTGCTTTCCACATGCATTCTGCCTGTTATACATCCCTATGCCAGCTAAATATTATCATCCCTGCTAGCCAGCATTGTATGTTGCAGTGAAATTAAAATCTGAGCACCTCCACCTAGAACCATCTAGCTGAGCTGCTGAAATTGGACAGATAAGGTTAGTGCCATTACAAACTGCAAATGATGAAGAAGAGACAATCTCTGAATCCTTCTCTGTTAGAGTATGTTCAAACTGAAGCCTCTTGTTTCCTTTTCTCTTGTCAAGTATTAAAGATCTTGACATATATGTAGACAGTGAAAAAAACCTCTCAGTCCTGGTAGTGGGCTGACCTCAGGTTGCTTATTCAAGAAAGGTTGCCCCTTACTCAAGGGCACAGAAGATGCCTGGAGTCTGGCCATATATACAAGATTAAAGAAGCTGTTAATCAGCTGTTTTAAAGCTCCTTGGTCTTCTCTTGCTGACAATTAACTGGGCAGTAGTTGTCTGAATACAACATTTTCTTTTGTACAATGTTTTATTCCAGGAGGTGCTAGATTTTTGAATCCAAATAAGACAGTCACACAGATTTCAAAAAAAGATAACTATTTTATTAACATCCCAGAAAATATATACTAAATTACAAAATGTTATGCCCACTGTGATTCTGGGAATGCTGTGATGACACAGTGTTGCTATTGTCCAGTCCCAGGGGGACACGTGGAATAATTTCCCATTGCAGGACTCTGCCTCCGAAGACAGACCTAAGGCAGAGGCTGCAGTGTAGCCCAGCCCTTGCATGTCACTCACGCCACGTCGGCCCTCTTATCACAGAAGTTTCAAGCCCTAACAGGCTAGCGTGGTTTGAAATACCCTCCAGCTGTTTTGTTATTTGTTAGTTTTGTGTTGTTCCTCCCCTGCGGGGGTCTTCATTGGTTAACCACTGTGTATCTTCCTTCTATGGTTGGTCAATTCTGTTATCTCTACCTCATGATGTAATCCCTTAAAACTGACTGCCAGAGAGCAAACGGGGTCTCTCTGCTTAGCTTCCCTTCGAGCTAACTACCTCTTGCCCCCCCAGGGCAGGAAGGAAATAAACTTGGACTGTAGCTAACAGAGTTTCCAACTCTTTCTCCTTGCCTTCTGCTACTGGCTTGAACAGCACACCTACATGCTGTTGAGGAGGCGTTGGGCTGCACTGGTAAACTGAGGCACGCTAATCTCAGTTACCATCCTTCAGTCGCTAGCTCTCCCGGGCTACGGACCACGTTTACCTGTGGACCGGGCTGGGAACAGCCTGGCCGGCGGGGAACGGAACAACACAGCATCTGACAGACCTCTGGTCAGGGCATTGCATACAGTACATAACCTATCCATGATGAAGTTCACCAGCATTAAAGCCTTTATTGGGTTTTCCTACAAGCAAATAACTCTATTCATCATTTCTGCTGTTGAGCAAAAGGATGTCTATATGAAAACATCCTGTTTCACTTTGAGATAAAGATAAGGACATGCTGGTGGCATCATTATTAGTGATCCCACGTCAAGAGATTTGTGCCATTCAGCACAGCCCTAAAGGCCAAGTACTATTTGGAGTAAAGCACAAACCTGAACCTACGCAGGTCAACTGCTGTGTGGATCAATAACTCCTCATCCTACAGCAGTCTTTGTTTAGGATCACGACAGAAGTCACAGTATCTGGGATTCAAAAACACACATTGCTTTCTTGGAAATCCTATAATGGATTATGGTCCTCATAGGATTTGGGCATTTATTTATTCATTTATCTATCTAGGTTCCTTCATTGAAAAGATGCATTTTGTTTTAAGTTCTGAAGAAGAGATATGACTTTTGGTTTATTACACAATCCCCAGCTGACACACTTCTTCCACAGTAAGACATACAGATTTCTAGAAATTCACACTTTCTGATAAGTTTCATGTAGTTTTCAGCATGATATCTGAAATTACAGGTATAGCCAGATGGAATACTACGTTGGTGAACACTTTTGGGCAATGTGTTCCAACATTGCTGAAATGGTGCAGGGCATGGAAGAATTCAGTACAAATGTGACTTTCTCCTTGTGAGTCTTAGGCCACAACCTCAGTGACGATCATGGACTTGTGATTGGTTTCACTTTAATCGGAAGATATGAATGCTAACTTTTTGCCTAAGTTATTTATAGGCTTTTAAAATCTCTCCTAAATTCACAGGTTCTTGGGGTTAGTTTTCTGTTCTCTATTACATATAGGACATAGGTCATCTTTCTCCTCCAAAGTAAATAACACAGAAAGAGAATGACCCTTCTGTGTCCATATACTCTCTCTCCTTTTGTCTGTCATATTAACCTAATGATACCTTTTCCTTTGATTCGGATTGTAGGATCACAGGATAACTAAGGGCGACAGGGACCTCAGGAGGTTTCTAGTTCAACCTCTTGCTTA
The DNA here is from genome assembly GCA_013399195.1 of Dicrurus megarhynchus. Taxonomy (NCBI): domain Eukaryota; kingdom Metazoa; phylum Chordata; class Aves; order Passeriformes; family Dicruridae; genus Dicrurus; species Dicrurus megarhynchus. The sequence goes on from VXAD01006416.1 coordinate 1,198,142, forward strand.
AAAGCTGGGTCAGCTCTGAGATCAGGCCAGGTTGTTCAGGGCTTTATCCAGCTAGGTCTTGAAAAACTGCAAGGATGGAAGTAGCAAGCGCTAAGTAGAGAGGGATGGTCCGTTCCCTCAGTGAGATGGCTGTGCTTCTGCTAATACAGCACATGAGATGCCCTTGGGCACCACTGCTGCTGGAGCTCACTGCTGGCTCAGACTCAGGTTGCTGCCCACCATGACCCCCACGACGACATCTTCAGCAGAGCTGCCCTGAGCAGGCAGGCCACAGCTGGGATCACTGCAAGAAGATTCATTTCATTTGATGTACTGATTTGAAGAGCTGTTCTTATTGTGGAAAAGGGATTTTAACAATTTACTGACTCATCATAATAATAGCATTACCCATGACACAGAAGCACACAGAAATTTAACCATCTCTCCACAGTTCACCAGCCTGTGAATGCATATCTTAGTGTTTGCCTCAAAGTACATAGTGGTAAATGGATTCCTATTTCAGTCCTTTTCCAAAGGATTTTGGACCAATTTACTACTGCAACTGGTACTACTTTTATATCTAACATTCTTCAATAACTCCAGTATCTGAGCTACACATCTTTTATCACTCACCAACAGGCAAGACATCTATGTCCTTTAATATTACACTCTATCACTGAAAAGAATGTAGAAAGTACTTGTTTTCTTGTGGAGTCTCTTTTTTGTAATTATTTCTCTTGCTATGGCATCTTCAATCCACCCTTCAGTCAAATTCTTGCACACAGAGTACTGTTAGTGTTACTGATAACCATGAAGCTTTTCTACATGTGAATTACTTATAGTCTGAAAAATAAATTTCTTTATACATAGCTTTAGCTTGTATCCAGCATTACACCTGAAGACCCTTCCAACCAGGCATTTGCTAATGAATGTTGCCTCAATTAACACACCTTCCTGTTAACCAGTTCTGTTTTACCCTTATATACTTGATTGCAGCTCTCATTTCATTACTAATGATTGCCCCTGCACCCAGTATTATTTTAACTATTGTGGATTATTCCCATGCATGTAGCAGAGATCACAGCTGGATTTCCCACCGGCACTTTTTTAAAGAAAATCTGTAAACTCCTTAACAATTCCTATATTCTCAATATCACAAAGTTTGGGAAATGAATATAACTATTCCCTGAAGTTACTCTTTCTTCAAGAGCAGACCATTTCAATTTATAGTTATCAAATTGCTTCCCTTTTTTTGTTCATCCAAGGAGTGAATATATTTTGCTTGGGCAATTTATTTTACTTCATGGTGGTAATATCTTGTTTCTTTCTCTTTATAAACAGATTGCCTGTTGTTTACTCAGAGTGGCCTTAAGCATTTTCATTTTTCCTGGTTTTATTTATTTTATTCTTTTTACTATTGCTCCATTTCTATGCCACAGGCAAAGTTCTTTTTTTTTTTTTTCCAACACAGGATTTTTTTATAAACTTAATTTTTTTAAGAATGGGTTCAGGTCAGCTCTAATACTCTCATGGTGCATATGAGGAAAAAAAAGAAAAGTGGAAAAGTATAAAAGAAACAATTGAGACTGATACTTTGGACCTAAATATGGATTCTGTATGCTGTGATGGAAACCTAACCTTTTCAGGAAATCCATTGCATACACTAGAAAATCTGATTCAGTTATTTTGGTTTCTTGAGCTATTTTTTTGGATGGATATAGATAGCTTTATATTCTAAATTATAAAAACTTAGGATTCTTCTAAATTTAAACAACGAGAGATCATGTCTCCACTCAGTTTAGATGTTCAAACCTTGGACTAGTCACATGGAATCACATCTGTATTTCTGGCTTTCAGTAACCCCAGTTGGCTCTGTTTCCTTTTAGATATCCCAGCCTAATAAAATTTACCTTGCCTTCTTGTGTAGAATTGCCAAACCACCTTTGATCCTTTGATCTTCTAAACAAGGACTTGCCAGGTTTGAAATTTTCTGAGGCTGTTTGTCTAGGGCTTCTATTTTCAGTAGATTTCATCATTTCAGTTTCCATAAATTTTATAGTGTTTTCCTGTCACTTGTGATCATCCTGCCTCTTGTAGTCTGAAAAACAACAAAATTTTTCTTGTTACCAAGACTCACACTGCCTTTCCATATAGCTCTTTACAAGATGTATAGTTTGTGAGAACTGATTCTATGACGACCCAGACAGAGAAACCTGGGCATTTTTTTAACCTTTGTGGAAACAGACACAGACTATTCCTGCCACAGATAACAGGAAAGGAAATTTCTATAGCTTGCAGTTGCTTGATCACACTTTGTGATGTGCAAGGACACAGTCAGTGCTACGACAGCCTGCTCTCATCTCAGGCAACAAAATCTCAATCTTCACCATTGTGTGGTTTATTTAGTTGCATTCCTCTAGAATAGCACTACTGGAACTTTCAGATTTGTTAAACTCAGCTATTTGAGGAGTCCTTTTTTTTGTACTGGGATGGGAATCTGTTGGATTTTGATTTATTTTTAACAAGCTTCTCATGGATTGTGATTGCCATGGTCCATAGCTAGAAGCCAGCACCCATCTAGCTGTCACTGACAATAATCTCTGACTTCATTTTTTCTTAAAGGAACTGTTCCCACTCCTGATGTTACTTTGTACATAACATTACTAAAAGATAAAATCCATATACTGATTGCTTCAATAAAAATTAACAACAATGAATTCTTTGCAAAGACCTTCTGGGATTGGTTCACTTTGGCTTGCTGATCTCTTTTTCCTTGAAACTTCTTCCAGCAGGAGATACGTTCGTGGGGCTTTTAAGAACAATTACCTGTGTGCTAGCCTCAGTTTATGTGCACCAAGCAGAACTTATCTCAATTTATAGTATTGCTGATAAAGGAATAGTTGCATCTGTATATGGGCATTTCTTCATGTAACAAACACACAATGAAATTTCACCCTAGTGAAGCCAAGAGCAGACCCATATTTGTTTTACTAGGATGCAAATTTCAATCAAAACACCGCTCACAGTGCAAAATGAAGAGCATTCTTGCATTTACCAAGACAGAAAAAGTAGGAGAATATCCTTTCAGTATGGTGTGTTTATTATTATAACAAAATTGTCTCTGTAAAATGTCCTCATAACAGAGGACTGTTTGCTGACAAACTTTCTCTAGCAGAGAGCTGATCTATCACTTATAAAAAGTTTCCAACTTTCTGAACTGAACACTGAGGCACAGTCATGTTGCTGTATACAATAGGTCCAAGTGTGGACAAACAAAATGTCTACTAAGAACCAGCTCTACCCTGTTATGTCCTTACTTGGAGTGTGGGTTGTAATTGGTGCCAACATAAATATGAGATACCTTTAAAGACTGTACCACCACTGCTAGAAGTTTCAGAGAGAAATCTCGATGTATTGCCTGTAAAAAGCAATGGTGTGTGACGTCCATCTATCTGTGAATAGTTAGATCAGGTCTGCTTTGAGAATATGGTTGATACTCACTTGTGAAGTGTTTGCACATCTGTCTTCCCATATAGACACTGCACTTTTTTTCTAGACACTTCATAGACTGGGAAGACAGAGAAATGAAAGATTCCCTGATAGCCCGAAAGGAAAAAATTATCACAGGTACCTGAAATCATCTGAGACTGCCTTGCATGCTAATCATTCCAGACAAAAAATATATGCAATATGGGAAAATACCTGGTACAGTCTTGGATGTCATGAGGTTTTGAGTTTCTCAAATATTCCTGCCTTCTGTCATAATTCCTGTTTATTTACTGCAACTTTGATTTGCATTTTTATCATCCTCCAAAGCATGACTACAAGTGAATATATTCAATAAAATTATAGTTATTTCCCTAAAAATATGCTCACCTCTTCCTTTTGTGTTCTTGGTTTTAATCTATTTTTAGCTCTAATCTCTCTGTCCCAATGATTTGATTCTGGTCTCTGCTATTTACTCTTTACTTTTCCTGTTTCTTTTCTCCACTGAGTTATCCTTATGTCAAATTGCTTTGCTTTGCTTTTTGCCTAAGGAAAAACATGTTCTGGATCCTATGTAGTAAGCACAGACTTATATCCCTGCATTGTTTGGCAGTAGTGTTGGATTGGTTCCTGCCACTTTCCAGATACAATTTTGAGGTGGAACTGGGAGAGAAAGAGCTCAGGGAAAAGGGTCAAAGATGCAAAAAAATCTTTTGTTTGTTTGTTTTCTCTGTTTCCCTTCATAAATACAATAGAAAGACTCAAAAGGTGGAAATGCATTTCCTAAGTTTGTGGTCAGCAATATAGTATAAAAGATATGCATGTGGTATTCAGAATATGCTTACATTTTGACACTTTTTTGACAATAACTACCTGTAAAAATGAAGCAGAGAAAAAGACAAGTGTTATTACCATCACTTACTAGTTTGCCATGGGGTAAAAATACCAAAAATGTAAGCATGTAGAAGCTGTAAAAATGTATCCACAATAGAGCTCAATTTGTGAAGATGTACATGGTGGAAAAAAGACTCCAGGTCTAAATGCAAGGCTGAAAGGAATGTGCTAGTCCCACACAAAGGAGTATAGGTTCCTCTCAAACCCGAAGTAGAGCCAGACCAATGCAAAGGGAGGTCAAAAGCCCCCTTCCCTAAGTGACACTGACCACCAAGAGTTCAAGTTGATGTGCTGTTTAACATCGGTTTGGAAAGAGAAGATGCATGGCTGCTGAATTTTTCTTCTTGAAATATACTCACAGTAGTCTGTGAAGGACAGAAGTTCAACCTTTCTCAGCCTTCAAGTCCTGCAGTAACCCATGGGCTGCCCTAACCCCAGAGCAGCCATCCACCCCTCTGCTTTCTGCTGTCCCCTGCAATCTCCCTTGTTGAGATGACTCCTGCCCTTTCTGAGGACATTTAATTCGCTGACATGACTTTTACTCCTCCCTTTTCACTCTGCCCACCCCACCTCACAGTCTGAAGCAAGCCTCCCTTGAAGCATCTCCTGTTACTACCAGGAGAGAAGATGTCTCCCTTCTTGCAGGCAGCTCCAAGTGCAACCCAGTGTGCAGCAGGCAGAACAAAATAACCCCCAGCCTTCCTCCCTACAGCCTGGCCTACTCTTTTTGAAGGAACATAATGTACAGTAACTGTGAGTAAAACCATCAAATAGTTGCACAATCCACCACAAATATCAAAGGCCATTTTGTGATTTTTGAACTTTATGTCACAGAAGTTTTACATGCACAGTCATCCTTGCAGGACTAATCTGTAACACAGGCATCACTGAATCTCTCTTGAGAATATTGCTACTGTGTTTCTAAGGAGTGATCCATCACCATGTAATTTTGATGAGAGTTGCATCACACCCTTAGTCCTTTACACTTTTATGTGCTATTGTGACTGTATTTCCAGGAAATCTGATCTGGGTAATTTTCACAAAAGCTTTTTATCAGGCATGTTCCTTGTGGAGTCCTAAGGTCTTCATAAGCAATCAGCAGTACATCATACCTATCTATGAGAGCAGCCTTGTAGAGACATATAAAGTGGGATTTTCAAAATACCTAAGGGAATCTGACTTCTACTGGATTAGAGAAACCCATCCTAAACTGCAAGACAAAGGACTTTTGTTGTATATTGCTTTTCCAGTTCTGATTTTTTCTCACTTACGATCCCTGATCCCATTCCCACCTTACCTTGCTGCACTTAATAGTTCTTTCAGGTTCCATCTCCTGATTGAAAGGAGATAAAGGCAAAGACACGATTAATTAGAAAATACAAACACCAGCCATATTATACATATCATACATACACTAGTTAAAAGCATCTTGTGAATGAGTGCACAGGTATAAATGGTCTCAGCCAGCCAGCAGTAACCTAAGTGGAAAGGCTGGCAATGCCTGCAATGGAAAAGATTAGGAACTGTGTGTGCTTGTAAGCCACATGTATATGTGACACTTAGGGACATGGTTTAGTGCTGCACTTGGCAGTGCCAGGTTTACAGTTGGATATTATATGACAAACAAACCTGACTCACATTTTTAAGTTTTGGAAGGTTGAATTTCCATACACAGTGTGTCAGGATACCCAGAGCATTCCACTACTTTCACATTTTGCTGTCCAGGAAGGAGATGCATCTTAACCCCTTCAGGCATTCAAAATACAGATTTGTGCCTAAAATTGCGGCAGCATGGACCACTGTACTTAATGGAAGAGAAATGGTGAATTACCATACCTGTACCCAGAATGTATAAGGCTACGGTTTTCTGAAGCTTACAAATCTCCTTGTACATAACCAAACTGAGAATTCATCCTTCATTCAGATGATATTCAAGACCTTATTCTTTTTTCCTGGTATTTATTAAAGTGACGCACCTCTGCAATGACACCATCCCCTGGGGATGTGGAACACTCCGGAGTGGAAGTGCTAGGAGATATAAGGTAGCCTCTTGATAGTAGTAAGTTTATTATAACAATCAGTGTTCTTCTAGCTTATACACTAGCATTGTAAAATGCTTGTCCAAAGTGTTTTAGAGTAAATTGCTAATGAGAAATAATGAAATGATGAAAATTCATCCTTCCGCAATTTCTTATTTAAGGCACCAAACTCCCAACATTAACTTATTCCCTTCAGAGTCACAGGACAGACTCTGGCTTACTAACTTCCTGCCTAATGGGTCTTTCTACACAAATTGGGCTTATATGGGTTTATTTTTCCCTGCAGAGAAGATAGCTGGATTATGCTTTTTTTGTTGTTCTTTATCTATTATTTACACAGAAAAACATTCTTTTTTTTTCCTTGCTGAAATATGCAGTTATTCCTGGCACCAATAAAAGGGGGTTTGCTAGTGTAATAAATGATCAGTTACTGTATTTTCTCTAAACTGCTGTACTACTAAAATACATGGTGAATATTCAGCAAATCAAATTTTGACTGATATAACTGATAGAGGAGTTCAGACACTGCATATTTTATGGGTGTGTCCCATGTCTGGAGATACCCATGCATATTTCCTCTGATCCACAAGAACTATTTATCCATGATTCTTCTTTCTATACTTGTACAACATTAGGCTGAGCTTTAAAACACAGATAATATGTAATATTTGTTAACCACAGCTAATACATACTCACAAAACACAATACATTTCCGTTTAGCTAAAAGAAGATTAAATATTACTGTGTTTAAGTATTAAAGGATGGGGTTTTTTACGGACAGAGAAAATCCATAACATTGGGAATCGGAAGTGTTTTTTAGATATTACTGTTCTAAATGCAAGTTCCATTAGGCCCATGGAATTTTCTTTGCTGACATTTAGCTGTTAGCAAAGGCGACCTCAGTGTCTGACTAATGCGAACATCATGATTAATGGAGGCATTCAGTCATAGGCCCAAGGAGATGACGTGCTTCAGGTGAGACTGCATCACAAGAAATGACTAGACACAAATTGACAGAAATCTCATTTGCTGAGGCCAGGTTTGCACACATTCTCCCCAAACGAAGGGGAAAGGAAGAGAGTTTTTGCGGCTGTGGTGAATACCCATCCTCCCTTGCACAAACTGGCTTTTCTTACTGGTGTAAAATCCCCCCACCCTGGGAAGGCCACACACATACATGGGACATTCACAGGACAGGCAGCTGAGGAGGGATCATAAACCATGAAAGACCGCCAAAGCACCCCCAGTCTGATCCCTGAGGCCTTGCACCAGAGGACTGCACGTGATGCAAAGTGATGTAACCAATCCAGAGTCTATGGCAAGAGATGGTGTCAAACTCCCACCCCAGGGGAGGTACCTGGGTGTTCCCAGCTAGCCTGATCATTAATCCACTGAACTCTGTGTTTTGTGGGACCCTCACCACCAAGAAGACCACACCAAGGATCAACAGGACACCACTGGGGTACACAAGGTGGTGATATTTTCTACTTAATTAGTCTTTCTGTCACTCTCCATCCTCCCCCACAGACTTTTTCTATTTCTTTCTCTCTCTTTCTCTCTCTCCCTCACATTTACTGTTAAATGAAATCCATGCTATTGACTTGGGCGTATGGTCTTGTCCGCACCTTAATTCAGGCAGAGGCATCTCTCTAGCAATTTTAATAACTGGATCTTAACAGCGATAGAGGCTGACATTATAATTTTGACATTATATATAAAGTGCCTTCTAGGATATTCTGTTCCACTTTTTAAATATGTATTTTCCTATATTCTTAAGAAATTCAATCCTAAGAACACAAAAAAAAGAGCTTATTTTCACTGGTCCTCAAAAGTACAATTAATAGGTCTTATATGCTTTCACTATGCTTTTTTTTTAAAAGTCTGGTGCTTTTTAGAATTTCTTAGAAAGTTTCCAAGAAAGAGTTTTTCAGAAAAAAAGATATTAAATGATCTGGAAAATCAGAGTAATTCTTTAAAGTGGCAAAGTAATGTATCAAAGAAGAAAAAGTGCAAAACAGCTTCAGAAGAATGTCACAAAACTAGGTTCTGAGATTATACTGATAAAGTGAAGAGCATTAATACAATTTTCGGTAATACTTGTTGCCAGTACCATGGTATGTGTCAGTTTGCTCATTTATTAACCACATGATATAAAGAAAAACCTTTGACATCTCTTGATATTTTCTGTATTTCTCCACATTTACAAGTCTACCAGCAGAAAAGTTCTATCAGTTTCATGACAGCACTGAAAAAGGAATGACTACATTTTGATAAAACCTTTCACAACAGAAAATACACATAGGTAATACATTATTTCTTATCAATTAAATCTTTTGTAATCATTGACTTTGACAATGTCAGAACTGCAGTTATTTTGTTAAGATCTACCAAGAAAGTTAGAGAGAGTCCAACTGTAAATCCCCCAACAATGAAAATATTTTGAAAAGTAGCTCATTATTGCACTCTGTCAGATACTTTCTCTGCACTATTTTTTATTATTGATCACCTGTTTCTGAAGAGTAAACCTACTGTTGTCTTTCATGCGCTGTAGTTTGTTTGCCAAATAAGTAGGATTTAGACTCTTCTGGTAAACTTAATTCTTCCAGAAGCCCTACCATAATTTTCTACAGTGAGTGCTGTTTTAAAACAGAACGTCTCTACTATTTAATACTAGAAATCTCAGTAGATAGCAACACACCTTTATTACAGATGGCTAGGATTAAGACTATGTTGCTAAAAAAAAAAAAAAAAAAAATTAAAAAAGAAAAATTGGTTAGACCACATAAAATTTCAGTCAACCATTCCCAAACAGTAAATCCCAACATCCTACATTGGTAATGATGAGGTCAGCAGTTCTTGAACTGTTACAGAAGGGAACAAGAGAAAGCAAGTTTCCTATACTACATGAGTCTATACTGATGACGTTTATAAAGGGAAGGTTAAAATCACTTCGGGATTAAACTTCAGGGTTGAAAGGCTTGAAACTACTACATCAGGTACTTATGGAGCATGGGATTTGATGAAAAGTTCCCTGACTTTTACGTTCCAAAAATAGAGTAATTGGGATAATTCTCACTCACTGAAAGTGAAATGAAATTACTTGAGATCTGTGGCACTGAAGTGGGCAAAATTCTACTGGAGTGCAGTTAGTTGATGCAGGAAAGATCAGTATCAAATAAAACTTGCACAATATTTTCTATCCCAGATCCTCAGAAACACAGTGAAATGAAAGGTAAATTGAATAAGACTCAGAGGAATGATTTCTGGTCTTTCACTTCTTTCCACTACCAAGTTATTTTCATTCTCTGACCAGGTATTTTGAGAAAGCCTCATATTATTAGATAAAATTATTTTTAATTGAAAAGACAAAAAACCACAAGATAGTTACAAAAATTAAAAGGCTTTAACTTTTTCTAAATAAGAAAGAAAAAAGCAATACCATTAGATTTTCTAGGATCAATTTCTCAGCTGAATACAACTATTTCATGCAGCTCCAGGTTGATAGCTTCCTGTTTACCCAAGCTGAGGTCCTGACACATAAAATCATGTTCCTAAGTACCAGGATGGACCATTCTTTTACTACAACAAGGTTGTCCTTAAGGATGCTAACACAGTGGAGAAAGGAAATACCCCCTTCCTTGAAGAAGGAATAGGAAAACATTTACAGATCCAACCAAAATGTTTATTCAGTTCCTTCTACCTGTCATCCAATGTGAAGCAGGAGCTATGTTCAAGGTATCAATATATTTCATCATTAAATTAATGCATTTTAAGTAATAGAAATCAGAAATTTCAACTGCCATGGGTAATCACCAAGTCCTTTAGTTATTCTGTGTCATTATAAAGAAAGAAATCCACCTACCTGCTAAAAAAGCAATTAAAATTCACAACCGATGTAGAGCTGAATCTATGAAAATATCTAAAATGACTGAAAACATGTACTCAGAACATGAAGCATACATGAGTTTATTGAGATGGGAGAAGTTTTTATTATTTACATATGAAATATTATTAATTATATATAGTGAAACATGGATCTAAAATATGAACTTCAAAGAAAAAATAATTCCAACTAGCTAAATTATAATTTATTGAAAAGAAAATAAGTGATTATTCAAATACATTTGTGTTCATTTACTCTTACTCTTACTTTTGTATTGTGTCAGATACATTCAACCCAAAAATGAAGGGTTGTATACAAGTAGACCCAGACTAATACGGTCTTTTTCCCATGGCAAAGTAATAAATGAGGCTTATTAAAAAACAACTGAAGACCCCAAATATTCTTTACAATTGATTATGACATTTCAGAATGTCTGTACATTAAATCTTTTTACCCACTCCATTGTGGAAAATAATATCTGACCAAAAAATTTGCCTAATTTCAAAATAAACAGTAACAAAAAATCCACATTGGCATTAGCCAACATTAGAAACATTAATAATTTTAACACTACATTTAATGTCAGGGCACAAAATTCAGTGAGTTACCATAACAATATGAACAATTAGAAGAAGATAAATAATTTTTTAAAAATTTGTTATCATCTTTTGTGGAATTTCAATTTACTTTTTCCTTCGGGCATTTTGCTATCTTTTGGCCAATAAAGTAATTCAATACTTACTAGGTCACTCTTAAACAAAATAGTTGGATGACACTGGTATTTTGTGCTAAGTTTCTATTACAGGAAAGAATATGGAAATTGGATACCTTTGGTACCTTGGCTACCAATTACCTCAGAAAAAATTGTTTTCTGGTGCCCAGTTCTGTGGAACCCTATTGTCTTCTCTCCCTACTCACTCACATGAATCCCCACAAAACAGTTTCCAACTTCCTGAATAAAACTGAGGAAGTGCATTTATAAATAAATTCTGAAATTTTAAATCTCAGTATTTCCTTGCAGGAATATTGTCCTTCCTGCTGAAGTGAAAATGGAGCCTTAAAAATGCTGTTAAAAGTTCTTCATGCCATGGTTTATTTCAGTTTCACCATTGTTGTTTCTGACAGAAGGGACAGGAGAGAACATTTATTTCAATTTAATGAAGGAGAACATTCTAAAAGTCTTGGTCAAAAATATCCTTTCACTTCTCTTAAACTATTTACTATTCCATTTTTGTTTGAAAAGCTTTTACAATATAACAGAAATCTACACAATTCAGCCCTTTACTTTTGCTAGTCTGCTTGCAAGTTAGAGCATTACCCAGAAAGCTCATGATCTGAATTTTGTGATCTTTTCTGAATGACAAGCTAAAATTATCACCCAGCTTCATTAGATAATACACATGCTGAGATGCTGATACACCTACTATCCACAGGAGCAGCTGCTCAGTGACAGCATTTTTTACTGGTAGAATGAAGACATTTGGGACAAAGACACTCTCAACTGTGATGTTGCTCACTGTGGTGCCACGAGAAGGCCAGGACAAAGTTATTCTGATTGTGAATCTTGCAATAGTAGCTACAGAAAGGAGAGCAGGAACTGCAAGCATGGTACTTATGACTGACACTGAGTGTCATGATCAGTTTATAAAAGGGATTGTCCTTATGCCGCTCCTAAAACATGATGGTTTGTCTGTGGTTTTCTTTGAAGCGAATGTTTTCTTGAGCAACTGATGCCTTATTGAAAAGATTTTCAAGATTTAGCCAAGTAACTGAACTCGAATGCTATATTTTTAAGATACCATTATGGTTTTGAGAGTACTCATGCTAAGAAAGTTAACAAGAAATAAAAGTAAAGCAATTTTAGCTTATACAAATTAATACCATGTTAAAGCCTATGTTCAACACTAAGGCCACCATGGCAGCAGATGGATCAAATTTTCAGCTGGTTTTAATAAGTAAAATTCTCTGGGTTCCAATAGAGCTCTTCTGATTAAAAGCATCTGAGAATCTGGACCAATTATTTCCAGATAAATTATTCACAAAATAATGGGCAAAATTGCAAATATTTAATTTTATTAATACAGTTTGACCATCTATAGAGTTAGTTGAGTAGGAGAAAACATTTTTGTGAAAACAGTACTTGATAATTAATTGACAAAATAAAGAGTTGTCACTCTTATTCAAAGGAAACCAAAATACTCTAATAAAGTGATGATGATAACTGCAGGATTTCTTATAGGATAATTTAAAAACACATAAGTGGAATGCATGAATACAACTTGCTCTGAGATAGATGATTTATTGCTTAATTATCTTAGAATTACATGTCTATTAATGACGCTATTATGAAACAGGGATCAGTTTGACTCCAAACATCCAAACATCCAAACAAAGTATTTCAGAAGAGAATGTGGGACAAATCTTGACATATTTCAAGTGATGTAACTATATGGCTGGATTTGAACTCATGCCTCTGAAAGACAGCCTGTTTATATCTGAGAATAGCAAGGAAAAATAAAGTAGAAAAAAATAAGTATCAGATACGTTAACTATTGCTGCGTTCCAAGAACAACACAGTACATTACTTCTAACATCAGGCCGAGCATCAACAGAGGAAATAAGCTGGAAGTTTGAAATTAATTAAACTTGCCATGTTTCCACTGCATCCTGGTTATGTCCCAAGTAAGTATAAACAAATTTAAATACACAGAACAAACATCTGGACTGTTAATATTATCATATATAATCTAATTAGAAAATAGTTGCTTAGATTCAGTCAGCTTTCCCAGGTACTAGAAGCACAAACAAAAAAGTCTTAATTGTGGGAGCCAACACATGTTAGACATTACCATATCACAGAATTGCTCAACAAAGCAATTAAAGATTCTCTAAGAGAAAATCGCTACTAAAAGCAAAGGCTTTAGTTTTCATAACTATCTCTGCTTCAGTTCCCAGGCAATTTATTTTGAGATTTCTTTAGCTTCTGTATGCATCAGTAACTCTGCTAGTCTGGAAGACTCACAGAGCATCAGGCCCCAAAATTTTTGTTCAATTGAAAATTCAGACATGACTTTAAAATAAAAGTCTCCTGCCTTCTACTAACATACTATTAGGGATGGGGGAGCCCCAGCATCAGCAGAATCCTATGTTTTTGTAATCTTCATACCTGAGAGTGATGAAAGTTATTGCTCTGCATGTCACTGGGTTCAGCTCCTCCTTTTGTCTCTGTCCTGTTCTGGCTCCAGGTTTACTACATCTCCTACACAGCCAGCACAGGTCAGGCTGTAATTGTTAGCTTATGCTACATGTTAACAAGGCTCTCATGTTCCTGGGAACCACAGTTGAAGACATAAGAAGTCTAAAAAAAAAGAATTTCTCTCTTCCTTCCACTCCTGGGCCTACATTTATAGTATCATTTATGTTAAATTACTAAGAAAAGGAAACCAGAAACATCTTTCCTAGTCAAGCCACCTTGTAATTTTTTTCGTCCCCTAAAAAACCTTTGAAGGCCTGCACTGACACACTGAGACATTAATACAAATTCAGGACTTGGTCTCATGCAAAAGTTTAAAAACCAGGAGAGTAATTTTGTTTTAAATTCTTTGTTACTTGCATTTCTTCTGTTTAGTTTACAAATTTGCTATGGTTTCTCTTTAAATCTCAAAAAGCATATTTGGAAATATTTTTGTGGAGAGAAAAACATTGTTCTGCCAGTTCTCTTATTCTCATTTTGTTCTACTACAGTAAGTGCAGCTAATTCTGACTATAGAAATAGTAAAGGATAGCTAGTCTTACTCTACTTTTGTATCTTATCAAGTATTAAACACTAAAACTATGGTTGTCTGGAGGCCATGACACCATTCTTTGTGTTTTACAGCCACCCACGTACCTGAGAATAACTCATCTGATTTCAGTAGAATTAGGTTTTATCTTCATTGGTGCAAATAACATTGCAATTCCGGGGAGGATTAGAAAGGTGCTTATATGCTGAATGCACTTTCTGTCACTTTGGCATTACATAATTCTAAATCTCTTACAAATCACTTTCAGTTAAATAGGGAAAAAATATGCATTACTGTATTTCTGCCCTTGCTCAAACTGAGAAGCAGCTCAGTGTTTTGGCTGCAGTTAAAATCAGAGGAACGAACTGCATATTGATTGCACTGAACATAAAAAAAACCCCTTGGCATTTAAGGTAGGATACAAGCACAACTCAAGGCATTCAAGGTCAAAGATGAGATCCACGAATTTTAAGCTCTGGTATCTGAAAGCTCATAGCTCCTGTATTTTCCCCAGAAAATTTTAACAGGTTAAACTTCTCTGCAGGTATTGAACCTTTAAATACAGTCTGGTAAGCATAAACTAATGACGATTATCTAATGTACATACAGTCCATTTTATTTACAAATATGTTTGGAAGAGATGATAATGCCAACTTTTGGTATCCAGGTTTGAGGTTAAAACTTTCCTCAGTGCGGTCTGCAGATTGCTGGGAGTCCAGAGAAGTTGGGGACAGAAACTAACACTTCTGTGCAGAAGGATGCAAAATTTTCAACATGAGAAGGGAGTGGCAAGAAGAAAACTATGTATGTGCTTGTCTTCCTAATGTAGTAGTAGAGCCGCTCTCTCAAGAAAGGGGCACTGCTCTCCACAGACTCGTGCATGCTTTCTGTCACTTTAAAAGTAGATATATAGAATGTTGCTGAAATAAAACATTCCTACTAAAATACATGTTTTTCTAAGTCTGACTTTGCATGTGTGTTTTCTCCACTGCTCAGAGTTAAAGGTGGCAGAGTTGGGGCCTCTGTAAAGGAAAAGCATTTTTCTGCCATTTTTCTGTCTGTATATAGCCAGCAGCTCCTGAAACACAAATCTTTGCTTTCAAAAAGCAAATATGATTTGACCAGGGAGACTGTGTTGTGTTTTCTCAGCTGTTTTGATTATTTAACACTTCTTTTTGTAGCTAGTTCTGCCCAACTAGGGGAGCAGGGAGTCTGGCTCACAGCATTTCTCGGTGTGTTTCAGCAAATCAAATTGCTATGACCACTGCTGAAAAAGAGGCCTTAGGTGGTCAAGAATCCATGATGACAGAAAAGGAAACATAAGATTCACGTCTTTAAAATTTGGACTGGAAGTGACATTAGAGAGCTGTTCCCAGGGCTTGTGAAGAAAGCTGGTCATGTGGAAACATTGTGTTTATGTTTAATGCAGTCAAAATCTTTGAAACTACTAGTTTTACAAATCCAGAGTTGTCTACACAGAAACTAAATCTGTATTCTTTTAATATGACCTACAGCCCAAAAATATAAATTCTAATATGTTTCTCTTTCTCATGACATGTGATACCATAAAATAATTGATATTGGCATATTATGATTCTGAGGTTTATAAGGATTTTGATATCAGTACAGGCATATATTTGCATTTTCAATGTAAATATAGTCTTACTTGTTGGAAGTTTTCCAATTGATTTGTTTTCTAACTCATGTTGTCATGCTCCCATTATATCACCATTTGATATTTCCTCATTTGCGAGCAATTCACACAAATATTCCTCTGGTCCTTTTTTAACATATCCAAATGATTAATTAGAAAGCTCAGACACTCTGTGGGAAGTTGAAAACACACTCTTAAGGTCATCTGGTCCTAATGAAAATCTGCATTTTCTTCTCTCCTAAACTGGTTGCAAATGCCTTTCACATGTTTGTCATAAAGTCAAACCTGCTGTTTGCACAAGAAAGTAGAAATTGAAGTTGGTGCTGTATCACACCTGTTGTTATTCTTGTTCAGTAAGAAAAACTGTGTGTGAAATACATTACTGTAATTGCCTAACTATTTGCAGAACAGCTTTTTCTCCCAAGCAAGGCTTCTAACATCATCACACAGCCTTTGTGGACCTAAATCTTTAAGAACATAAAAAGTTTATGAGGAACCAGAACCAGAGAGAGAGAATACATGAATTTTGTGAAAGCAGCAAAAGAAAAAAAATTAAAACATCAGGCTACAGCAAGTACCAGAGGCTGCAGGCTGACTCATGTAGATCCCGTATACATATAGTAAGAAATAATACCAAGAGGAAACTGAATGGACTAATTAAATAAAGGTCATACTTGATGAATATTTCTGATGGCATTGGAATAACACAGCAGAAGTGATGCAGTACACAGCATGGATCTTCATTTTAGAAAGGTTTCCTATACTGAACAAACAATACACACAAATCAGATTTCAGAACCTCTCTGCTGAGGTAATAGTGTGCAGCTGCCAAATACAGACTGCTAATTATTTTTTTTAATGGCTCTATTTGGAAAAAAGTAATAATGCAGAGAGGTACATAGGATCATCACTACAATTACGTGCATCACTTCTATAGTTGAAATTCGGGAGGCTAAGAAATGAATCATCTAAGTGACCGGATGTTGGCTCAGGGGTTTACCTTAGTTGGGGTAAAACCCAGCCCCTGGTGACTGAGGGCCACATGAACATTTCCCATTGTTTCAGAACTGTAAATTTGGACTGTAGCTGTTTGATTTATATAAAAAAAGTTCTACATTAATTGAACAAAAAGTAATGTAAAAATTTCCTATATCAATGTTATAATAAGATCAGCATGTGTAGAATTTGGGTAGCCTGGTCCATCTTCAAACATTTACATTAATCTGATATGCTTTTATTTTAGCAAATTCACTCATCTGTTGGCTTATCTAAAACTGTGCTGCAATGTCTGTACATCCCTAGACACATGAGTTTGAGTAAAATAAACATAATGGCATGGCCTGGACTCCCAGGAACAAAGAAAACAAGATGGCAGCAAAGCCCCTTCCCCAAGATGGCAGCTTCTGTAGATGACTGTGTGGTCCAGGGCACAAAGGCAAAATGACAGATAAGCCTCCTCCTCCCAGTCATGTGGTCGAGGGAGAGAACCAAGTTAAAAATAGAACAACGCAGCAATCAAACTTCCGCAATCACAAAATTCCCTCCTCCTCCAAACAACAAAAACAAAGGGAACAAGGACAACAGTAAAGGAAATCTGGAGTCCAAAACCAGTCAAGCGCTACCAAGGTATTTGCTCCACACCACCCGACAGGGCCTCTCCCAGTGGTGGCAGCTCTGAACCCGCAGTGTCAATTTCTCTGCCACTTTTTGGCCCACCGGACCCAGCTGGTGTTGCGCTGCAGTTCTGAGCTATTACCACGTTGTAGGGCAGGGGGGGAGAAGGAGCTCCACAGGGCACCAAAACCAGCAGCCCTGACACTGCCGGTCCCAGCTAGCGCCCGCAGACAAGTATTTGTGAACTTTGCCATGAAACAGTTTAGGATTGCAAAATGCAGTTTCTTGGAGGCCTGCACCAGGCAAGGAGTTTAGAGAGAAACAAAAGGCTTCTGCCTTGTCCTGCTTTTGCTTAGAGAAGCAACTCTCTTAGCAGCCCTGCAAGAACAAAAAGAAAGCTCTCATTGAGTGTTTCTGGCTCTAAAAGGAACCCCAAAATGCCCTACCTCTACAAAACCAGGACAAGACACTCCAATTCTGGTTTTGGCCCCTAGGGCTTAAAGGGACAGTAGCAAACTTGGGCAGATTGGCGTATGAAAGATATGGAATACAATATACATTTTTTGGGTTACCAGGACACAATGTGAGAAGCCTCCTACAAAAGTGACCAAACAAAGTAATTTCTAACGCATTACTCTGCTGAAAGTTAACCATCAAGAACAACTCCATATATGACAGAATGGTCAATCCCACACTATAATGAGAAAATTCAGAGATGCATCTCTTGAATTTGCGTGTAATCACAACCTTTGATTGTAAGTCCTCTTGTGTTATTCAGTATTCCTTTCAAGGTTCTTTGATGCTATAAGAAACACTTGCAAGCAATCACACAGTGCATTGGAGAATATGCTTTTACTTACAGTATTGAAAATTGAAAGAAAAGTATATGAACACCATGTGAAGAAATTATCAGCACATTGCATATTGCCATGGTTTAACCCAGCCAGCAACTAAGCCCCACACAGCCGTTCACTTGCTCCGCCCTGGTGGCATAGGAAAGAGCATTGGAAGGGTAAAAGTGAGAAAACTCAAGGGTAGAGACAAAGACAGTTTAACAATTGAAATTAAATAATAATAAACAATAACAACAACAGTAACAACAATAATAATATAAGAAATAAAGACTAATAAAATCCAAGAAAAACAAGTGATACAAATAAAACAATTTCTCAGTATTAACCAACCTATGCCCATTTAGTCCCTGAGCACCACCTCCCCCCACCAACCTTTTCTACTAGTTTTATTGCAGAGCACAATGTTATATGGTGTGAAATATCCCTATGGTCAGTTGGGATCAGCTGTCCCAGCAGTGTCCCCTCCAACTCCTTGTGCACCACCAGCCCACTCATTGTTGGGGTGGGGTAAGAAGCAGAAAAGACCTTGATGCTGTGTGAGCACTGCTCAGCAATAACAAAAATATTGCTGGATTATCAACAGGTTGTGCTGTTTTCAGCACAAATCCAATACACAGCCCCATGCCAGCTACTGTGAAAGAAAGAAACTCTATCTCAGCCAAAATCAGGATGTACATATGTGGCTTTTGGCCCCTTTTCTATTGCTCCTGTAGAAGCTATGCTGCCTACTGGAAGTACAGTGGGCAAAGGCTCTGGACCAATGTGTGTTTTTCAGCTTCATTGACTAATTGATTCAGCCAGAAATGAGACACCAGAGCTTGAGGCCTTTCTCTGTCTGAGTCAACTCTCCTCTCCCAGCAGACACCTGGGATCAGATAGTGGGTGATCAGAAACACCAGAATTTGGACATCCACACATTAGCAAACCTTGGGTCCTCAGGGAGAGTGTGATTACTAACTGCAACAAGATGAATGTGAAGCTGTTCCTAGCACCCTTCAGTGCAGAAGGTGCTAGGAACAACACTTGTCTTCTGCATTAAGGAATACTTGTGCAAAATTTAGTAGCAGTCAGACCTAGTTCCTGAGAATTATGTTTTTTCATGCTTTGGCTGCAATGATTTCTGCACAGATCCATGTCAGCTTCAGCACAGAGGATAGGGAAAGTACTCAAGAACTACAGTCTGGCCTGGTACAACCAAGACATGCTGCCACATGACTTTCAGCCTTGGAGGTTTGAACCAAAGATAGCTTAAAATCCAGATCTCCCAAATTCTGATGGTCCTGGCATGCCCATCATTCCAAAGCCAGTATTATCAGTGTCTTCTAGGAGACTCTGGACATGTGCATCAATAAAGGCCCCTTTGGAGACAGCCCTGGCAGTATCTATTTTGTGACTCCTTAATAGCCCCAATCTCCCTTGTCAGACAAAGTGGTGGTGCACAAAAACTGTAGACATCCAAAGATACTAGGGGAAGTAGGCGTGGAGTGTTCATTTTATTGCTTTATTAAAAGTCAGCATTTCAAACATGCCTAAAGTAGTCCTAAAGCATTTATGTTCTTTAGCCTTGCTTCAAAAGATAATAAAAATATAAGGCAAATAAATACATACTTAGGACTGAAAAGGCTTTTGGGGGAAGTTAAAATTGTGTTTCTGGTCAGAGTTTTCCCCATAATCCTGTATCTCTGACATTTCTTTAATTTCTCCTTTCATGATATATGTTAACAGAACTGTGTGGTGATTTTATTCTGTTCTTTATTACTCCAATGCCAAAATCTATGAACTGAGCTAAATAATTTAGTAATCTTACCCTTTAAACTAAGAGATGTTAAAAGGACCAATGCAGCCAGGGATTTCTTCAATTATTTAATTCACCCACCTGAAAATATGATACAGTCAAGTAACAGGGCCACCATTTGAACACTCATCTAAATCATAACTGTTTATTTAAAATGTTTTGCCACCAAGGGGTACTAAAAGCAGTATGGTTCTGATTAAAACAACAAGTTTTTTCCTGGCAATCTTCCTCCTCTCCTAACATACGTCAATTATTTATTGAAGAGTTTTTCTTATGAGGTAAATAATATAATACCAAGGTTAGCTGTATTTCTCCTTTCTCTCCCCTATTTTCACCACTGATACTAAATAATGTAATTGCTGCAAGTATCACAAATTGTAAAAATCAATGCTCAGCAGGGACTAATGCCCCAAAAGCTGTCAAAACACAAGTGAACAGCTTCAGTATTAGGAGAATTTTTGGCTGGTGCACAGCTGTCTATTTTCATTCTGTGATCTTCATATTCCTACTTCCCTTCCCCTAACAGTGGTTGGCACTGTAGACATGTCTTTATTGTGACTTAGTAGTTTTGTGGATGGTTTTGACAAGCACTGCCGGCTTAAGTACTCTTCATATGAATTATGGCAATAAATAAAAGGCCTTAGGTAACCTTTCCCCCTCTCCAGAGCTTATTATACAGTGTTTTGGTACAAACAGCGTTAATACTTTTATTTTTATTGTCTTTGTAACATGGTGCTGTTAACGTTTTAGGAAAGACTGGTTTATGGAGTTGCAATATCTACAGACCTTGTATCATAATGTCAGATCCAATGTACTGTCTCCAAAAGTTGCTGCAGTTAATTTGCACACAGCTATTTGTTTGCCAGAGCTGAGCACACATCTGGGATTTGGCACCCTCTGTGTGGAGCTTGCAGATGGTTGGCTCCCCTGTGGAATCCTCAAGCCTCTGAAGGAGGGGTCAGCTCACGTCCCACCTACTTCTGCCATCTGAGGGCTCTGCGGGACACAGAGGGCCGGTCTATTCATGCCTGTGCCTCTTCTGATGAAACAGTCTACTCTGAACAGAAAATTGCGAGAGTCATAGACACAGAAGATCAAAGAAAGGAGAGTGTGGCACAGTCTAATGAAGAATACATCTGGCTAAAGGATAGGGAGCATGGTACTGCTCCCTGCTACAAAAATACTTCAGAAGATCTTTTTTTTTCACCTGAAATGCAACGCATTCCTTGAACTAAGACCCAAAACCTGGGCATTCTGGTAGCACTAAGCTACAAAATCCTTCTTGTTCATGTTTGCTGTCAATTGGTCTCTTGTCTTTAAGAAATGGAAGGAACATCTTTATCATTTGAAAGTTAAAAGATGTAAGCTTTTTCATGGCCTCTGGTGTTCTTTGATTATTTTTCTGATAAGAACGTGCCACCTACCAGGCCCTTCTAAGGCAAGTGCAAACAGCAGTAGTCTCAGCAACTGGAACAGTCCCAAGAATGTTGACAAATGTGTTTGCTCCACACCTGTGGGAATCCAAGATACTAGTTATGAAAAAACAAAGACTGAAAATGTTCAGCACTTCAGAACTGCTCACATTTCATAGAACTCTTTTTCTTTAGTTTAAAAACACTTTTAAATATTTTTATTGAATCTTTTTTTCCCTTTAACAGAAGCAGCAATAACAAACATTCAGCAAATAATTATCAATTCATATTTTTTAAAAAACAAGGCAATGGTGTGCAGCTCTGCAACGTATAATTTCTATTTATAATATATTTATGGCATATAATAGGTTAATAATATAACAATGTATTTCAGACCTATGAAGAAGTTTAACTTTTCACTGCTGTTTTCCACAAATCTGTAATATCATACTGAATGATTGTGTATTTCAGTGTAGAAATTTGGCCTATGATAACGTGAATAGAAACATAAAGAAACATGAGAAATCAACAAATTTAGATTGCCCTTCTATAACATGCTAATATAGACAATCTACATAATAACTTTTACTTCAAATTACCAATCTGGCATTTTAAAAAGTGAATTTTTGTATGTGTGCAAAAGGAAAACTAAAGTACCAAATATCTGGCTACTTTATCAGAATAGCACTTTATATCCTTTAAGAAGCTATCAGACTATTACATATGACTAATATATCAAGTTTCAATGCAGCATTTATTCAAAATTTAATAGAGATAATAGTAACATAAAAGCTACCCTCTGGATCTTATAATTAAAAGGACAAGAGCCGGAGAGTCATAAGAAGGGAACGTAAAGTTAATTACTTGCTTGTGTGCAGAAAAAGAAGTCTATAATCTTAAGTAGTAGCCAGTTTATAGGTTTGAATTCCTGAACACTAATGTATTAGGAGAATCATTTCTACTTCTGATAATTTCTTCATATAGTTATTATTAGACTCTTAGCTGTAGTTTAATTTACTATGCCACTTCCCAACACGCCCCTTTCTCTATGCTTTTGTTTACCAGAGCAAAGATTTCAGGCACTAATATTGTCTGAAAGCTTACAGTAAATCTAAACAGTAAATATGTTTTACAGTCAGCTATAGCAGAAAATAAAAAGTGATAGCACCGCGTATTTCTTAGTAGATATAAAATCCAGTGGGGGTGAAAGATATTCTGAAATACTAGCTTTACTCTGTTTACTCTATGGGTAAAATTAAGGTTGAATTTAAAAATAAATACTTGTGTTTTCTCCAGAAATAATTTTCAGCTAAATTTTGGTGTCTACGGCAATTTTCCAAGTTTTCCAAGTTTTCTTTTCAGTGTAAATTCCTATGGAGATTAAGAGAAGTCAAGAGGTGTAATGCTGTAGATGCTGAACCAGAAGACTTCTCCAAATTGCTCTTGAGGAATTTTTATTTCCTACTGTACATCATGTACAACCCTATTTCTTTCCTGTTGCACACGAGAAACAGAGGGATGAAAATTTATTTGAAAAAATATTTCAGAATTAAAGCAACAGAACAAACAGATGGTATGATGGCCAAGATGACAAAGTAAATGAAACTTTTTAATAGTAAAAAGAAGGAAGGAAGGAAGGAAGGAAGGAAGGAAGGAAGGAAGGAAGGAAGGAAGGAAGAAAGAAAGAAGAGAAAGAAAGCATAGAAAGGGGAATGTAGTAAAACACCCATATTTCAGAAGGCATTAAATAAGTTATGAAAAACTGCAAGTTTATCAATTTTCTATGACTAACAGACAGAAGGCAAGACCTTGCTATATTTTAATTATACCCTTAAAATTAATTCAGACAGAGAAAGGCCACATGCCTTTTACATAATCCTGAATAATGACAAAATAGAGACACGTTCAGCTGTGTTTATCTCTAATCAGAGGTACTGATATTTCAGCATGATTATTGTAACATAGATATGCTTAATATGTCTTCCAGCAAGACTAGATGAGCTTGCTTTCTATGACATGTATTCCTAAACTTTCTTTCCTGTCAGTAGTTAAAAATCTGCAATAAGCATCACCTAATTTACAGGACAAATTAAATCTAAGATATGTGTCTGTCCATGATGGTTACGTGAGTAACACACTTTCAAGATCCTCATGTAAGTCTGATTGTCACCTTACATTGCCAGAAAATAAAAAGATTAATTAAAAACTACCATTATGTTGAAGTGCCACAGATCTTCTTGAATTCTGATTCAGTAAATATGCTATTTTCTCTTCTATTTTTAATTTTACTTTCCTAATTCTTGTTTTTCTAAAATACTATGTATTATCTTATTATGTCTATTCATGTAATAGTTAGATCTTCCCAGCCACTTCCACTTTCATTGCCATTTATTTTGTATTTGTAATACAAATTAGATTGTTCTCTGTGCTTTCTAAAATAAAGTGTTGCCATAGCATATAGTTCAAGATAAAATACTGATACAATTATAGATGCATAATATGTTGGATTAAAGCCAAATTAAATAAAATAATTTCCCAGAAGTGACATAATACCTTGGTGGATCTGTGTGCAATACTAAGTTACTAGGGCATAATTGTAGAGAGCATGATGTCTAACACAGAAAAAATTCACATGATGGTATGAAAATACAATTACTTAAATAAACTTTCCTTTCCCTGAAATAGACTAAGACATAAGGAATATATTAACATACAGAGGTTATACTTTTAGACATCATTTAATAGTTTACTTTCACTCTTCTACAGATGCGTCCACAACTAATGTCATTATATAATAATTGATATCATCACCAGTAACAATGGCATTACCCAGAATTCACATATGCACAAGTTCTTTTGGGCTAAGCATCCCTTTGCACAATGAAGAGACTGTATTTTGGTTAGTAAGTGATTATAATGGACTAACAAATAGTAAATACCATTTTAACTAATGATCAAAGAGTTAGAGTAAGGAGACCCCATCCACTGTCTTGTATGGCTTAACCACACAGAAAGTGAGTATCTGTTCTTCTGATAATGATACATACTTTTATGGGTTTATATTTGTAATAAACACTGATATATTAAAGACTTACAGCTGCTTCCAAAACTTTAATACAGACTGAAGAGAGAGGATTGGTAAAGAGGATTGGTTTTATTCTATCAGAAGAATCACTGTATTTGACAGACTTGTAAAAATGTATCCACTGGATTCACATTAGAAGGTATTTTGATATAGAATTTTAAAAATCATAAATTGAAGACCAGTTCTCACTGCATTTATATCACATTTTGGAATAAAGATGGTGTAATGGCACTTCCTGGTATCAGAGAGGACATAGTAGTTTTCAGAGTAAAAGAAGGTACTTCATCAGAGAAACATACACAATAACACAATTGCACTTCTTCTTATATTCACTGATAAGTAGTAGCAATAAAAGGAAGCTTCCTTTTTACTGAGCAAACATATGACACTGATTAAAATTCACACAAATTTAGACAACTGCACTATGACATCAGAGTGAGTATAAAATTATCTTGGAATGATTTGCAATAGCGTATCCTTGCAGCACTGTGTCACAAGGTCACTCATGCTCATTCTGTCTTCCAAAGGACAGGATGAACATCTGGGTGAGTGCTACAGCCAACGCAGCAGCGCCTTACCAGTGCCTGCCTCCAAATCAATCAGTACCTGCCTTAAATCAATATCTGTCCTAATCATGGCAGCCCGCCAGTTTATCACTCCAGAGTAACAGCCATGTGGTGTGATATTTTCAGTGGTCCTGTGCCTCTCTTCATCAGGTACAATTCCACTGCTGCTACTTACTGTTCATTGATAAGTATCTCTCCTTCATTTTTTTCTGGCACTCAGTTTTGCAACTCGGCAGGGTTCATTTCTCAGCAATAGCAGTGGAAGGAGGTGTGAATCAGCAAAGGATAATTTCACCCACCCACTGCCCTATCATCACAGGATCAAGCAGGAAACAATGTAGTAGATAAGGTATACTGTCTTGGAGCAATTGATTTTGTGGTCCTGTAATACAAGGACATATATTTGCTGTACATGTCCAATAATGTACTTTCTGGAAACACTACCACACATCTTCTGGCTTAGTTTCATTGATTCTAAAACTGAATTTGTGTTATTGTCTAGATTGGTGGGTCTGGATCTCAATATGTATTTCTAACAGTATGTAGTCCACTTGAATTTGGGTATAAGGGTTTGGATGAATCCTTTTTAAAATCTTCTTTTATTCAGGTTAAGATACAGAGCCAGAACACTCTCACAATTAATGTCTTTACATTCTTAAATCTTGAATGTTATGTCAACCAACCTGATAGCCTTCTACAAAGAGATGACTGGCTTCATGAAAAAGGGGAGAACACCAGAGAAATTGCTGCTCTCCACAGCCTGGAGAACTTCTGGAGAACAGAAGGCTCAGGAGGTGGAGATCTTATCAGTGTGTATAAATACATGATGGGAGGGAAAGGAGAAAAGAGAGTCAGGCTCTTCTCAGTAACACCCAATGACAGAACTAGACTCAATGGGCACAAACTGAAACACAGGACATTCTCTATGAACAGAAGAAACCTTTTTACAGTGTGACAGTGGCACAACTTGTCCAGAGGCACTGTGGAGTCTCCCTTCTTGGAAATGTTCAGAAACAGAATGCACATGGTTCTGAGCATCCTGTTCTAGGTGACCCCGCTCTGAGCAGGAGGTCAGACTTAATGGTCTCCTGAGGCCCCTTCTAATCTCAGCACTTCTGCAATTCTGTGTCCACCCTTCTTCCTTGCTCACTCACATCTTCTATTGGCTTGTACTAAAGGTCTATCAAAAGCAGAATAATTTTAGGAGACTTTCACTGTTCTCAGAATCAATTAAATTAAAACATTACTTACTAAACCAAATTCTCCAATTTATATGCTAAATACATACATTGAATAGGAGCACGTGTATAACTGAGGGCATAAACCGCCCCAGGTAGTGTACATTATTTATGATGGAGTTCAACAGCTTTTTGTATTTCATTTCTCCTTCATCATATAAGCCAGAGTGCTACTACTGAAAGCAAATGAAAATATTTACAGTAGAAGATCAGGAGAGAGAATTTTTTTAGGCTCATGATAAAAAAATAATGCATAGTTTTATGCTTTGGGAATTCATCTCCCATGTCCTGCAAAATATAGTACTGAGACGGGTTATAATGGATCTAGTTTATCTGGTGCAAATACTGTAAGATATTATTTCCCCTTCAGCTAACAAGAATTTGCTAATTATTAGCATGGACGATTAAGTGTTTTGAAAGAACAGTGAGGAGGAAATTGCAGTGAAAAAAATCATATTAGAAACTTGCAGCAACACTTATTATTCCCATTAAATATGAATCATTTATTAAGAAAAGTGACTGTAAGTGATACACATGCATTCACAGATAACCCAGTGTGAGGCTTATGAAATTAATGGGAAATAGAGCAATCTTTGTAATGTCCTGTGAAATGGCTAGATGGCTAGTCCCTGCTAAAATAGCATGAAGCACTTTGAAGGGTCATGGCCTTACCTCCTTGCCTCACTTCTGGTCACTGTACAGCAAACTTGGTACTGTGACTTGCGCAGAAGTACCCAGGATGTGTGTCTTTTCCTTGATTAGATACATTCTATAGAAGAAGCACAGTCAGACCTGGCTAAGACTGAAGGAAGTTAGAATGAGTAAAAATGAAATCAGTTGCCCTGGAAACAAACAGAAATGCTATTGAGTAAGGTCCATATCCCGGCAGACATTTGGGTCCCCTACCTTTTATTTAAATAAAACAGGTATAAGGAACTCGATTTAAAAAAAAAAAGAAATTCTTTATTCAAATCCTATTTTACTAATATTATTAAGAAAGAAGATCATAGAATGGTTTGGGTTGGAAGGTACCTTTAAAGGTCATCTCGTCCAACCCTGCCACAATGAGCAGGGACAGCTTCAACTTAATTAGGTTGCTCAGAGCGCTGTCCAACCCTTGAATGTTTCCCAGGGATGGGGCATGTACATATGGATGTACCATGGACATGGTAAATATAAAGATTTTTCAAAGGATATAGTGACAAATTACTCTCTCTACATCTAACAGAGGGCGGCCGTACATCTGCAATATTGAAGTTGTGTTTAAAAGAATTATGAGTCTTTTAGATGAAATTATGAAGATGTTTTCCCTTGGTTCTCAAGCACCACACTGAGGCTTTCTCCTCCTAAGGACAGGCAAAGATAATGATATTTGGTAATACTGAAGAGGGAAGCTTTTTATATATTGAAAGCACTGGGCTATTTCCTTGCCTTTAATCTCTTATTCTCTGAACAGTTCCTGAGTAGACCCAGTAACACACCTAAGGACTACCTTACCTACTCATTAAATATTTATACTTTTCGATGAAAAAAAAAATGAAGATTCTAAAGAAGAATATAAAATAAAGCATAAAAAAGAAATAGCAAGACGACCTGACTTGAACTCATTCTAGTGTTTGTTTGAGAAGTTATGTTTGGTTTGTTGAGTGTGTACATCTGTAAGAGGGTGCGGGTGCCCAGGCCGCGGCAGCAGCGCGGGCTCTGTGAGGGGAGGCCAGGCTGCCCCAGCCGGACACAGCCGGACACAGCCGGACACAGCCGGATCCAGCCGGATCCAACCGCCCACCGCGGGGCACGGCTGAGCCCACGGCCGGGGCAGAGGTGCCTTGAGGATTATTTAACAAGGGGAAAAAAACACTGCACAGGCAGTGAGGAAAGAGAAAAAAAAAGTGAACCAACCCTGTGAGCTGGGCAAAAGAGAAGAAAGAGCAGAGATTCTCCTGCAGCCTGTGGAGGAAACATGGGGGGGAGCAGACACCTACACTGCAGCCCATGGAAGACCCCATTAGGGCAGGGGGATATTCCCTGAAGAACTGCAGCTCATGGAGACCCCACACCAGAGCAGACTTAGCCTGAGTGACTGCAGCCCATGAAAAGAACCCATGCCAAAGCAGAAGAAAAGAGTGAGGATGATACGTGGAGGAAGGAGCAGCAGAGAAGAACCACTGTTTACTGACCATAGACCCCTGCTCTCCATTTTCCCTGTGCTTCTCAGAGAGCAAGAGAGGAGTCAGGAGAGGGGGGAGGAAAAGTGTTGGTTTAATGTATGTTTCTCACTATCTGAATCTATTTTTATTGGCAACAAGTCAAATTATTTTTCCTCAAGTCAAACATGGTTTGTCTGTAATGGTCACTGGTAAGTGATCTTGAATTTATCTCAACCCACAAGCTCTCTCATCCTACTTTTTGCCCTGTCCCACTGAGAATGGGAAGTGAGTGAGCAGCTGGATGGGAGTTTGGCTGCTGGCCAAGGCTAATTTGCCATTGTACAAGAGTCTTTTTCATATTAAAATTTAGCTGACAGATGAGCAATCCTCGAATAAAAAATATTCCCACAAAGATTTCTCTGTAAAATCCTTATTAGAACATGAATACTTTCCCTTGTGACAATACAAAGGTAGATATTTTATGTCCAACTTAGATCCCTTTCTGCAATCTAATTTGGTTTATGTTTCATTACAACTTTCTCACAAGCTTTAGTTTAAGAAATAACAGGGTTGAACAGTTAAGAATAACAGGGCTATGGTGCCTAAAAAACATTTCTATCTCAGGAATTTTGTTATTAGTAAAGATTATCCTTGGTTTCATTTGTAAATCCAGATATAAGGCCTGCCTTCATTCCTTCCCTTTCATTTACAATATCTAGATTCCTAAAAAAATCAGGAGTTATTATGCTATATTTTATATTTATTAGTCTATATTTTGTATTTGACTCTTTCCTTCTGAGTAGACTTTGTTTACACTGGTTTCCCCCTTATTGTTACACACGATTTCTTCAATTTATCAAAATCATTATGAGCCTCCCAAGGTTCTTGTGATCTCTCCAAAACTGGCCTTGCCAGGATATTTTATCAGTCACTTTCATCTTCAATTCACTAATCACTGAGTTTCTATGTAAGAAAAAGTATAAACTAGAGCTTACAGCTGGGAATTCCTCCGTGACAATGTAAGGAAGAGGCTTCTGTTTCCATTAAAACCAAACATTTACTTTTATATTTAATTATAGTCAAAATTTGAATAAAGGTGTAATATAATTTGTTAGAACTATAGACATAAATGGAAAAGTGGTAAGGTATGCCCAATTTTCCAGTTTTTGTAAGAATTATACCAGCCAGATTAGTGGTTTTGTATATTCCCTCATCTGGTTCTTCAAGACTACACTGACTCCTTTAACAGACTGAATCATAAAATAAACAGAACAAAAATAAACAAAAAAAATGTACTTTATTATAAACATTGATCCTTCAGAAAATGTAAGAACTCTTCCCTTGTCAGGAATTTGGGCAATAAATTCCATGGCTTCCAATGCTTCCTCATTCATAATCTGAATCTTGAAACAATTATTAAGTGGAAAAAAGGTGGGGACGGAATAAACTCATGAAACCAAGCAATGAATACATGGGCATGTCTGTTGCTTAGGGAATCTACCCACTCTGAGAAGTCCCAATTTATGTTTAAATGCAACTTCCTTCAGCGTAAGGGCTAGTGCATGCAATTGACACACCCTGTTCTCCCTCCCCTCTTACCAGCTGTTCCTTCCTACCCTGCACTGTCTCACAACAAAATCACACAGCTGTTTGTGAGGTTTCATGTTCTATCATCTAGAAACCTGGCACCAATGAAAAAAAACCTTTAAAGATGACTCATTCAAGAAACAATTGCTTCTAGCATTCTTTTCTGTCTTTCATTCAGTCTACTCACAGTTTTAACATTCAGGAGTTGCAGAATGCTGGCCTCAAGTCCATCGAAATGTCCATAGAAAAGCTGTTCCAGCTGAAGAAATTATATTCACGTGTACAGCAGCTAGGGAGATCTTCTTCAGGGACATTAAAAACAGGTTTCAATTCTCAGCAATGAATCTTGCCTCCATGTGATCCACCACTTCAGAAATCCACAGATCCACTCACCAAAAACTGACATATTCAGTATTCAGCAAAATTAAATTTTTTCACTACATGTACATCAAATTTCTGTGTCTATTCTTTTACAGGCAATTCAGCTCTATTAGAACAGACAATTCAAGGGCACTTAAGTGTGTGTGTGTATATATATATATATATATACACACATATAGTGAAGAATACTAAGGAGAATAGGAAGTAGGTCATGGTGTGGTTCTAGCTAGCAAAAGATAAAGAAATTTGAGTAATACAGGAAAACTAGAGAGGGAAATGGGAACAAAGGTGGCTGGTATCATCATCAGGATAAAGGAAATTCAAAGACCTTGACAAAAACTAAGAGCAGAAATTAGCAGCAGTGCACCTTACAAATTACTTCCAGGAACTTCTGCTAAATATCCTGGGAAGCATTTTTAAATGTTTCTTAGACATGTATGACTATAACCACAGACATCATGTGACACGTATTTAAAATAAAACAAATAGTATGCTCCAATGCAATTACAGTATAATGCAATAATCTAAGGAAGTGGAGAGAGCATGAAGAGTCAGCCTTATCAGAGATACTTTCAGTAACTGTGATATTGTAGCAGAGATTTTAATGGAATGCAAAACACACCTAAGTATGCAATTATTTTTTGTTTCAGAATCAAAATCAGCTATATTTTAATCTGTCTTTATTTCACTTATACAATGGCCTGGTTTTCCACACACATCCATATTTTTGCTTCTAAATATATTTACCTGGGTATTTTTTTACTATATGCATAATTTAAACCACCACAAAAAGCATACAAGAAAAAATTAGTGTAAAGAAAAATGTACTCAGAGCTTTTCCACTGAAATTCTGGTTCTGAACTGTGCCTTTAGTTGAATGACTTTTATTTTTTTTTATCATTCAGTAATCAATACTCCAGTCAATAATATTAGGCACTCAGAATTTTAATGATGGAATTATTAAGGTTTTCTTTGTTTCATACTGCCCAATTTTCATGGATGTTTTTAGGGGGAGAGTTATTACCTGATATTCTCCCAATTACGGGATATTTATTTCCATATCCTCTTCACCTCCCAATATTACATTTTCTCTCTGTCTCTGATACTAACCCCATTCCCTGTTTCATTTTGCCTACAATGGAACAACTTCTTCTCTTGAAATCTATGCTGGTTTTGGGTGAGGTAGAATTAATTTTCTTCCCAGTGGCTGGTATGGGGCTGTGTTTTGGATTTATGCTGAACACAGGGTTGATAATACAGAGATGTTTTGGTTATTGCTGAGCAGGGCTTACACAGAGCCAAGGCCTTTTCTGCTTTCCATGCTGCCACACTGGTGAGGAGGCTGGGGGTCCATGGGAGGTTGGGAGGAGACATAGCCAGGACAGGTGATCCAGACTGACCAGAGGGATATTCCAGAGCATCATGCTCAGTATAAAAAGAGGAGGGAGGGGAGAAGGGGGGCACATTTGGAGTGATGACGCTTGTCTTCCCAAGTAACCACTGTGTGTAATGGGGCGCTGCTCTCCTGGAGATGGCTGAACACCTGCCTGCCCTTGGGAAGCAGTGAATTAATTCCTTGCTTTGCTTTGCCTGTGTGTGTGTCTTTTGCTTTCCCTATTAAACTGCCTTTGTCGCAGTTAATGAATTCTCTTTTACCCTTCCAGTTCTCTCCCCAGTCCTGCTGGGGGGGAGAAAGTGAGTGGCTGCATGGGGCCTGGTTGCTGCCTGGGGCTAAACCATGACAAAATGCCAAAAAACCTGCTTAAAACACATCCTTTGCTACAAATGAAATAAAATGACAGAAGCTTCCTCTGTTGATAAAGCAAAGCTAGCAGTATCATTTTTGTTGTCCTGTTGGATGCAGGAAGATGGCTGCACTTGCAGTATAATGATTTGCCTCTACTTTCATTCAGATAAAAGCAATCCTGTTTTTCTCTAGGTCTATGACAAATCTATATTATGAGTCACTTTCTGTAAGGTCACTGTAGGTGCATTACATCACAGGGAGAGGTACAACTCAGCATTGCATTTCTGTATTATATCACTGGAACAATTCTGCCAAGTTTTGTCAGCAGCAGGAAGGGTCAGGTTCAAAATCTGTGAGTTCTTTGTAACATTACAAAACAAAACCAGATGAGTATTCATTCAAGCACCTGGAAAAATGAAACCCTTCCTCTCAAGGCCAAAGGTAGTCAATACTTTCCTCTTCTCAAGGAGTATACATTTTCATGCATATAATAAAACAAACAAAAATAAAACAAACCCAAAGCATTTATATTAAGGTGAAAGAGAGCACAAGCAGCAAGGAATTAGCAAAATGTAATTTATAAGGCACATAATCCAAAATTAATTTTGACAATAAACCTTTTCCTTTGCTTCTTTTTGTGCTGACACAAGTATCCATTGAATAAATGTCCCGTTGACTCACTTATTTTTTGGTTTTATTCACTTGTGACTTGTATTTATTTCCTTTAGTTAGTGAATGGTCAGACTCAGGAATTCACTTGTATGGGTCCATTTCGAGCCCCTCAGTGGAAACACTCAGTGGCTTCTTTGGACATGCAAACACAGCTCTTCTGCTCTAATTAGCAGAGCTTTAGTACTAAAGTACCTAATTTATCACCAGGTCAGAGCCATCTTGTACATGGTCTGCCCAGATAAAGGACAGAGGATCTTTCTAAACCCACTCCACAAGTGGAGTACACCCATTAAATGACCCCTTGACTACATCTTCAAGCATCTTTGCAATAACCTGGTGAACCATGAGCATCTACTTTCAGATTTGTAAATGCTGTGCAGAAAATTGTATTTTTTCCCAGGTGAGCTGCTGTAGATAACAATCTGTAACAGTCTGCAGCAAAGAAGTGCCCTTTTCTTTTTAGTGCCAAAACTATGCTGATTTTGGCTCTGTGCTTATTTTGAGAACTGTTTTAAATTCTCATTTAGCTCTTGATGCAACCTAGAGCTTCAGCAGAATGTGTCTTCCTTGTGATTTCTCCTCTTGATTCAGCTGTAAATTGCAGAGTACTGATTCGGTTTTGATCCGTGAAAACCAATGGAGCAAAATGGTCCTTAGCCACCACACATTTGTTCTTTCTCATTTCTTTCAGCTGTGTCTAGAAGCTAGAAGATGGCAAATCTAGTTTCTTTATTTAATGTGGAAGAATGACTAGTGAAAGCTGAAACACTATCAGCCTTTAAGCTCTTTAGATTGGAAATGTAGAGTCAATTCTAAGGTTTAGTGTTTGTATTTGTTGGGTCATATTCCAGTTGAGGATCTGGACCATAGTCTAAATTAGCCAAATGTGATGCTGTCATCTCATAGGCATAGCAGAAGAATAAAAAACTGAAATATCATTATTTCAAGTTTCCACTGAGCCGTAACACATAACCCTCTGATACTAGAAATGTAGTTGACAGCTCTCTATCAAAGAAGATAGTTTGTCCAAGTTAAAAACAAAGCTAAAAACAGTTGGTTTCAGTGGTAAAGACCAAACCCTAGATGTTTAAATCTCAAAAGTGAATTTCTGTTTCTGTTTGACCTCCTAGATGACCTAAGTTTATAGATGATTTGAAACAGATGATGCAGAAAGAGAAACAATGATACCACCAACAGTTACGGATTGGAAATGAATTGAGGTTTTTGTCCATATGTTCTTCAGGAGGTAAAGGCAAGGTTCTTGGACTCACTAACCAGCAAATCTGTTCTGCTTGGTGGGCAGGTTATGCCTTAATTTGGAGGGTCCTTGTTTCTAGTGTGATAATTCTTTTTCTGTGTAAATAAAATGAAAAAGCATGAGGCAAAAGAAATTCAGGGAGTTTTAAGAAAATTATTTCCTTAAAAGGTGTCCACTTACACCTTTTGCCATTTTGTAACACTCTTATTCATGCATATTTTCCCCAGGATACCTCATGAACTTGTATATAGAAATGAGAAATAAGTCACTTTCAAATCTGGAGAAAGATTTC
Source organism: Dicrurus megarhynchus (assembly GCA_013399195.1). NCBI lineage: Eukaryota > Metazoa > Chordata > Aves > Passeriformes > Dicruridae > Dicrurus > Dicrurus megarhynchus. The sequence goes on from VXAD01006416.1 coordinate 1,232,507, forward strand.
ACTCCTAAAAAAAAAGGGCTCTTCCTGAAAGTAAGAGCAGGAAAAACAAGACTAAAAAATGAAACATTATGCATGATTTTTGGTTAAAATATGTTTAACAAAATACTGATTTAAAATCAGAAAAGCCAGGAGATGTTCATAGTTTCACTAAGTTTCAAAAAGTCAAAGGACAGACATTTTGGTTGAAAGCTGTGCAACACTAGACTAAGACAGGTTCAGCCCAGCATGCCTACATTTGTCAGTACTCAGTTGAGGGCATAACAGGTAAATCATATGTCTTAAGAAGTTATTTCTGATTTATTAGAAACATAGTTCTGCATCCATTCTGGCTGAAAACTTCCAATACAGAAGGACAAGGTCCATCACGACAAGATCTTTGATAAGGATTCTGTTCATTAGATGATCAAAAGATGAATATTCTTTTTGAATTAATAAAAGGGATGTTTCTGCTAACAGCAAACAGTATCTATTCCCTTATTGCTGATAATCACAAAAGGCTTTCCTTCTATGCTGTTGCTCTTTTTCTGCAGGGTACTACTGTGACACATTTCCTATGATTTTCCTCCTGATTTATTTCCCTCTTTCCTAAATAAGCATGAAAAGTTAACAAGAAGATTAAAGAAGAGACATAGTCTACAAAGCATATTTAGCAATATATTTCTTCTACCAGATCTATCCAGAACTTCTGGGTGACTCAGAATGTGGATGAAACTGGAAGTTTATGAAATGAAAAGGAATCATCTGTATAAAACATCAGAAAGCTGAAAGAATTGGCAGAAGCTATTGTTCTTGTCACATGAGCCACTTTGCATGTAATTCTGTGAGCATTTTCAAGTGTTCTTAGGCTGCAGCCCATTGGCCCTTCAGCTCCTGGTAGAGATGGCTTACCAACTCTTCTGCATATCTGTAGTCACTATATCAGAATTAAACTTCTAGGGAAAAAATAGTGTCAGTAACCTTCCTTCCCCAAAATACACCCCATCTATTGAAGAGCATGACTCCACAGTAATTTAAATAATTTTGGATAGGGAAGGACTGTTAAAGCCATTCAGGTCTCTTGTCTTTTTGCTGTCTTGACATTGTCTTCATTCACAACAGAAGGCTACATTTTTTTAAAGTGTATACAGCCTGTTGAAACAAGATTTTAAGAAAACTCTCAAACACCTAAAAATTCTGAAAAAATGACTAAATTAGGTACAACATTTCAATGTGTAATTCTGACTTTGAAGGTAATTTTATTTATTTATTACAAAGTTTCTTTATCTCTGTTTTCAGGTAACTCAAGATCTGTGCAAATCTTCCTGTTGTTGATTCCCATCTTGGTTATTCAGCTGATGCCACACTTCTCCAAATCTCACCTCTCTTTCCCAATAAAAAGTTACAGAATTAAAAATGTTTACGTGTGGTCTAAATTTTCAAGAGTGGATAGTGATTTAAGATTGCTGAAACAGCTGGGAATCAAGCACATGAAATTTTAGAGATGCAAGAGCTAGCTTTCAACCACTGAACTGCTGAATGCTTTGGGGAAAACAAGCTTAAAAACAACACAAGAACTGAATCATTCAAATGATGCACTAGAAAATTCTGAAATACAACTGAGCTAATCTTTCCTGTTCTTTCTTCTTGTTCTGAATTGCTGTGCAGTTCAAATTTACCATACTGACAGTAGTGGCAGTATCAGGATATAGACGAAATAGCAATAGACCTCATCTTGGTATTCAAAGTGCCAACAGCATAGTTAGTGGCCCAGTCCAATCCACTAAGGGATAAATTATCTTAAGGATAGAATTTTGTAAAAACAACAAAAAACCAAAGAAACAAACAAACAAAACCCCCCAAGAAACAAAAACCAAACCAAACCAAACAAAAAAAAAAAAAAAACAAAACAAAAAAAAAACAAAAAAAAAAAAAAAAAAAACACCAAACCCAAAAAAAACCACAAAAAAAAAGGGGGGGGAGGGGTGTACCAGGTAAAGCTATAAAAATAATTAAATAATTTTGTAAGAAAATACTTTTCTCATAATAAATGGTGTATGTTCAAACTATAAGGGCTCACAAGGAAGGCAGTTCTAACTATGTTCTTCTTTGGATTTTTTTTTTTTAATGGCTTCGAAATTTCCATAGTTGAAACATAGCTTCTCTGTTAGATATCCCTTACGGGTTGTAAACACAAGCAAATTAGAGTAGCAGTCTTTTCAAAGCAGAGAACAATGAATGTATGCAGAGTTAGTTGTAATTCACAATGGCAATATCTTTTTAAAAATTTTTATTTTCACAGCATGGAAAAAAAAAATATCTAACTCCAGCATCAGGGAAGAATTGTGGCATTTTGTCAGTGTAGAAAATAAAGAAAGAGTATAGCTGCATCACTCCTTGGGAGCCACGGAGAAAGTACTTCTGGACACCCGAAGGAATGTAAATTGATTTGTAAGGCATCCCCTTCTTTTTTTAAATCGGTTTGGCAGGAGGAAGTGTTGGGGGCTGGGACTCTTCCCCTTTACTAGACCCACTGAGAGTGGCATCCCAAAGATGAATGCAGGTGAAAATCCACACTGATGGCATTTGTTTCAGACCCTTCACTGGTAGAACTTCAGAAACAACCTCAGTTCCAGTAAAAATTCACCTCCACAGCTAATCCAAATTTAGGAGCATATTAGATTCCTTACATTTATACACTCAGCTAAGATGACTCTTATCAGATGGCTGAGTTATCTAATCACCCAGGACTTTCACTTTCAACGATGAAAAGAAATAGGTGTCTACAGTAATTCAGTCTTAGTGAGAACACAAATCAGAGTGAATTGCCTTCTGAAAATATCTGTCATTTCCTCTCTTCATTGAACAACAAAGTTCCTCAGTTAAGCAGTTGAAATTAGGAGAGGTAAATCTGGGTCTGTTAGTCCCAGAGGCACTACACCTTTAAAAGTGCTAAGGGTCTGCTTTCAACTTCTGCTAAAGGAGTACCATGGTTTTGCTATTCTGCTTGTACATGGTTCTGTTGTGCTCTTAATGGCCGTCTTTCTGGTTAATAAAATTATAGTTTAAAATTTTATTTAAGTTTATGCTTTATACTTGATACTAACCACGTGTTACTTTGAAGTCCAATACTGTGAAAAAGTGATGGTAACACAGGATAGGATCTTCATTTTGTGGGACAAAGTGCTGAATAAAAGCACTCCATTTTACTAGCTGAGATAATCAGTAATTGTAGCAGCTCTTGTTAATAGAGAACAAGATTAATAGAGATGATTCCTTGACAGTTAGATACAACATGTTCACATCAAATTGTTTTGGACTCCTTTTTGAAAGCTGACCACTAGTGAAATAAAGTAGCTGATTGAAAAAATTCATAACTTAAATTCAGTTGTCCAGATTTCTCCTTATAATCTCGAAACTCAGTCCAAAGGGTTGTCTATATATGGAAGAAGGAAAACTCACTGTCTTAGAGGAAGCCTAATGAAACCAATGACTTAGCATTGCACATAGGTAAAATCTTATAAAATGAAGGCCTTGTTACCTTTGTAAAATCATGGCTTAGGCCTGTTACTTCATCTAAGTAGAAAAGGACTGTGGGAAAGAGACACAGCTGAATTAGGGGTAGAAAAACATGCTGCGTGACTGTTGCGTGCTCACATCGTGGTGTACGGTGGTTGGTTGAATTACGTTTGTTATGCCTTAAAACTATGTAAACTGATAACCGGCTAACTGCTTAACAAGGCCGGGTTTTTGCAATAAAGGGCTCTCCTTTGCACCTTCCTGGGGAATCTGCGTCACTCCTTATCGCAACAACTTAGACTAGATTTTTCACACTCATCTGGTCTATCCAGATTTACAACATCCATTTTTCTATAACCCTATCAGTTTCCCGGAGATGATAATCAATTGGGTAAGTTGTGGGAATACATTTAGGTTTTCCCAATTCATAGCATTGTTGCTAATAAAGAGCCTCATCAAATAACTTGATTTTCTCCACATGGAAGCAAGTGACATTTTTATTTTTCAATCAGGCTGCATTAAATAATTCATATTTAAAATGAGGATTTTTTCACTCATACATTCTGCAGCCTACTACAAATAATAATCAATAAAAATATTTACAGTTCTCAAAGAACTTTGTGGATGACGTATTTGTTTAGGCACTTTTACAATTTTACCTGTGGATTGAAAAAAAAGACATCACTGAAATAATACTGTCCTTTAAGCTGACACTCTCCAAAATTATGAGCGTAGTCAAAAAAATCACAGAAGTGTTAAGTTTGGATGGCATCTCTGGTGATAGCCTAGTCCAACTTCCAACTCAGAGTAGGGTCACCTGAGTAGGGTGCCCAGGACTGACTAATCTGGCCTCTATGATGGGAGTGTCTTCATGAGTGGCTAAAGAAGAGCAATTGATGTCGTTTACCTGGACCTCTGCAAGGGCTTTGGCAGGATCTCACACAACATCCTTGTCTCTAATAGGAGAGATTTGATGGATGATACATTTGATGGACAAGGGATAAGCTGGATGGATGCACACATAGAGCTGCAGTCAATGATTCAATGTCCAAATACAAAACAGTATCAAGTGGTGTATCTCCACATCAAGACCAGTACTGTTCAATATCTTTATTGATGATATAGACAGCGATCAATGTCTTCTGTAAGAAACTTGAGAATTAGCACTTGTATTCCATTCTTTTTTCAGAAATATCTGGAGAATGTGATTGTAACAATATTCTACTTGCACTACAAATACTGCAAATCTATGTGCACCTGTGCACTTCCATTTACCTGCATAAACATAAAAGATTAATAAACAGGCTAATTTATGCTAATCTTGAATAGAACTGGTTTTCTGATCCTTATTAATTTTTTGTTTCAGAACATATTACTGACAGTTGCTAACAAAGCACATGCTTCACTCACCTCATGTGCTAGCCTGCATAAAGATGAGTAATCTGCAATTGCCTGGTGTTAATGAAGACAACTGTACTACTTTATTGCTTGTTGTTATTACTTTAGATTTGCATAGTGTCCAAAATGTAGTCTCATCCCTTAATATCAAGGGATGATTTGTGATTCATCTTGTCTTTTTTTTCTGCTTAAAGTGATAGAAAATTGGAAAATAATCTGTGTTCAGACTCAAGTTGGTAAAAACACATGGTTGTCCATATACTACAATTAAAGTACTTTAAATTTAGGAGACGTTTACCTAGGTCCATTCACATATGCTAAGAAATTCCTGCTTAGTGCTTTCTCTCAGTAAATCTCAGTATATTAATTTTGCAGTCTCTTCTCATTTGTCCTGTATTGTGGCTGAATTAGTAAAATCCTCAGACTGTAATCTCTATCTGTAATGTCCAAAAACATCTTCACCTAAAAAACACATATCCAAAATCTTTTTTCCAACAGTTAGATCCAGTATGCATTGAATTTAATAGACATCATGAGATAAATAAAGAATTACATCTACAATGCAATGCATGTTTATGGCATTTTTCAGACAAAGTATGCTCATAAACCCTGTCTGCTCAGTCATGAAAAACTTCCAGTTGAACAGTGAACAAAATAGCAAACAATTTTAAGCTGAATTGCCAGAATGTTCCCCACAAATCATTTCTATTAATGAAGTTTTTCTGTCAGATGAGCCCTATCACTTGCTACAACAAAGCCAGATAGATTCATGAGGCCATAAAAGGCACATGGCCTCTTCCAGCTGCAACAAGGCTGAAGTGCATGGCCACAAAAAGAGGCAAGGATTTCTAATAATCAGGCTCTGAAGAGGTTTTATTTTGTTCCAGTTTTTGTCAAGACTTGATATAAAAATAAAGGTAGTGACAGAATCAGAGTAAATATAAAGCAGAGAACACTTTTCCTGCTAGAAAGCAAGCAAGGAGTCAGCTGAGCAGAAGGATCCTACATCAAGTTAGAATGAGCTGCTGGTGATGCCCAGTGTACCAGAGTCTAACAAGCTCTTAAAATTCTGGCTTTTTCAGCTTTAAACAATAATTGCTTTTCATCTACAAGAAAATTGACGAGATAAGACACCACCACTTTAATTTACCACAACAGCAAGTGGGGCAATTGTAATTCCCAGAGAGGTTTGAAGAAATACTAAAGGTATATAATTTTATTTTAGATTCCTAACTCTTGTCATTGGGGATAAATCTTTGATCACCAGCAAGTCCCACAGAGAAAAAGCCATGTTTGCTTCCAGGATCAGCAGTGGTCCTGTTCTATTGAAGTCATCATGCAATTTCTGGATGTCGATAGTCTGAGACTGAGAAGGCCACTGTGATCTCTGAAATCTAGCGTATCTTTGGCCACCAGGTTTACCTGAATTTTCATGTTTTCTTTATCTAAACTTTTTCTTGTACCTAATTCACTCATGCCTTATGTCATAATCCAAATTTTACTTACCTCAGGCTCTAATCTTTAGATTTTTTTATAATCTTACCTACTAGATTTGGAAAGCTTTCAACTAGCAGTTTTCTGTTCCTTATGTTGCTACTCAGAGACAAAAGTCAAGTCTCTCTTTTGCCTCTTCTGTGGGCAACTCATCTCAGCATACGTCAGAAACATCTGAGCAGACTTTACATTAGTTAGTTTGAGCTCATCCTTATGCACTCTGCTGTGTAATCATGACCTGATTTTCCTCTACAAACTCCTGTTTCTAGATTATAGATGTGCATTGTCAATGATTTTTTCAATCTCTTGTTGATAGCACAGTATCAAACATAGTAAGATTTTAGAAGAAACAAACATTCTATTCTAGAATTATGAAATTTATGATTCCAAACCCAAACAACTTCTGTACAAATACCTTTTACTATCAGTGTTTTCTTTTTTGGTGCTTTGTCTTGTCTTTTTTTTCTTTTTTTTTGAGGGGAGGTATTTCATTTACAAAAACTTTTTTCCTTTCTCAGAATTATCCCCATCCCCCAAGTTTTCAGTCTGTGATTGATTCAACAGCTATTAAAATCAGATGGAAAATTAAGCTCATCTTTGGTGGGGTTTAGACTGAAAATAAAAGTCTGCATGTTTACATTATGATGCTAAGTTATAGTGTTAGTTTTGAGTACAAAGAAGATTCATTTCACCTAAAATCTGTGTCTAAAAAGTTAGATGTCTAACTCAGTTACTCCCTTTATATATAATGGTGTATAAGAAGTATCTTCACCAAATGACTCATAGCATCATAAAATAGGTGTCTAAGATGAGTTAGTTACCTGAGTCACCCTCTCTTAGTATATTTTTCCCTTCACTATTTTACTTCACTGATTATTATCCTAGAGTTAGAAGAACTTTAGGTATTTCAGGAATGATTCAGGTGCCTATACAGAGATGCTGAAGATTATCTGACCTATCCTCATGGAGCCAACAGAGACAACATAGAAGTGGAGGCCCACATCCATCTGCAGCAGTTTGAGCACTCAAAGATGAGTCTCCTGAGGTTTTGGGAGGGTAATTTGACTAGAACCACGAAGGCCATGAGCGTACTGGAGGTATTCAGATGCAGGTTTGTGTGCCAAACCAGCCACTGAGCATAGAAGTGCAAAGGCGAGCAAGTTAAAGCAGCTTAATAGTGGATAAAAGCAAGTGTGTGTTTCCTCAAGATTAGTGCTCCACAAACACAGTTGTCCTCTATCTGAGTGGTGATATTACACAGTGCTGTGCTCTGCAGATCTACCGGTCACTAAGACTATGGACTACATATTAGTTCAACTTGAGGCATATAAAATCAAGCATTAGAACCTCAAAAGCTCTGCCTTATCTAGCTGATTTCTTGAGAAACCTACATTTCTTTTAATCCACCTTTCTTGAATGAAATCACCAGAACAGTGAAGCAAGGACAAAAAAAATTCTCTCATAGTTCAAATAAATTGTCTGATCACTGGAATAATGACTCATTTTTTCCTTTTCCTCCTTCCTTTCTGTTCAATAAATAGTAATTAAATAATGCGAAGTAGAAGAGTTTTGCATTTCCTTCTGGCAACAAGAAGAATGAGCTTAAATGGACATGTTTCGGTCTCTTCTCACTCAGGGAGGACCAGTTCTGGTTTAGGCACTTACATCAGGGACCTAATGAATAAAAATCAGCTCTAACTCAAGATTATTGCTTGAAGCTATGCTAAGGCACATGGAGGACAGGAGGTGATTCGAGACACCCAGCACCACTTCACCAAGGGCAAGTCCTGCCTGACCCACTCAGTGGCCTTCCTTCAGTGGAGTGACTACATCAATGGACAAAGAAAGAGCTACAGATACCATTTATCTGAACTTGTGTAAAGACTTTGACATAGTCCACAAAACATCGTCCTCTCTAAATTAGAGAGAGATGGATTTGATGGGTGGACTGTTAGAGGAATAAGAAAGTGGTTGGACAGTCACATCCAGAGGGTAGTGGTCAAAGGCTCAGAATCCAAGTGCACATCAGTGAAAAGTGGTGTCCCTCAGGAGTCCATATTGGAACCAGTGTAACTAATATCATCATTAATGACATGGATGAAGGGATCAAGTGCACCCTCAGCACACTTGCAGATGACACCAAGCTGAGTGGTGCAGTGACACACCTGAAGGACAGGATCCTATCCAGAGGGACCTGGACAAGCTTGACCAGTAGCCCGTGGGAATCTCATGAGTTTTTTAAAAGACCAGAGCAAGGTGCTGCACCTGGGTCAGGGCAACCCCCAGTATCAACACAGGCTGGGGGATGAACAGATCCAGAGCATCCTGGCCAAGAAGGACTTGAGGGTGCTGGTGGATGAGAGGCTGGACGTGACCCAGCCACGTTCCCTTGCAGCCTGGAGAGCCAAACATGTCCTGGGCTGCATCAAAGGCAGTGTGGGCAGCAGGTGAGGGAGGGGATTCTGTGCTTCTGCTCTGCTCTGGTGAGACCTCACCTGCAGTGCTGCACCCAGCTCTGGGATCCACAGCACATGAAAGACATGGACCTGTTGGAGCGAGTCCAGGGGAGGCCACCAAGATGATCAGAGGGATGGAGCACCTCTCCTATGAGGAAAGGCTGAGAGAATTGCGATTGTTCAGCCTGGAAAAGAGACAGTTTAGAGGAGACCTAATTGTGGCATTCCAGTACCTAAAGTGAACCTACAAGAAAGCTGGAGAGGGACTCTACAAGGGGATGTAGAGACATGACAAGGAGAAATAGCTTCAAAGTGAAAGAGAGTGGGTTTAGATTAGGTATTAGGAGGAAATTTTTTATTGTGCGCGTGGTGAGGTACTGAAACAGGTTGCCCAGAGAAGCTGTGGATGCCCTGGAGGTGTTCAAAGCCAGGTTGGATGGGGCTCTGAGCAACCTGGTCTAGTGAAAGGTGTCCCTGCTCATGGTAGAGAGATTGGGATTGGAACTGGGTGATCTTTAAAGTCCCTTCCAACTGAAGACATGCTTTGATGGATCAGAGTGAATCTATTGCACTGAGGTACCCAACTCTATGTGCATTACTAGCCCATCTCAAATGTGTTTAAAGTGCATTAGATTAATCTTCTTTCACTGAAATTTAAAATAACACATTTGTCTTATATTTATGATGAATTAAGTGTGTGTAGGTGGCAGCATACAACAGATGGTTGACTGTGGAAGTCTCTGCAGAGATTCTCTACCTGCTACACAACCTTGAAGGAACTCAGTTCAGAATTAAGACACCCAAATGCAGGTGTTTACACATAAATGTCTGTAGGTATGCTGTTTCTTAAATTTATGGACTATTATTCAACAGAGTCAACCAAAATTAAAAGAGTTACTCAGCTAACCATAGAATAGATATTTGGTGGTATAATCTGAAGTTGAATTTCAAACACTATCACTAAATATCAACAGTTGACCCACCACTATGAGGTGATTATTTGTCCATTCTGACTGCAGAGAGATCCTAAACCAAGAGATCACCTCAGAAGCCAAATTCATACATGACTGGAACTAGACGAGATGAATCTCACTGCTTTTATTGCAAGCTCTTTCCTTTGTCTCACTCTCATATTCATCCTTTGGCCATTATTTCTGCAAATTTCTCTTCTACATGGTGAGTAAGCAGCTAACATTGTTAGCAGTGGTTGAAAAAAAAAAAAGGGGGACATATCCTGATCATTTTAATTTATTTTCTCAAGTTTCTGTAGACCATTATCAAAATGAAAGAGGTAAACAGGTCTTGGCTTCTCAATGGAAAAATAATTTGATAAATTCTGCTTTCCTAACATGTATTTTTAGTTGCTCAGGACAGTCAGACTAAGGAAAAAAATCTTTGAAAGCAAAATGACTTGTAATGATGAATCACAGCTGAGAAAGGGGATATACCAAATCATCTTCCTGGCTGTATTGATTTCAATGTACAGACAGCTCAATCTCTGATGTAATGGGAAGCATTGTCCATGGCACTTCCCTAAGGACTAAGAGGCTTTATGCTATTACATGAATGTCTCCTAAATGAGGATGAGGATTAATTTTAAGAACTCTGAATCAAAAACTGTAAGTTTTGCTCTCTCACACTCAGTTGGATCTGTTACATAGTAACTTCCACTACTTTTCTCTCCAAATTGCAGCAAATTGGCCCTGACTTTTTGAGAGTTGGCCTTATCTCATGCAACCCACAGATAATCTACATTATTTTGTATTGTTTTTCTAAATTAAAAGAGCAAATTATACAAATTAAAGTCGTCCCAAAGTGTTCTGTTGAAATATGCACCTAGACATGCTGAGTTGGGAAAAATATGAACTCGTGATCCTTTTCTCAAATCTGACATAGAGATGTGAAATCAACACATTTTGTTTTCAAGTGATACAGGGTTTAGGATTGTGTCTTTACTGCTGGAGAGTCATTGATAATTAAATACAGTGCAATTTGAGATCTTGTCAAATCAAGCTCAAATCTTTTCCACAAAGAAATTCAAAGAGTTTAAGAATTAGAAAAATTATTTCCTTAATGATGTTAGTGTTCAAATATATATGCACCATGTATAGCACCTTCATGCTGAAATTCACAATCTCCATTTCCTGTCTTTGTCTTTCTTCTTATTTGTATATAGTTCAGGGAGTGGAATATAATAATTTGATCTGTTGAGAGCACTGAATCTCCAAATAAAATGTTTTAAGCAGCATGATTTTTATTGGCTCAGCACTACTAAACTCTGACTTGGATACCCATACAAACATAGGCTGTTAAATTATAGGTTAATGTTTGATATTGTTAATGGAAATATATTTTTATGTATGCACAAATACGGACCAATGGCACCCAGAACAAAAGCCATACGCTACTTAGATTATGCATTTATCTGAGTTATAATCATTGTGTTATCCTGAAACTTGATCATTTTTCTTTTGATGGAAACATGGAATTTTTTCTCTTTGTTGAATGTTTTTGGTAGGTGTCTTGTTAGAAAGACTGACAAAGCAGACTCATACCGAGTAAATAAAAAACAAAGAGCAGTTTTCATTTTAATAGACACAGATATTGTCAAAATGAGATACCAACAGACCTATGTTACTCTGTGTCTTTCTATTAATGTGTGTGAGTTGTCTTTCAGTATTACAGCAAATATAGCTGAAATTAATTCAATATGCAACAACAGCCTGATGCTTCTATCACTCCACAGAAACCATGATACAGTTTTAGAACTGCATACAGCTTTACATATTTATATTACTGAATCAATCTTTTAAGACAGAAGTTTAATCTTCATAACCATCTTCATGTTTAAACAGGCTGGCAAATTAAAATGAATGCTCTTTGAAGAACAGCTGAAAAATACACTAGTAAATCCCAGGTGATTTCTGATCATGCATGAGATACTGCATGACTGACAGGCTTGTTCTTCCTTCATGTATGATGCATATAAAAGATCATGTTGGGTGACTGCAAACACTAGGTAAAAGCCATTCAGAATAGGAGATACAAATCTGTAGGAGTTTCTGTATTTATGGCACTATAATAAGACCACAATTAGCCATGCTTGGTATGGGCATGGAACTTATATTCTGATTAAAAATCTATCATGTCAAAAATATCCAAAAAGAAAATATATCTTAGTGAAGTTATGGACTGGCCAACATCTGACGGTTGCCATGTAAACCTTAAATTGTGCCCCCAACTGTCATTTTTGCATCCATATCACACAGGATGGAGAAATAGTGACATTCCTGTCTGACTGCTGATTAAAAATTATCTAACACAATCCAACCCGAAATCTGGCATGGAAGACCACAGGTATTTGCAGCAGCATGAGACCTTTTCTCCCCACATTCAGCATGTTACGCACTTGTACTCTGACAGTCAAAAGTGCTTGCAAGAAAGTTGCCTTACTTAAATTTTCTTAGAAAATTTAAGATAGCTACAAAAAAGGAAAGGATTCTATAGTGATTTTACATTAGTTTCACCTTTATTTCAATGCCACAGGAATCCGGTATTACTACTTTTATTGATAAGTCTCTTAGGAACTTTGTCTTCTGCACCATCACAAAGACTCAGAGTAAGAGAACTTTGGGAGAAAAGACCTTGCTAATAATCTTTATCCTGCTACAATTAACAACACTACCACAATATTTTAACCTTGCCTATTCACTTACTTGGGTTCTTCAACATTTTAACTATCTTCTTTGTAACTCAGATCCCTAAAACCTTGATTTCCTGTCCTTGCTGTAAAAAGCAGGTAAAAATTATAATACTTTCTCTAAAATTCTGTTAAATATTCAACTTTTCCACTTCACAAAGCGTCCAGTTTATAAAGGAAGAACCAATGTTTTAAATTTTCCAAGAAATAACTTCCATGTGGCCTGTGTTGAACTTTTAAATTAAATGTCTGCCATTTATTTCATTATATTAATTATAAACTTGAAATATTTCAGCTTCCAAAACTGGCTTGATGTGACCATAAGACTTTTTGAGACGATGAGCTAAGATTGTGGGAGAGAAAGGGGGAAAGAACAAGTGTGGAAAGATGGCTAGGGGTAAAATAGAGGACACTGAGAAGTTGTATTTGCATCCTAAGAGAAATGATAACACTACAGGGATTATAGGGTAAAACACAGTTGCCACTCCTTGGCTGGAATGCAGTTGGCATGCTTGAAACCTATTCCGCAGTGATTCCCCATACACATATACCTGCTAAGGGGATGGAATGGAGGGTGGAGCAGAGTGGAGACACCATGGCCAGTCTCTGCTGAAATCCTTGAAGGGAAGGGAACCTGATGGTACTTTGCAGCTGATAAACCACATAACCCCTGTCAGCCAGGGCAGATAGGGGAGGAGGTATCCTGCTGCTGAGCCAACAAAATGTGGCGAAATCTCTCTCCTCAGATGAACTTGGTTCATTGTAGCCTAATTATAATATTAATGCACACCTCCATCCCAGTGTTACTCATCTCCATGGTATGACCACCCCTCAGTGGGCATGCACTCTAAATTCTTTATGACTGTATCTTTAAAAGCAAAGCAAGAAAATTTTACACCAATCAGTAACAAAGATATGCATGACTAGAGTCATTTATGCTCTACCTAAACATAGAGGAATAGTGTAAAACCACGTTGAGAATGGGGGAAAAGTTAGGGAAGGCTCCATTGTAACTGCTGGGATCAGTCAATGGGCTGAACCTCTCTTCTCCCCTATAGGGACACCTATTGTGTAAGAATCACACTCTGTGCACAGTGAACATTTTACTGGGGATTAGAGCTTCCATGTATTGCTTTCAATATATTTTTGCAGTCAGATACTATCACCAGCAATCCTCAAACTTTAAGTTGTCACAATTTTATATTAATAAAGAGGAATATTCCATAAACTGTTGATATGAGTCCTTCATATGGGCTGGCAGTCCCCAGCAGCAGGGAACATACTGGAGTAAAGAGGAACACCTGCTGAGGGGTCTCTCTTTTGCTGCTGGTGCATTTCCCTGAACAAGTCGGTCCTGCCCTCCCATCCAGCAGGACGGCTCAGTGAAGGGTCCCCATAACGGGACACTGACAGAGTGGTCAGGCACAAGGGTCTCAGCTTTCCATAGGTGCTGACAGACAAATCAAACAGGGTCGAGGAAATCTCCCCTTTTTATGTGACAAACAAGCATGACCAAGCATTTATTTTTGGAACTCCAGATTTAGATATGATGCTTTTGGGCTGGTAGAAGCTAGAGGAACTAATGAGATACAGCAGTAGCACACAGAATATCAGATAAAGGTGAAAACACAGCAGTAGCAGTATGAGTGGCTAGGGGAGAGTGGTACAGATATGGAAAGAGAGACAGATCTGGAAGAGGGACTGGGGGGGCGAGGCCAAGGCAGGCAGGTCCAGGTCAGCAGAGGATAGAGAAAAGTTGCTAAACCATGCTATTATGTTTTTGTCAGGGCACAATATCTTTGTGCACAAATTTGAGAGCTGACTGAACAGGATAGGATGTGACCATCCCAGCATCAAATACCATTATTTCTCCAGATGTCTTGGACTCACTAGAAAGGCTCAAAGTTCCAGCTTATCCCACGCATCTTTCAAAAGGTACGTGAGCACCCCTATGATTATCAATTGTTTCCTTTTTGTGCATCCCCAGACTGTCTGCTGTCATGACAGCTACAAAGACCAACTCTACATATGGGTGAGTATTCCTGGGTCCAGACATCCAGGCATAATGTACTCTGAGTCCAACTTTAGGCACCTGCTCATTCTTGATAATAAGCTGCCTTACTGGGGTGCACACCTAACAGTCTGACCCTCAAGCTATGTATCTTTCCCTTTATAAATGGACATCAGAATTGTCATTCTCAAAAGAAACATTATCCATTAGTAAGGAGTCAACAAAAGGTCTTGCTGTTGATATATCTTGCTGACTGAATATCATATCATGCATCAGAAGCATTCTCTGGCATGTGGTGACAATTTGGGTAGGGAAATACCAGTCCTAAATTATGACACTGCATTCCTCTAGACTATGCAGAAATGCCCAGAACATAGCCAGAATGTGTGGCCACCCATCTAGGGAGATGTTCATTTGCTACTAATGAAAAACATTTCAAAAAGACCATGAAGTAGCTCATTAGCTAAAATTAGGGTCTGCCTTCTTAAGAACAAACCTAAGAAATCATAAGAAATGGTTATATTATAGAAGTTCTGCTTGAAAGTGGTATGCTAAAATTTTTCCCAAAAGTCATCTGAGATAAACAAATGAAATTACATCTACTGTTTAATCAGACTAAACATCCTTGATAAAACCAGGTGCACTGACAAAAGATACTGTATACACCTACAACACACCTGCACCAATTTCTCTGTATGAAAATAGAAACATGTGGGTAGCATTACGTAACTAATTCTATAGCTGCTTCTCAAATTTCAGTAGTAATCTGCAAAGATCTATGAACAATATTTGACCACCTTACGTGTTAACATGTACAGTAACATTCTGCATTTTAGACAACCTTTTCTCCAAAGCTCATAAACCTATAAAATCCTTATGCATATCATCAGTTTGATAGACTGAGGAAGGGATGGAGAACCAGTCTTTCCAGAGATTCATTGTCTCAAGAAAAATGGTCTGTCAATCAGCAGTGCATACCACTTGCTTTTAACACTGTAATTTTTGTTTTAATCATGTACCAAATAGGATAAAAATACTCAGGGTAGAACTAGAATAAACAAACTTCAAATGGATGACATTGCAAAAGACCTGTGGAAACTGTCTAGTCCAACACCTAGCTCAAAGTAGTGCAGGTAATTCAGGACTATGTCCACTTTGGCTTTGAATATCTCCAAGGATTAAGCCTCCACAACCTCTCTGGGCAACCTGTTGCAGTGTTTGACTCTCACTGTAAAAAAATTTTTTTTTCTTATATTTAAACATCTTTTTTCTGTGTTTCAATTTGTGCCCATTGCCTCTTGTCCTGCCAGCAGGTGCCAATGAAAACAGTGTACTTCCCCTTTTCTCCATTTCCTCACATTGATAAGATCCCCCTGAGCCTTCTTTTCCCCAAGCTGAGGAGTTCCAGCTCTCTCAGACTCTTCTCTCCATCTGACAGACGCTTCAAGCCCTAAATCATCTTTATGGCCCTTTGCTGGACTTTCTCCAGTATGTCCGCGTTCTCTCTTGTACTAGGGATAGCATAACTGGGCACAGTACTCCTGTATGGCCTCAGCACCACTGACTCAGTCATGACATTCTGCTAGGCCCACTTCTCCAGCCTGCTGAGGTCCATCTGAAGGGCACCACCACCAGCTGGTGGAACCAACCACTCTTCTCAGTTCTGTATTGCCTGTGGACTTGCAGAGTGCAGTCTGCTACCCCATTTAAATCATAAAAGGAAAAGTCAAATAGAAGTGGGCCCAATATCAATCCGTGGTGTATACTGCTAGTGACTGGTGTCTGGCCCAACTTTGTGTTGCTGGCCACAAGCCTTTTGGGCCCAGCAATGCAGTTTTCAGTCCTCCTCACTGTCTATTTCTTTAGCCTATGTCTCATCAATTTTCCTATTAGGATGTGATGGATACAGTGTCAACAGCCTCATAAAGTCAAGACAGGCAACAGTCACTGCCCTTTCTTTACCTACTGACACAGTCATTTCACTGTGGAAGACTATGAGGCTGGAAAGGTATTATTTCCCCTTTGAAAATCCATGTTGACTACTCCAAATCACATTTCTGTCCATCACCTTCTGAGGCACTGAAGAGAAACTGCCTGTCCTGTAATTCTGTGGATACTCGCTCTTGCCCTTCTTGAAGACAGGAATGCTATTTGCTGTCCTTCAGTTGTCATGAGCCTCCCCCAGTTACCATGACCCTTTAAAGATTACCAAAAGTGGCCTACATGGGTATTGGCCAGCTCTCCTGACACTTGCAGGAACATGCCATCAGATCCTGTGGACTTGTGCATTTACCTTTTTCTGGAAAGCTGGGAGGAGACACAATCTGGACAGCTGACCCCAACTGACCAAAGGGATATCCCAAACTATATGGCATCATGCTCAATATAAAAAGCTGGGGGAACAAGGAGGAAGGGGGGTACATTTGGAGTGATGATGTTTCCCCCGTCACCATTACGTGTGATGGAGCCTGGCTTTCCTGGGGATTGCTGAACACTCACTGGCTGATGTGAAGTGATGAATTAATTCCTTGTTTTGCTTAGCCTCTGTGTGCAGCTTTTGCTTTCTCTATTAAACTGTTTTTATCTCAACCTATGAGTTTTCTAGCTTTTAGTCTTCCAATTCTCTCCCGATCCCACTGGTGCAGGACTGAGCAATCAGCTGTGTGGTGCCTGGTTGCCAGCTGGGGTTAAACCAAGACAGTGCTACTGCCATGATGCATATTTTCCTTTGACCATTTGGAGGTAGAATTTCTAATGACTTCTTCCCACAAAGGATATAAATATTATGTCTCAAGCCCCCTGAAGAAAACAGAGAAAGTAAACAACACTGTGTGGTTACTCAGTAATTAATATTTCCCATTTGAAAAAAAGCCTTCTTGTGTTTGAATGGGCAAAATAACTAATCTCCAAATATAATTGTTAGAATATTTCCTAATTCTATTTTGTAGTCTATGATAGAGAAGTCCAACTGCTGGAAAGTTTCATCTCTTGCCCCAGTCATGTTACCACCATCATCACCACTTTACTGCTGTACTTACCACCTTAGTCCTCTGCCCATTTTTTCCAGCAAATGCAGCAGGGTTTCCTTGCAGAGGAACCTGGGGGGCTTGACTAAATTCTTAACCTAACAGGGAAAATAAATTGGGGTCTCCTTCATATTTTGTCAATTTTTGTCTTTTCAAGCATGATCCTGTCACAGGCTGCAGCATTTATGGGCCACAAAAACAAATAGCAGAACTTCCAAGATAAGGCAGAAACTAATAAACCCAACTCAGCAACTGTGCTGAAAGCAGCTCCAACTGGGTAAAAGGAAATTCTGGCAGGGGGAGATCTGCAACCACTGACTCAGGGGCCACTGACACAAGAAACCCACTGACCCAAAAGAAGAGAAACACTGAGCATGAGGACTGATTAGCATGAGAGGTGAGAGACTCATTAACCAACAGAAGACAGAATACTAATTAATAAGAGAACTATGTAACTTGTAGCCAATGAACACTAATTCCTTTGTTTGCTAAAATGCATAAATAGTAAAAAGTTTTAATAGTTGGTGTGCTTGATTTGAGGAATTCCACAAGCATCCAGGCTTGCACAACTCTGAAATAAATAATCAGTGTCTCACATAAGTGTTAATTATTGGCTTGTTGCACACCAAGTAACATCCGATTTTTGCAGACAACACATGAACTAAGATCTCTTGCTACAAGTTTACAATCTGAATAAAAATTCAACCATGAAAACATATTGGAATGTTAAAAATGCCTCAAATCCTTACATAACTTGCTTGCAAATGGGGATTAACAGTTACCTTTACTTGCCAGCAGATGCTGGCAGAACACTTTTTCCCTGCGGAGATTTCTCTCCATCAGCAATTTAAATAACTTTGGATTCCTCTTTTGATCCATTTGTCAATAAAGGTCAAAAGCAAACTCTTTGTTTAATGTTTCAAACCAGCATCGTAGTAGGCAAAAGGGACATTATCACTGGGTAGTAGATATTTGTGCTCAGATACCCTTACTGTTTTTCATACTGTTTGTTGCTTTTGTCCAGTCAGTGGCACAACTGCTGGAAGAGTGGGTAGGGTTCTTACATCTACTCAGTCTCATAGCTGGTCAATCAGGATATTTTGGAGGAAATTAAAGTAAGATGTTAAAAATGCTGGGAAGAACAGAAAGTAAGTTATTCAAATTCTAAAAGTGTGCACATACCTCTAAATCCTTAAGTTGAAACATTTAGCCTGGGAAATCCTGTGCCAGGCTCATAAGTAACACATGGATGGATCTCTTCCCCTCCTCACTATTTTTCTGAAGGACAAACACTAGCACTGTGAGTTCTGTGTTGGACCCTGGGTTGGGCTTATATGCTAAATGTGTATTTTTCCCTATTGTGAAGCTAAAGACAGACAGCCCTAGAGAATGGTTCGGTTGTGTCAAGATAGGACAAGCAAGAAAATTACTGTGAAAGTGTTCTTCCTTTTACCTGCCCACAACTTCCTCATTTAGAGGCATTGTGAATTTCAGATAAACATCAAGGTAAATTTACAGCTCTGGCATCTGTTATATCGTTTACATATATACACTACAATGTCAGCTATGTTGTGCTTCTAATGATTGATTGTGTGTTTATAACATTCCAGCAGACAGATAATACAGTTGAACAGATTGGAAAGATATTGTGCCCTTAACAGTCTGGCTTCTGTGATAGAATAGTACATTAGATAAATGACATACTATGTTTTGCATTGATGTGTCAGCAGAGTTTTATATTTTCAGTATTACCATTAGGTAAGCAGCCTTCACAGTATGTCATTATTTACACTCATGCAGTATCTTCGAGGGTAGCATCCAAGAGCAGATGTCAGACATTTTAGCCTTGCAACAAAAGCCTCCAGCATATGATAAACATATAAAAGGAAACGTTCTTAAGAAGGCTGTCAGGTCCCTGCCTTTCTGAAGCCTATGAGCCACATGGCACCCAGTGGAGTCAATGGAAATCTTTCCATTAACTTCAGTGAGGTTTGGATTAGTACTTTCAATTTCTGTAGTAGTCATGATCAGCCTCTATACAAATGTTAATGAGATGAACTGAACAACGCCCTTAGAAGCTGCAAAGACAGAAGACATTGTTTCGTCCATCCATTTCTGACAAGGGTGAAGTGCCATGAGGGAGGAATGTAAGGAGATACCACACAGTGTCTCAACAAGGGAAATGAAAATGTTCATTATACTCTAAAAATCCAAAGGGATTTAGATGGATGAGTTTCTATTGGCTCCCTAATAATTCCTCTTAAGGATAAATCCATAAGAGGAATTAGAATGGCAATAATGACTGAGGTTGATATACATTTGCTAAAACTTCTTTCCTGTCAGGAGCATGCCTATATATAGGCTTCTCAGCATTTTAGTACCACTCCTGAAGTGGAAAATCACAAATGAATACTTGGAAGTAAGAAAAGTGATCACAGATGAGCACTTTGAATTCTAAAAAAACCTCTATTTTCTCACAGTGCTAACTAATTGCTACAGCAAATTCTGGATAATAAAGACATAAAAATTAATTCAAATTTTTGGTGTTTTTTTGGAACAAATATTCTTCAAAAAGTATTAAAAATAATGGTATGGATACTGACCCTTGTAAAGTTTCTATGAAAAATGTTCATGTCAGGACACACTGAGGAATACTATTTTCTAAGAACCCACTCTTGGCCTCTATCACAAAGTGGCTTAGATAAACTGGATGTCTTGATTTTCAGTGCAAACCCAAAACTGTCTGCTACTGGGTCAAACAGCACATCTTAAATGTCGTGATTTTCACGTAGGGAAACAGAAAATAAGGAAGACAGAACAAAGATATTTAAAGACATAAACAGAACAGTTGTGCATTAGGTGGAGGTGTCTCACTGACATACATAGTTCATGTTACTCTTCTGCAACAGAAAACATCATGAAAACATAGGAAAAAACCAGACTACTGAAAGCAATAAAACTTGAATTAACATTAAGTTTACGGCAGATAGTCCCATATGTCTATACTTCATAAGGTTTTGTCCATTAGGTTGTCACTTTCCAAGATCATATGTCTTGAAATAGATATATATTGTATATATCTTGGAAAACTTACAAATTGCTGTGTCCCTCCTTCAAGCAGGAAAGCCTGGGTGGAAGAAGTTTCTCACTGTTGTCATGTTAAAACTTCCTGTGTAAAAACAGAAAAATGTCATGATACCTATTAAGTTTGTGAACCCTCAAATCATTTCCTAACATGAAAAGAGAGGACACTTCAGAAAATGAAAACCTTTAGACTATTATAATATGAAGTATTGGTGATACCATGTGTATTTATTATTTATTTAATGTTTATTCATAAATCAATTTATTATTGATTTCATGTTTGTTTATCTCTACACTTCCCAATTGATTTTATTCCAATATGTAGTATATTTTGCAGTATACAAACAATTAAGCTATTGGAACAATCTCTGTCAAAATTGTGAGAAAGTGAAATCATACATTTCATTTTTGAGCGAGACATGATTAAAAAAACTTTATTTTACCACAAGAATTACTGGATGAAACTCTAATATAATTACATTGAATACCAGACTGAACTAGTTCTGCAATTTGTTGGAATATGATAACATTCCACACAGGAAAACGAATTTGGAAATTTTAAACATACAGAGGTTGACATGCCCTGTTGAAAGAATTAATAAAGTCACATGAAAAATTTAAGAGTACTGTTTGATTTCCAACTAGTCCCTTGATTCCTTGACAGCTAGAAAGAAAAGAAATTCCTACTAAATGTAAAACTACTGCTAACGTTGATGTAGCCAGAATCGCACTGCCAGTATGCTGCGTATGGTTATGCAGCTGTAGGTGTATTTCCTTGTTTATAAATAGTCATATTTCTATTTTTTCTCCTGTGTCTTCTAATATTTTGCATAACAAAATCAGCTACATCTTTTACGCTACTTCTCACACTGCAAGACCATAAGTGAAATATTTTCACAAGTTAGTATCAGCACTGAAATAGATATTTTTCAAAGAAATTTACTTAAGAAACATAATATTTTTCCCCAGAGTAATTTATTGCCCATCTTAATATGCTTATGACCATAATTAAAAACATAACAGCTTGATAATGATCTCAGCATTTCATTCAATCTTTTATCTCTTTATTTATTACTTTTCTGTGTTTTGTGACTTAGCATCAAGGGTTTTGCCACAATTTCAAATGAAATAATTTTCAGAGCCATATAATTTGCTCTTGTTCTTCTAGTAAGCCTCAGAATAAATTGATTTATGTTATTGATACTGAGTCAGACATCTCTTTGGAATGCTCTCTTTACACACCTAATCAGTTTCTGGTGGTCATTTATTTACTTATTTCACTCAGAACAGCAAGAGCAAGAGGATATACTGGACATCAAATCTACTTTAACATTGAAATGCTGCAACCTGTTGTTCATCTGTCCATAGATGATAGCAAAGTCAGCATAATCATATCATAGGACTGTCTTTTCTCTATTCCACAACTTTCTGCTCCTCTACCTATGACAGATAGCAAACCCTGTCAAGAAACCCTGTCTTAATTCAAGACAGAAATTCTTCCTTAGGAGTGACCTTCCTATTAAAAATTGGAAATAGCAGCAACACTCAATGCAATCAATGCAGCAGTAACATAAAAATGCTGTTTTGCTCATACAACACATACTGTTATTTGGGAATTTTGTAGGAAGTTAAGTTTTGAAAATAAGTATTTTGTCCTACGTGGGCTTCCCTGCTGTGACTGCAATGTGGGCAACTTTGTTTCCATGTGCATCTTCCGGGAAGACAAAGGATTGCGGCGTTTTGACTTTGGCCGGCAGAGACAACCCCCACCCTGCTGAGCTGTTCTAGCATTCTCCCTCCTCAAAAGGATGCGGGGAGAAAATAAGGTGGAAACCTCATGGATCAAAGTAAGGACATTGAGATCATTTAACAATTAACATCGCAGATAAAAGAGATTCAGCTTAGGTATAATTAATTTGATTTACTGCAAATTCAAAATATAGTGGGATGGCGAGAAACAAAGACCTCACCACACCCTCCCTTTTCCCAGGCTCAATTTCACTACTTCATTCCTGACTCCTTTATGTCTTTCTCCCAACCCCAAGTGGCACAGGGGGATGGGTAATGGGCACTGTGATCAATCCATATGAGCTCCTCTCTGTTGCTCCTTTTCCTCCCACTTAGCCTCTCTGCCAGTCTTTCAGGGTAAACATGCTCCAGCACGGTGTCCCCCACTGGCTGCAGCTCCTTTAAGGAGTCTGCTCCAGCATGGAGCAGTATATATCCATGGCTACAGCTTCCTTCAGAATACATCCACCTGCTCTGTGTGGTGCCCTCCACGGACAGACAGCATGGTCTCCTCCATGGGCTGCAGGGGAACCACCTGTGTGTCCTGGGGTGATGTTATGAGGCTCCTTTATTCCATAGCCGTCTGCTCAGTGCCCCCAGTACCTGTATCTGTACGGCGGGCCCGGGGCGCGGGGCTGCAGCCGCGAGGCCCCAGGTGCAGCGCAGTTCAACGGCTCCGCCCCACGGCCCGGGGGGAGCGGCGGGAGCCGGGCTGGGGGCAGGGAGCGCCCCGGCACCGCTGCGCTGCTCCCTCTCTCTTCTGGGGCTTTGGTTGTTCCCGAGGCTTAGGAAAGGTTTTGTTTGTTCTCCCCTCTTTCTTCCCCTGACCTCCCTGCTTTCCTTCCCTTATCTCTTGCCTGGGGGGGCTGCGGGGTGGCCCCGCCGGTCCGAACCCCGAGGAAGACACGAGCATCGCCTGCTGTGAGGAGGAGAATCGGCGCTGAAGAAGCGGTACAAGGTTTCCATCTGCCCTTCTCCAGCAGCCTGCTGTGTGGACTCCCCTTCCCGGAGACTGGGGGCGGGGGGCGACCACTTACCGGCTCCTCCCGGGCATCCTTTCCTTTTTCTCCCTTTTTTTTGTTCTCCCGGTTGTGTTTTGTGTTAATAAATAGTTCAGGTTTTATTTTTTTTTTCTTCCACTTTCATTGCTTTTGTTAATTTTCCCCCTTTGGTGGAGGAAAGGGGGAGGCCCCTTTCCCTTGGGAGGAGGTGCTCACTCCAGAGCGTCTCCTCCTAAAAATTTTGTCTCTAAAAGCAGGACACTGTGTCACCGCAGGCTCCTCCAGGGGTTGCAGGGGAATCTCTGCTCCGGGGCCTGAAGCAGCACCTCCACCTCCCTCTGTTCTCACCTTGGTGCTCACAACGTTGTTTGTCTCATCTGTCTTCTCAGCACCTTTTGTGCGGTGTTTTTGCCCTTCCTAACACACTGTTGCTGAGGTGCCCCTGCCCCGGCCGTGGGCTCAGCCGCGCCCTGCGCTGGGTGGTTGGATCCGGCTGGAACCGGCTGGGGCAGCCCGGCCTCCCCTCACAGAGCCCCCGCAGTTCCCGCTGCTGCTGGGGTGTGCGTATGGCAACTCCGTAGAGCATCTCTGGAGAACATCGAACCAGCAGCTCTGAGCACAGACACCCTCTTCAGACTAGCAAAAGCTACTTCCTTGACTAGTAGAGCTTCTTTAAAGTATGCCTTTGAGGGTTACATATCTTTTAGACACCGTAATGATTTTCTGTCACTATGGATACAACTTGCCTACAACTCAGTGTGGATACAGCGTGCCCAGAGAAGTGACGCTCTGCAATAAAAACGAGGATGATTTTTTTGTAACTGCACTGCCCACTGTATGATGGGGCCTGGGACCCAGGATGTTGTCAGGAGACTGTCATGACTTGTCCAGCCCTCACACCGTTCCCCTGATTTCTCCAATGGCAGGGACATGCTGGTCAGTAATGACATTACCAGGGAAGACCCGGAATGTACCAAGCATGACCGCAAGGCTCTTGGGACAATGGTCAAGGGCATGGTGGCCCAGGGTTCTTTCTCTGTAATCATCCTGGGTGAGAGGGAAGAGCTCGAGGAGGATTGGAAGGATCCTGTGGATAAACAACTGTTTGCAGACCTGGTATCATTATCAGGAATTAAGCTTTCATTACTATTTTTGAGAATTTGTGGACTCCTGGCAAGATGGATAACCATCTGAGCAAGTGGGGCAAAATCATCTTTGCCAACTGGCTGGCCAACCTGCTGAGGAGAGCTTTCGGCTAGGAAAGATGGAGAAAGGAGGTGATGATCAACAATCAGATGAGGAAATCAGAGATGGGTGGCAAGCAAAGGATGCAGGGTGATGTGGTCAGGAGAGATATGGTAATCAAATCATAATCATCATGGTAATCATAACGGTAATCATTGAAAGTGGGCTGAAGACACTATTTATGATGCCGTAAATAAGGGAATGATGAGAGGGCTGCATTATGGGAGAAGATACCACACTTCTGGGAAATCAGCACAGCTATGGGCTGTACACTAATTCATGTAGCATGGGGGACAAGCAGGAGGAATTAGAGGACTATGCGCAGTCTCGAGGCCTCTACACCACCCATTAAAAGAAAGCACTCATTCTGATGATTCAGATGTACTTTATAACTTTGTCTCACCCACAACACTGCTGTTTTGAAGACATATCAATGAAGTCGTGCTAAACTGAACTGTTGCAACTTCTTAGACTCCGATCTAGCTTCTTTTGTTCTCTGATGTTTTGAATGACTTCTCTGTGGCTACAGCTAATGATGAGCTGTACAAGTGTACAAGTGTTAAGTTGCGTGGAAAAAAGAGACAGTGGAAAAGAACAGATGTCCTTAGAGACAGCATCTTTTTAAAGTTAGGAGGACTATAATTGACATAATAGAAAAGGTTTAAGTCACAACTCTTCAGATGTAAACTAGAATCCTTCATCAAAATGACCTCATCCCATTTACACTGTCAAATATGTCTAAAGATACACAAAGCTCAGTTTTAAAGACAGAGATCACATCTATAAAAAAATAGGGCTTTTGCAGATTAGTCTAGATTTTGAGGCAGCTCTTTTAAAATGAAATTGATTTTTTATCTGTGTACTGGATCTGACTGAGCTGGAGCTCATTTTCACCACAGCAGCCCTCATGGTGCTGTGTTTTGTATTGGTATCTAAAAAGGTGTTGATAACACACCAGTGCTTTGGCTACTGCTGAGCAGTGCTGGCACAGAATCAGTATTGTCTCTCCAGGAGGGCAAGATCTTGGGAGGGGGAACAACCAGGACAGCCGACCCAAACTGTCCAAAGGGATGTTCCATACCATATGGTATCTTCTCAGATGCAAAAGCGTTCATTACAACGCTTGTCTTCCAGAGCAACTGCTACGCATACTCAATCCCTGCTTCCCAGGAAGTGGCTGATGGGAAGTAGAGAATAAAGCTTTGTTTTCCTTAACTTCTGTGCCCAGCCCTTGCTTTTGAGCTTATTAAACTGCCTTTATCTTGATCCATGAGTTTTTTCCATCTTATTGCTTGGCACCACGGATAAGAGCCTGGATCCATCCTCTGACACCTCCTTTCAGATACTGACAGGCATTCACAAGGTCCCCTCTCAGCTGTCTCTTCTCAAGTTTGAACAGGCCCAGCCATTCTTTGTAAGAGAGATGCTCCGGTCCTTTAATCCTCTTTGCAGGCCTCCGCTGGACCTGCTCCAGGGGCTTCTTGGCATTCTTGTACTGAGGAGCCCAGAACTGGATACTTCAGATGCAGCCTTACTAAGGCTGGGTAGAGGGGCAGGATCACCTCCCTTGAGCTGCTAGAAAAACTATGAGGAAAATGTTTTTATGAACATCTCTATAGCCTAAATTGTCCCTGATGTGCTTATTTCCATTCCAACAAAGAGCTAAGAGGGATTTCATGTCTTATTCTGGAAAAATACTAAGAATGCAATCTTTCTGTCTTTTGCTGATTACTGCAGACATGCATACACATCCCTTGTGAAGTGTGGAAGGACTTTGTTCCTCAGTCTGGGCGCACACACACACACACACACACACACACACACTTTAGAGAGACTCAGACAGTTCTCTAAGAGTTGTTGTTTTGCAAGAGGAAAGGACATTGTTCATATCTCCTGTAGACTTTTTCTACATTGAAGGATTTAAGAATCATCCATGATTTCAAATTTCTGAAAAAATAAAGATTTCATCCAAGAAGTAAAGACATAACATTGATAACGGGTACCTAGGACAATCTTCTGGAAATGAGGAGGGTTGTTTATCAAACTGGTAACTATCTAATATAAAATGTGGATGGTGAACAAGGAGCAGAATTACAATGGAGTTGCCTTCTCAGCAGAGATATCTGGTCACTAAACTATGAAAGCACAGTCCATCCTCTGGTCTCACTCCATTAATCTTGAACCATTTCTAGAACAGAAAAACAGCTTCTGTAAGTATGTAAAATGCCTGGTCAACACCACCCAAAGCAGCCTTAAAATAATATTCTCATGGAGATGTAATCTCCTGGATCACATGATTTCCCTTGAATAGCACATGGCATACAATTCAGGTTCTCTGCTTTCTTGATGGAAGCTGTAACTATACGGAGGGGAAGAAGGATTGGACTGAGCTTGGTTAAGCTTGGCACAAAATTGTGCTCATGTTTGCAAAGACTTCTGTTTGTACAGGGCACCTTGCACCAGCTCAGCATCTACCTAAGCCACAAAGTGGAACACAAGTAAAGGTTTCTGCTTGGAGTTCTCTAAATTCATCTAAATGTTTTAAGCATTTACAACATAGGGAAATTGTAGGGAAAGGAAGACTGTATGTTAATTAAGCATTTAAGCTGTTAAATTTTGTCTTCCTGAATGAAAAGATGCATGAAAAAGCATGAAAATATTTTTAAAAAAATTAAAATTAAAAAAAAAAAAAAAGGTTTTGGCACTAGGCTACTGAATGTGAAACTGGGGGCAGCTGTGAATTTAAGTTCAAAAAAATTGATACGGTCACTGGGAAGTATAATTGTCTACATAGAGTTTGGGCAGTTGGTAGAGCTAGTACAAGTATTTTACATGTAAGGACTAATTATGATAGTTGTTACTGCTAGTAGAGAGCTCTGCACATTTAGACTGTGATGGTTTTACTTACTTTATCTGCATAAAAAAAGTGCACAAGTATTTATTGAAAAAAGTGTGGAGGAAATATTAAAAAGAGGCATTTTTATGCTTATATTTTTAAAGAAAAGCTCTCCAGTCTAGGGGGATTTTGAAGGTAGCAGGGAATTTTTTAATAAGCTTTGAAAGGAAAAGAGCATTTTTATCTTATGAGGGCTACATGTCTTATTAAATGCTCTCAAATCCAGAGTTTGTAGGTAAGGGACAATTAAAGAGACCCCAACTATAATTAAACTTCATCATACTCAGAAGCAAAAAGACATAAACATCCACTGTGCTTTAGGGGTCTAAGGTAAATATTAAAACAGAACTCAGATCTCCCCAAGATGAATTCTATTGGTTCTACTTAAACATTCAGAAGGAGCTAATACAATGAATAACTTACTTTCAGATACCTAAAAAGAACTACAGAAACAATAACTCTTCTTTAGTTTCAAAGTCACACAATCAAAAACTTGGAAATAGCTACATTAAGGTTTCCTGTGCTCTCTCAGTTTAATTCTTTGTGTTTATTATATGATCAATTCTTTCCTAAATTTATTCCGTTGTTAGCAAAGCATGCAATGATACATGCAATTATTTTAAAGTATGGAATTAATAGATATTTGTAGTAAGTTTTTTTTTTGTTTACTGACACTGAAATTTTGGGTGGAATAGCAGTCTTGGGAAGATTTTCTTTTCAGCACTTGTAAGTATGCTAGGACTGAGTTCATATAGTAAATCAGTCACTCTTACAACTGTGTTCTTTTGTTTAGGGTAATTTTTAGGGAAAGCAGGTGGAAAAACACTAAAACTGAAATAATTTTAAAATAAAAAAATGAGGAAGAAAATTAAATGTTAATAAAGTCTTGTAATATTTCATAAGGTCTACAAGAAACTTTGTACTTAGTTCAACCCACCAGGAAGTAATTTTTTTGTAGATAACATATATTGGTAACATAAATTAACATCTCAGAATCTAAAGCTCTAGATCTCAATTATTCAAAACCAATGAGTTTTTGGAACTGTCAGATAATAAATCCAAAATTGGTTTAGTTACACAATCTAGAGTAATGAAGTATTTTAAAGCTCGGTATTTTATCATAGCACATAATGTATTTGTATATACTGTACCATAGTGAAGTGAAAGGTAGCACTTCATCTTGACATTTTATCTTGTAAGCATTTTCACAGAGTTCACACAGAAAAAAAAAAAAAAAAAAAAACCTAAATTATTTTGTCCAATAATTCTGAGATTAGTGTTACTTTTTTGGGGTTTTTTTAATAAGCAAGCAAAAGAATGTAAATATTTTTAGTGAGCATCAATTCTGGATTCTGAAGTCTCTTGGGCATGTTATGTTATTAAATAACTCACTCATGAATAGAAAATACAAGGAAGCATCTGTGAAATATAAAAACTCTGATACAGAAAACATAACACAATTTTAATTAAGTTTGGCAACTGAGTACTGAATTTTTATTCTAAAGGTGAGCAGCAACCTTGTTTAAACAGTGAACTGGGCAGGCAAAGTCTATTATTTAATGCATGTGAGAAGTTTTGACTTCAGACCATGAAATATTTTAAAACAATCAAATTATTAGGAAAAAGAGCTTTGTGTATTTTGTAATGAGGATATATACACATATATGATAAAGATGTATATATAAGATAACCCCTGCTTCATACATATTTTTTCTTAAATAGACTCCAACTGGGAGGGAACATCGTGAAGCACTTCAGAAGTAAACCTGCCACAGGTCACATATCAGGCAAGTCTCCTGTGGCTGAGAACAGAAACACAGCTTAGCACTGCGCTCCCTGGAGTAGCAAACTCCTGACACTGATGCCAGGTTTGGTACCAGCAGAGATTTATGCTAGCACCAAAGACGCTTAAAGCGCATTTAAAATAAATTTTTCATTAGACATGAAAAATCTTTACTATTATACATTTCCCGGTCCCAGAGAGAAGAATCTGAAAAGCTAATTTATTTGCATTTGCAAGGCCTGTAAAGTTGGTACAACAGTGAAGGCCAACAATAATTCTAGCTAGTTCCATATCTTTTTGAGATATTTGCCTAAATTTGGAGTTACAGTTATAGTTGGACTGAAGATCTAGTTTTATTTTTGGATTCTGAACACAGATACCAGAGAACATGAGAAAATAGCATTAAATTAGTTAGGGAAGGGAATTCAGCCTCTTAGTGTGGTTAAGGCCAGATTAGAAATAGATTTAGTGTCTCAGAAGAGAAGGCTGCAGATCTAGGTTAATTTCTGGATTCTTCAGTGCCTAGAGAGCTAATCCAGGGGTATATAAACAGACAATGGCTTCTGCTTACTTTGGAGGCAGATGTGAACTGCTAGTTTAAGACAAGCTGTAAGATCACCCCACGAGGGATGAAGGAGCATAGCATTATTGGCAGCACTTGAAAAGCACAAAGGGCTGTGAAAGACTTGGTGCTAGAGCACCAAATTGCTTTTGGTTAATTGTCTAGATGTTATTGGGTTCTCGGTACCAATTGGGTTATCAAAAGGATAAAATTTAGCTCTGAGAATATGATCAGAATTCACCAGCACATGCAGGGTTTATCAACAATGCTACCTACGACAAGTATGAATTAAGTATATCTGAAGAAAGCTTTTATTTAACCTTGAGAACATGAAAAAGTGAACAAGACTTTTTTTCAGGTTCCTGCAGCTCTGCACTCTAGAATGCACAATATCAGAGGCTTGAAGTGGGGCACATACACAATAGGGTATATTGCACAACTGTAGAGTACAAATAAAATTTATATTTTGTGTGGCAGTTTAAATTTGAAAGCAGGAACTGAATTTTTCTGTTAAGTATGATTTACAGGCCTAAGATGATATTTTTAGCAGAGTCAAATAGGTCAGAATGACATGGACCTGGCCAACAAGTCTATTGTTTGGTTTATATTTCATTTCAGTTCAGAGATTCAGACCAAGATGTACTGAAGATGTGGGGTACATTTAACCCCCAAGGCTCACAGAGTCAGGGACAGAAAGGGTTAAATTGCTAAGACTATTTTTGGAAGCCACAAAAAGACAGAAAACAAGATCTGATAACTGCAGAAACATATTTCTTTTAGTTGACCTCCTGTCTTTAAAAATCCTAACTGCAATAAATAACTTATTTTTAACAACAATCAATGTCCGCATCAATATTAGACAGGCTTTCCAAGACCATCCTGCATCTTGGTTTAGAAGATGCTAAACTATATTGTTACCAGTTGCTAGTTACTAGAGCACTTGCTTTATAGCACCATGAAACAAGCAGAAATAGAGCTTTAAATAAGATATACAGTCTAAATATGCTTCAAACCTAAAGAAAACTCACTCGCCCCTATTGCTAAAGATTTTTTCCAGATCTGTGAGACTTGTAGTTCCAGTATAAACCTAGATTTTGGGTATCATGTCTTCTAGTTCCTGAGACACTCACCCTCACTCCAGTCTTAACCACAGGTTTTTTAAAAAACTTTTTAAAAAAAGTTTTAAACACCAGCTATTTTAGTCTATACAGACCGGGGCAATTAACTTTTTCCAGCTGCTGATGAACTGTTATACTCCCTTACAATCACAGAAAATTTATGTGAAGCACATTTGAAGAAGAAATAAAACCATTTATTCCAGGCCAGTTGTGGGATCACCCTAATTCTGCAGGAATTAAACCCACGAAATTCCCAAAAGTTTTCAGCACCTCTTGTAAAGAACCTACATGTCGCTTTCAGTTGTAGCCCTTGTCTCAGCTATGCTTAAAGGACCCATAAGTGCCTTTACAGAACCTCTTGGTCCTGTGTGCTCTGCTCAGTCTCACAATAAACTTAATTTCTTTCTCTGATCCTCTCACCTACTTCTATTCCTAAACCTCATTAGAACAGTAAATTCTCCAACACAATCATCATAAAGACTCAAAAAGAGTAATTCACAACATTCACCCTCATTCTGCCTCTTCAAATTACATCTTAAAATACTTCAGTCCCTGCTGTTCTTAGTACTACCCCATACCATAAAATTAGCACCAGACTTCACCTTTTACAGAGAACTATGCTGCCTTCCCTTGCAGAACTAAACTTCTCATTCAGACCAAACTGAGCTATAATTTGTCTGGTCCTACAAATTTCACAGAAAAGACAAAGCCATTATCCCAACTCTGTAGTCATTGTTACTATAAACCTTCTTATTTTTAAACTTGTTAACAGTAGTCTCTTCTACAGGAAGGAGTCTCTAAAGAGTACCTCCTAGGAGATAGCTCTGTGGCTACCCTGACCTGCTACTGTGCAGTTAAGACAAAAGAAAAGATTGTGGTTATGGCAAAATTCATTATATTGTGAAGGAATGCTACTTGGCAAACCGGGACTTGGGCTGGAACTGGCAGGGTCTTGTATCTTACAGTTAATTCCTAGGTTATTGTAGGCTGATGATAAGTCTAAGAATAAGATTTGACTTTGGTGTTGGTAGTGCTATTGGGGAGAGGAGATCATAGAAATTTCAGGATATAGCTACAGTGCTTTCAACTGCTTTCCTAGCACCTCTAATGTCCTCCCTCTCCCAGTTTTGAGATTAAATTTAAGAATAGGAGTGATTGATTTCTTGAGGTTATTGATCTTGATAAACATGCAAAAATTTGATGAAGGCTAGCTCTGGAATGCCTGTATCCTTTTTCCTTCTTAACCTGATATCAAAGCAAACATCTACCTTTAACCAGAAACAAAAGAAAGTGCTTCAACTCACCTTAGGTTTGCATGGCTTGCAAGATGTGTTCAGTATCAAGTTCTTCAGTATCTCTCCTGCCTGCATTAATTGCATCAATCTTCCTAATCTTTGGTCTCGCTTTGCATCTATTAGTGATAACTGCCAGAGAATGAACCATGACTCCCCCAATCCTGTTGGCACCAGCTTTTATTCCAAAAGTGTGAGCCTTTTTTTTGAATACTGTATTATTAATTATTTGGTCCCATTTTATAAGACTTCATAATGTGGTGGGCACTATTATCTTACCTAAGGATTTAGGGAGGAATGAAATCTCCTAAGTGTCTGTGGTTTTGGAAAGGGTGTGAGGTTCCTAAATAAGACACAGTAAAAACTTAACTTTTCCTGAGCTCTCAAGGGCCAAAGAAGCAAAACTTGAAATAACAAAGGTGGATGGGTTCGACGTACTAATTTCCAGACTATATTCCCATCTATTGAATTCTCAGTGTTATTAATTTATTGAAAAATCTGTTTATGGTTTTAGTAAAGTTTCTACTTAAAAGCCTAACAGATTTAAATTCAAAATGAGATGAGCTGGATGTGATACACGTAAATGTTTTAGAGCTGTTTATCTACCTAATAGAAGTATGCTTTGGTATGGTAAAGATGGGTTTGGGCTGAATGTAGGGGTTTGATAAGGACCAGGGACAAGGGCCTGAACTGGAATTCAGCTCCTGAGCCAGCTGAGGCCTCCAACACACCTTCTTGCTGCTCTTTCACAAATCCTTTTGCAGCACTCTGATGCCTGGTTACACAGCTGCACTATGTCAAAGCTGGCCTCAGCCACGGCTGGTCAGACATCTCAGAGAGGGGAAAGGAATGAAGGGGCTGTTGCTGGCACTTAGGGCCCTGACAACAAGAGTGGGTGGGGAACACCTATCCAGTTTTTTAGCAATAAACTCTTACCACAAGAGCTGAATGAATGAAATGTATGCTAAAAGAAAAGAGGCACCTAAGAAAGCAGATCAGCCTCACAAATACCTCAGTTTTATTTGCTGTCAACATTGTTGCAGTCCACACAAAAGAGAAACCCGAGGTTAGGCTGCTGATACTTCATCTGAGATAAAGACATCAAAAAGTTCCAACATACACAAAAGATAATTGTGGCACGGTCAATACACAATCAGATCTCCTGTCACATTTTGTAACTAATATGGTTGAGCTAATCTATTCCAGATCTAACTCTTGAATGTTCTTAACACCCATCTTTTGCTATTCTTTTACTCTATGCTATAGGCTTCCTACTCAGAAGTTCTGCAACCACTGTATAGAAGTGTCCACAAACATGCATGCCCTTAATCCCAAAACAAATGTCTCTGAAAACTTCTGAGGCAGCTGCTTATCTTTTATCTTATCCCAAGGACAGAATCTTCATGTCTGTTACTGCCTCATTCCTGAAAATCAGGTGCCAGTTAAAGCATCAACAATTTGCTTAAAGTAATAGATCCATGTTCCGTTCCCCGCCGGCCAGGCTGTTCCCAGCCCGGTCTACAGGTAAACGCGGTCCGTAGCCCGGGAGAGCTAGCGACTGAAGGATGGTAGCTGAGATTAGCGTGCCTCAGTTTACCAGTGCAGCCCAACGCCTCCTCAACAGCATGTAGGTGTGCTGTTCAAGCCAGTAGCAGAAGGCAAGGAGAAAGAGTTGGAAACTCTGTTAGCTACAGTCCAAGTTTATTTCCCTCCTGCCCTGGGGGGGCAAGAGGTAGTTAGCTCGAAGGGAAGCTAAGCAGAGAGACCCCGTTTGCTCTCTGGCAGTCAGTTTTAAGGGATTACATCATGAGGTAGAGATAACAGAATTGACCAACCATAGAAGGAAGATACACAGTGGTAAACCAATGAAGACCCCCGCAGAGGAGGAACAACACAAAACTAACAAATAACAAAACAGCTGGAGGGTATTTCAAACCACGCTAGCCTGTTAGGGCTTGAAACTTCTGTGATAAGAGGGCCGACGTGGCGTGAGTGACATGCAAGGGCTGGGCTACACTGCAGCCTCTGCCTTAGGTCTGTCTTCGGAGGCAGAGTCCTGCAATGGGAAATTATTCCACGTGTCCCCCTGGGACTGGACAATAGCAACAGATCCAGGCCCTGTATATTATAGTCATACTTCACAATATGCCACAGAATTCCATGAACAATTTAATCTCTCTTAAAGAAGTAAAATACAGTGTTGGTCCATGGATACTCTAATAGCTCCTGAGAATGCTTTTCATGTTCAGGTCAAGCAACTAGTGAGATCTAGCCTTCACTTTTAGTCAATACTAGACCATATTTTGACATGTGACCTTACATTCCCTACATGAGTTCCTGCAACAGGTCTGGGATTTTCCAAACTATCTTCCACAAACTGGATAGTTTGACAACCCAAGGGTGTCTGTATCACATTAAGCCACTTGACAGCTCTACAAATGTTTCCAGGTTACCCTCAGGCTGATTTTACTGGGAGACAACCATTCCCTGTGAGTTTCAAAATTATTGTACTTACCCTGTGTGCTGGTTTCCTTTTTACTGTGGTCTGCTGATCAGAGCAACAGCTTTTAATCCTTTTCCTTGGTCCTGGAGCCTCTTGTTTTTAGTGTTCCTCCTGTAGCAATTGCTCTTACTGTGCCATAAGCTCTTGTAAGTGCTCACAGGTTCTTGAACCTTCTACTGGGTCTGCTGCTTCCCCCTTTAACTGCACCTATAGGTACATTTGCTGCACCTGTTGCTGGTGGTGTGCTGCTACCTCCTGCTTTTCTTACCAAGGAACTCTGGATCTGCATTTTCTACTGGTAACAGCCTTGCTGTGGACATTCTTCCTCTCAGGTGGTCTGCCTTTGCCTATGGTCACCACAGGATCACTGGTATCACTCCACTGAACAACTCTTCATCAGTGTTTCAATACAAAGCAAATGCAGCAAGGCTACCAAGGGAACAACAACAACAGAGCCCTTCTTCCTTGAGTAGACATTTTTTCACTTATTACAGAAGAATCAGGACACACACAATGGCAGCCCCACACTGTTAAAATCCACAAATACTTGAAGAATTGGTATGCAAGCTTTTCTACTCCTTCACTGAGGTAGGAACTGACAAGCATGTGTGTATCATTTTATTATGGAATACAAACAGTCAGTTTGCTAGATTCAAAAAAAAGACACGTGAACTCTATTTGAGGGAACTAACAAAATTAGTTCTTGTGAGTCATCACTGTATTGCTGGTAAAGTGAAAGTATTCAGAACAAGAAGAATAGATTAATTAAACTTGAACCCTGCAAAGCTCGCATGGCTAAGATAAAACCAGGAACCAGTAGGCATATAATGGGTTTTATTTTATTTTATAGCCTGTATTGATAGGTGGTTTATAAGGCTACCAGAGCTGAAGAGCAAAGCATAGTCATCTACAAGATTATAATGAAAGTCAGAGATCATAATTGTTATGGGTCTTTGATCTACAGTAGAGTTAGTTCTGCTTCCAATTAAGGTTTCTCAACAGAAACAGCTGAATTTTTTTAAGAGGGATTTTCAAGACCTTCAGGGATGCTTGTAGGTCTGGAGCCATGACATTTATTTCTGAAGCAAGTATGATCATCATATCATGTAAGAAATATAGTTTGTTTTCGACAACTCAAAATAAATTACAGTGCATGTGATGGCATCCTAGATTACTGTAAAGCAAATGGTTTTGTCTGGAAATGGGCTTGAGTTCGGGACTGTAAAGATCTGGGACAAGTGCTGTACAATTCAAATATCTGGTTGAGTAGGGTGAAAGCTAGATTTAACAAGTATGGGGTTTTGGTCTTTTTGGGTGCCCAGTGTGAGGCAGCGGCCACAGTCATCAGGACTTCCACATGGAAAAATTGCCCTTGCTTATGAGTTGCTCTTTCCAGTGAGGGACCTACCACCTATGATCACTTCATGGTGAAAATAGATCTCGGTCACTTGTCAAAAGTGACGGAGGTCTATTGGATCTCCTTGGAAGATCCTTGGATCCCCCAGGAAAGATAGACACCAGAGAGCAGAGACCGAGGAACTACCCTGGTGCAAAGAACCAGGACTTGAAGAGGAAAGCCACAGACATTCCTGAGGAGTCCCTTTGAAAGAAGAAGAGAGAAGAGAAGGAGGAGAATGATAGAAAATGAAATCAGAAAAAGAATCAAAATCATTACCATCTTCAGCTAACAGACTCCAATAAACTGAAAGCACCAAAAGCTTAATCTGAAACCCAGAAAAAAGATCTGCGGCTCCTGCCACTGCCACATATGTCTGTTGCACAGTCTGCACCAAAGTCAACCAAGATGGTGCAAAAAGAGACATGTAACTAAGACTGACAAGCTTCGTCCTATGGATAAGACTGCCAGGAACAAGAGCAGCCACAAGGATCCTTTGCTCACCACGCAGAGGAAAGTGAAAAGAAATCACACAGAACTATCAAAGGGTGTCAAAGGATCTGCAGGAGATATCACAAATCATTTCCCAGTGCTTTCTTTACCAAATGGTACCTTCAAGTCAAAGAGGCCTCTAATCAATTCTGCAAAACAGCATTCAAAGAAATACCACTTAGAAGAGACCAAGAGGCTGAAGCACAAAGCTGATGCAACGACCGACAAGGCTGGAAAGGCATTTCAGCACCAGGCAGAGGCTGCCTTTTTATTCATCAAATATGGGATTGCCTTGAAACTGGATGCACTAGAACCAAAATCAGTTTACAGCATATTCAGCGACACCATAGTTCTCATCAAAATCATTATGACATTGAAACCATTTGCAGACTGCTCAGTATCTTCACATGGAAAAATCTTTTCCATGTTATGAATGTGCTGCAAGTCCATTTTGCATATGGCCATGTTTGGTTACATTATTCCAGGCTCCTGAATGACCACTTCAAGAGTAATTCCACAGTAAAACAAGCACTTCTCCAGATGTTGCAGGAAGCACAGACTTGCCTTCTCCTCTTTATCCAATACCCTCTCCTGCTGGTTTTGTGATCCTGACAAAGATGGGATCAAATGCCAGCAACAGCATTGGCAAGAATCGCATTGTCTAGAATGGCTTCACTTCTGAATACATTTAAATTCTTACCATTTGGAGCACCTTGTATCAAGGTGTTTTGCAGATAATCACAGGTTAAGAAACACTTCCTGTCATCTGTTTTGAATCTAAGGCCCCCAAACCTTTCATTGGAAGGCACAAGCATTTCCTATTTATTACTCTACCAATAGCACTCTTGGCTTAATATTGACTTGATTTTGAGCAACAGGATGATATTTTTAACAGAACAATCTATTTTAATTCAGAGACATTAATAAAAATAATAAATTCAATCTCCTTTCTCTGTAAAATCTAGATTATTTTCCCCATATATTTTGCTGAACATCAGACGTATCTGTACTGAGTTTCACCTGCCATTGCAGTGACCATGCAGTCTTATACGGCTCTTTCCTACTTTTTTTATGGTCAGGCTTTCCTGAATAACTTAATATCAGGAGACACTGTCACATTTCCCAAGGAATGGCTCATTTATGAATATGCTGGAAATTATCAGTCTTAGCACAGATTCCTGAAGGGCTTTATTGGTAGTTTTACAGAATCACCTAGGTTGGAGATTATCAAGTCTAACCTATGACCTAACACCACCTCATCAGCTAAACCATGGCACTGAGTGCCACATCCAGTCTCTTTTTAAACACCTCCAGGGATGCTGACTCCACCACCTTCCTGGGCAGCCCATTTCAATGCCCAACCACTCTTTCTGTAAAGAATGTTTTTCTAATGTCTAGCCTAAACTTCCCCTGGTGCAGCTTAATACTGTGTCCTCTCATCCTGTCACTGGTTTTCAGAGAGAAGAGACTGACCCCCACCTGGCTGCAATCTCCTTTCAGGCAAATGTAGAGAGTGAAAAATTACTGCTTAATCCAGTTTCCGTTTTCTGTTTTCTACACATCTACATGTGTAACAACTTTTGTTCTTACTCAGTGGATGCTTTATTTATGTAGGAGCCTTTTGAGATAGCTTGTTGACAGTATCAGTCAGATTTCCCTGGTATGTGCTTATTTCTCAAACAAAAGCACAACAGGTATTATGGAATTGTAAGGTATGATTTCCCTCTGCAAATTTTGTGTTAATAATATTGCAACACAAAACCCACCTGAACTAACCACCTGGACTATAGGAAAGCTAACAACAATGGAAAAAAATCCATCTGCAGCACAGCTAAGAGTGAGGAATTCTAATGCACTGAAAAAGAAATGAATCACAGCAATGAAACGGCCTTTTAACTAGACATGGATTGTTAAATTATTAATAGTGCAGAAAAGGAACATTTATTCAATTAATACTTTTGTTCTGTCTTTAAAAGAAAGCCAGATAAGATACATGGGTCACGTAGGAATAAAGGAAAGATTCTTAATTCACTAGCAACTGAGAAAGATATTAGACAACATCACAACCAAATAAGCATCTTACAGGTGCATAAGATGTTTCCAGTAACACTTAATTGTTTGCTGAGGAAATATCTGGCCTCCTAATTTGAATTTTATTTATTTATGACAGTGACAATAAAACTGTAGAAGACTGAAAACACTGATTTTTTTTTTTTTCACCAATCAGGGTGAGGAATTGGAGCGTTAATTCATTAGTCTGATTCCTGTCAGCAGTAAATTAATCAAAATTATTTCAGAATCAATAAATAAAGAATTAAAAGACAGAATTCTAGTTAATCTCAACAAATATTTTAAAAAACCCAAACATTTTTTCAAACAAGATGGGATGGATTTTTGTAGATAATATAGATCTATAGATAATATAGATAATTTAAAGAATATATATTTTAGATAATATTTTAGATGGTCTATTTTTGTTTGCAAAAGTCTGTTAACCAAACAGATACTGTATCATTAAGGAATGAAATATGTGCTACTAACATAATAACACAATGCCATCCTGTAGCAAAATGATTGAATGAATTTGCACTTGAGTTTACGAACAAGAGATACACAACTGGAAATCCAGATACAGCAATGGCGAGACTGTTACTGTCATACTATGACCTCTTGATGTTTCCTTTTACAAAATGTAGTAGGGGAAAACATGGAAGTCCCACAAAAGAGGGAACATAAAAATAATTTCGGGGTTGTAGAAAGTGTGAGAAGAAACATTCTGCATAAATTGGAACAGGAGTCAGGTGGTCTTGCCTTGAATGAAATGAAAAGCTGTGAAAATAGGCAAACACAGTAACTTATCTCTGCAATCTTCCATTAACCCATGATTAATCCACTGATGTTTAAATAGTTAATGGGGCTGGCTTCATTAAGACCTTTCCTGGAGTCAAAATATATGGATATTTCATCAACTGAGAGAATTAGAATCCAGGTTAATGTGATTTTACTGAGTTAAATACCACCTGAGTTTGATTTTCTCTATGTATTCCTTTGGGTAAGCTAAGAAGGAATCATTCAGCTTCCCTCTCATGGCAACAAAAATGTACCTGTTTTCCACATTATCTGGAGCAACTAATCAAAGCATCCATTTGCTCTGGACACATATATTATTAATACTGGAATAATGTTTCTTTTCCAAAGTATGCTATAAAACTGCTTGCCATTCTTGTGGGGTACACTGCTGACAGGGTCATCTCACCCTGAATATAGATTAAGATTAATAAAATGAAAATACTTATTTTTTTTCATTAATATAAGACCAGAACTTTTTCTGATTTTTCTTCATGCCTTTCTGTTCAATACGTATCTGCTTACCTACAGAAGGACTTGCTTGTTCAATACAGTGAGTTTTACCTTGTCTGCAGAACAACAAAAAACCCCAAACAAATAAACAGCAGCAATATTTAGTGTTCTGCTACTAAGAAATACCCTAAATGGATCATGCTCATTTAATTTCTGTTCCTTCATCCAGTTTCTCAGACTAAGAACTTCCTACTACAAGAAGAGAGCAAGTAAGCTATTTTCAAACATGGCAATATTTCATTCGAGGAACACTTCTTTGTTGAAGTGCTGCAGAAATATTTTGCTTTCTATCAACCTCTGACGAATCACAAATGCTGCTTCCTAGTAGGTTGCACTACACAGATCGATTCAGAGTCCAGCAGCTGGGCACTTAACAGAACAGCCAATCTCAATTTTCCTGGCACAGTCAGGAATTGCAGAACATCATGGAGCCAAGAACACAGCAGCCTTGGGAAATCTATATTCAAGCTTTAAAGAACCTGGAAACATCTTCAAGGCATCCTGTTCCACATGTTCATTGTGCTAGTCCTAATTCTCGGGAATTCCCAAGAATGCTCCCACTTCTGAATGAGATGTGTGCACTGTTTAATTTTGGAAAAATCACAGGATATTCTGATTTCCT
This sequence comes from Dicrurus megarhynchus, assembly GCA_013399195.1. Taxonomy (NCBI): domain Eukaryota; kingdom Metazoa; phylum Chordata; class Aves; order Passeriformes; family Dicruridae; genus Dicrurus; species Dicrurus megarhynchus. The sequence continues at coordinate 1,273,229 of VXAD01006416.1, forward strand.
GAAATTCTTTTAATATTTATTTTCTACTTTCAATATCACTGAAGGTTTTTTATTTGTTTGTGAGATTGTCTCATATAAAATCTAAAATATTTTGAAATGTTGGACTTTTTCAGAGAATGGAAGTTCCAGATTTCATCTAGCTTCTAAATCATTATTGCTGTGGTCATGACCCTTTTCCTTTAAGTATTGTTCTCTTGCTCCTCTAACGTGTGAGGAATGGACAAAGAAAAGGTGATAAATAGCTCCATCTGAAACAAGGGTTTTTTTTCTTTATCGTGAATGTAATGTTTCCAAATAGAATAATTGCAGAGCTCACAGTTGCATTGGGCAACAATGCCCAGGGAATATTCTCATTCTATGATAGCTTCTAACAGAAACATCTACCTGCAATTTGTGACTTAACTGACACTACCAAAGTGGTATTTTCACTAAACCAGCACTGCAGAATAAGAAAATGGGCATAAATATTGATATCTATGTGCAGTACCTGATGGCTGTGACAGAAGTCCATCTGCATTCCTTTAATCACAGAGACAAATTCTTCGGTATATCAGAACAACGTTTTACAAAATTTGCATATAAGAGAATGAATATGTTAACCAGAAATTAACTTTTTAAGATAGAAACCCTCCTCTTGTGGTATTTGTCATTAAATCTTTTAAAAAATGGATGAAGACTTCCCCAGATGTGTATGCCAACTGGAAAAGGGGAAAACAATTGTGCTGCTTCTGTTATTCAGGCTAAGCTCAATGTAAAATTTAAATCAATGGCATAAACCAGTGAATCATCAATTCAATTTTTATCTTTTATGTTAACCATATATGTACTAATTCAGCAACACAAGGTCTTCTCATACCTGTATCTGTTGTTGTTCTTTGCTAGAGTGAAAATTGTAGAAGAGACTTCTATAATGTGATTTTTTGAATATGACACTGCAACACCAACAATAACACATCCCATAAAAATTGAAGATTGGTCCCATTTTGGGATGAATGTCAAATCTAAGTCAATTTCCAGTTTCGGAACCATTTGGCATTAATGTTCTGAGACAAACTGGAACACACCTGACATTTTAGCTTAGAATAAGACAAAACCAGAAGTGAATACTACTACTACTACTACTACTACTACTACTACTACTACTACTACTGCTATTACTAGTAGTAGTAGTAGTGCTACTACTAAATGACCCCTCAAATGAATCGAATGTTTTGACTGGTCTCAAGATGGTATTATTCTTTTATGTGTGAAAATTTCTCCATTAAAGAATATAAGTAATTTTGGAGGGGGGTGGGGAGGGATTAGGTCAGGAAAGAGGCTGAAAGAGCAGTCGTAATAGCAAAACATTCAGTAAGTATGTTATAGCTTTTTAAAAATAATGTAATGTGAGACAAAGTCATTTTCTGTCTTAGGAGAAAGACCAGATTGTAATGGTCATATAAAATTATTTTTTAATCTTCTTTTTCTTTGGACTAAAACTAAAGATATTGATAATTTCGGCCCATTGCCATATGATCTAAAAGATCTCATAAAAACAGTGGATTTGAGAGGAAAATAAAAAAACCTTTTTATTCTGTTGTGTAACTAAGTTGATTTCACTGTGGTTCTGCCCAACTTGCATTGATTCTTTGCTGCCTCCAGTGGAAGCTGTGTACAGCTGCCTGACCATAAAAACAAGGAACTATTTTTTAAAGCTGATTTCAAGTCTTGAGGCTGCTTTTTGAAGCTGCTGCAGTTCCCAGATTCTGATGTTTATTTTATTCCCACTTAGGCCATGATGCAAAAAAGCTCATGTCAGTTCTACCAACTGGTAAAAGTCCCCAAAGCTTTTGCCTCTACCCCTTGCAACACAGGTGGGACCCACAGGTTGTGACTATACCAGAAGACAAATGTGAAAACTGCCAGGGAGGTTTCCTGGCACTGGAACCCAGTTGTCAATACTGTGAAATTGTTAGGGCAGTCCCTGGAACGTGGTTAGTCTGTGACAACTCTCCTGATCGGATCCCTGTGTACTGTTGGGAAGTCAGGCAGCCCAGGAAGTGTTCCTAATGAGTAGTTTGCGTAAGGCTGTCCTCTTGCTGGCAGTAAGAAGGATGGACAGAATGGATATGGCCTGTCCTGTGCCAGCTGGCTTAAGTACCACAGACTTTATCAGTGCTCTTGAGCCCATTATATTTATTCCTGCAGATGTATCCTGTGTATTCCAGGTCTTCAGCTTCCCGCAGTTCAGCTGAAGCAGAATATTTTCTCTCCTCTAAAGGACAGCAAATTTCTGTACAAAAAGAGATAATATTCATTACCCTGGGCTTGTGGATGTACAATACAGTATACTGAAAATATATTCTGCACTTTCATATCTTCGCATCACTTCAAGTGCAGAATCAAGAAAAGCTACAAGTTGAACTGTGAAATCTAGAGGCAGCTCTTAATAGTCTTCTGTTTCTGTTGAATAAACTTTCTGGCTTTACTGTGAAGATAGCTTAATCCCATTATGAAGCTGGTCACAAGGAGGCTGCCTGGGTACAGTTTGGGACTGCAGTCCTCGTTTCTGGAAGAAGATAGCCTCTGGTCAACAGTGAACATGTGTAGGAGGCTTAGTGCTGCACAGCAGTTGTAGAACTGTTTATGGCCTGAAAGACAGCTGCCCAGAAGGGGATTAATCCCCCTTCCTTCCTCAGCAGCTTTGGTAGGCATATGATCTTCCAAAGGGTGTGCTTGCCTGTAAGAGGTCTCTGGAATACACTCTGGCCAAGGGGCCTGCTTTGCATCTGATCTGTAAGAAGTCATCCAGCTCTCCACTGGATAGTCATGAGGCCTGCTCACTGAACCAGCAGTGTGCCTGCCTACTGATGACCTGCAGAAGGAAACAAGTACCTCTGCTTTTTATACTTCTTGATGCTTGTGCTTAGCATTCATATGCTGATGGTAAGTCATATGGGATATCCTTATGTCGCCTGAGATGGCATTTGTTTTTCAGCATAAATTTTTTAAGAAATGGTGCAAAGACAATGTGAGATAACATTCTCAGATTTAGAGTACACTATCAAAACATGTCATCATTTATCAGCCATGGTTCTAAAACCCACGTGATTCACTTGTCTCTTCGAGCTAAGAACCATGGCTCTGATGAAAGACAAATCTACTCTGCTTCTAAAATTACTAAGTTCTTACATACACTGAAGCCATCCTCTTTCCTTTGGCACAGAAAGACCAGAGTAGGCCAGAAAATGTAATGCACTCTATCAGCTAATGAGACATCAGCTAGGGCTTTTACTTGTAATCTTAATTTGATGTAGAAACAGTTTCTGTGACTGCAGCTATATAACCCTAAGTGAATAGATGGGAGTCCACCGTGAATCCACATGTAGCAGGCTCAGTGCTGCACAGTAGTCATGACAGGTAGTTTCTTAGAATGGCATTAACCCCTGCCCTCACTTACCTGCTTAAAAGTTCAGGATCTGGTCTATGTTAGAGTATTCCTGTAGGCAGTAGTCTACAGTTGGAGAGGTTTGACTTGCTTCACTGGGGCATTTATCTTTATTGTGTTAAAGAAAGTATCTCTGAAAACCTAAATACAGAATAATTCAGAGTGGTCTCTGGAGATTTCAGGGGGTACCCTGAAGACCATGAAAAGCATCTAAAAAAGTGAGACTATCCTCTCAAGACACAAATTTCCTCCTGCTGGTTCAGTAGGATTTCCAAAGGAGCTCTGTGTGGGTGCAGCACTGTTGCCCTGCTGCAGCACTGCAAAGCTGATTGAACATAATTTTAAAACTGGCTCAATAACTGATGCATTCGCCAACTCAGAGTTGTCTTTAGCCTTGAATTTACAGGCAGAGAAAAGTTCTAGCCAAAAATCTGGTTGGGAATTTTTGTTGTGGTTTCTTTTTTTAACTTACTACCAAATATCAAGCCGGCCCTGGCTGCAGTTCTGATGAAACATTTGGGAACTGTATCAAAGTTCTTCAGTTTTGGTTGCAGTGATGATTAATGGGATTTTAATCTTGTTGGCATTTGCATCAGGTAGGAAGTGGGGAAAGCCCTTAAAATGCTCAATTGGCTTTAATACCCCTAACATCTGTTGAAGTTTTTGTTCTAGTTATATATGTTCTCTGGCTGATTTCAGTGCTATAGGAATTCTTAATGCCTCATCTTTAGTCTCCCCAGCAGCTGTCATTGGACATTGCCTCTGAGAGTTGGAGGCTCACAGAAATGACTAAGCCAGGTGCATAAATATTATTTTATACTTATGTACAATACATTATATTGAAAACATTCTGCATTTTCATTAACTTGAAACAGAGATTTTGGAAAGTATCATCTGTTGGAAGCAGTGTATATATATTTTCTATACAGATTTCAAAAGTAACTTAAGAAGATTAAATACTGCTTTTCTTTTGTGAGGCGTGAAAAGTCTGGTTTTTAAAGCAAGAGTTTTGTAAATTGATGTGATGTTTAAGGGAAAAAATTTATTTCAATTTTTTTTTTTTTTTTAGGTTCTAGGTCAATAAAGAGCAACGCAAGAAGCATTTCTTTAGCCAAGTCATATGAATGTCCATTGGAATTTTCTTCAAGGTGTACACTCAGTTCATGTATTGGTTATGAGCCTGATTTAAACAATCAGCTCTGCTCTGCAATCACTTTAGAAAACGTTGCACTTGCTTTTATTAAATATAGATAGGAACCCTTATGTCTGTTATAATCAGCTGAAACAAGAGCATGCTTGAAACTTTAGGGCTCTTAGCATGAAAATTTCACCAGTCTTAGACAACAGAACCAAAGAGAACACATTTTCTTGTTCTCATGTACACCATGTAAGTAAAGGAAGTCAAGATATCTTTCCTTTTCTCTCTTAGCATGGCATACTAGAATGGCATACTAGAATGGAGTTGGTGAAAACAGTGACTAATGTGTGTTATTTAACAAAGCTAGAAATTCTGCCTGGCATTTGGTCTGAATCCCAAATGTAGTGTCTCCGTTTCATAACCAAGGGAACAGGGAACAGTACACTGGCTAAAACTATCCACCAAATGCTGCATTTGATCTCCTCATTTGTGTATGCTTACTTCATGAGGTTCTTATCCTGAGGATCATGGTGTTTTCTTTAAAGACGGGGCATTTTTAATAACATTGTAGATTGATCTATGCATAGATTCTGATTGTGGAAGAGTTAACTAACTTGACGTCCTGTAAAAATAAGACAAAAAAATCACATCATTTTTAAATGAAAACCACTCCTCCAGGACAAGCCAAAAAGCTAATTGCATAGCATTAACTCTAGGGATCTGCTCTCTCTCGGGTACATGTTGCTTTTTGAGACTGAGTTTCATATCTCCCTCTCCACCTTCTTTCAAGTAAAGCAAGCAGGTTTTTGTCCTGGCAGGGAAGGTATGTTCATCTTCCATCTCTGCCTGAAGGGATTAAAACTTACATCTTGTAATTCCTGGAAGAATGCTTTTTTCACCATCCTGGCTGTTTAGTGTTGACAAGAGTCAGGCGCTTCTAGGTATCCAGGGAAGCAGTCCAAGAACCTGTGAGCAGTCATGGCAAACAGTGCACCTACTCACTTTAGAAGCCTAAGGAGTCACACTGAGGGTGGGTGGAAGGCTTGGGGATTGTAGTTTTGACAATATATATGCAGAGTAGGAGCTTGGTAGCATATAGGCAGTTATCATCTAGGTGGCTAGCTTAGATGGAACCCTAAGAAAATGTACTTAAGAAAATATAATCTGTTGGAATATTAAATTACCATCCTAAACCTATCAGTGGGAATTTCAATTTAACTCTATTGAAGTCATGGGAGCTATTATATATCTTTGAATAATTCAATGTAAACAAATCAGAATAGAGCCTTGCCTCAGAGTGTCCATGCAGAAAAAGACAATAAATTGTTTATCTACCTCATATCTCAGCTAATACCTTCATTGTACTTCAAGTCTATGTGTATATTAGTAAATTTAAAAGGAGTATTCCTGAGCATTAGAATTCAATTGTTTATGATATTAACTTGTCCTTGGTGTGTCTTAGGGCAGTTCCAGCTACCCCATTCTCAGACTCATGGTGGAGTTACCTCAGAAGAGGGATTAATGCAGTTTCTGCTGATGTCCACTGTCTCTTCAAAAGGAAGAGAGCTACATAAACCATATTATTCAACAATTTGCTGGTTGTTCCTTGACAGCTGGTCTCCATGCCAGACATAACAGGCATGTCTGGGTACATCTAAGATAGTAGAAATTATGCAGCCTAGCATTCCTGACTTGAATTGGTGTGTACTCAAAACATATCCTCATACGATGGTGATCAAAAGTGACATAGAAATTGTAGCTGTAAGGAAGGGGAGAATCCATCCAGGTGTTTAGCTGAATTCCTCTTTCAGTTCTGCAGTTGTATCTACCTTTTTCCAGAGAGATTACTTCGGGTGAAGGAATACTTGCCATGTAATCTTAGAACAGAACACCAGGCTGTATTCTGCCTGCCTCATTTTCCATCTTCCCTGTCTCCACTTGGTGACCTCAATGTGTCAATATTTGGAATGACTAACCTGTAAATACAGCTATACCAAGTCATGTCATGCAAAGGGACATTCTTTCTCATTGTTGAACTGATTGTTCACTTTCTTTTTTCCCCTCAGTCTTAAGGTGACTAGAAACAAACCATGAAGCCAAGAGGAGGAAGGATTCTGGACACCTGACAAAGCAGCCTTGTTCAGTCTTGCCTTCGGGTCTTTCTTCATCATGTGGTGTGTATTTTTCTTTTTTTTTTTTTTTTTTTTTTTTTTTTGGTTTTTTTTGGTTTTTTTTGTTTTTGTACCTTCACTGTGACAGCATGGGCTGAGACTTTTGTAGTAAGAGACATCTGTGCCATTCATATATTGGTTCTGAAAAGAAATCGATTAAAATAATAAAGTAGTGGGGAACCCAACTGCATACAATACAGAGGAATCCAGAAGACGAATTTGTGGACGCCCCATCTCTGGAAGCGTTCCAGGCCAGGCTGGAGGGTGCGGTCCGGGGCGGTGGAAGGTGCCGCTGCCCACGGCCGGGGGTCGGGACCGGGCGGTCCCTGGCCCCGGCCCGGCCCACAGCGCTCAGGGAGGCGGGGC